>JAKSZT010025349.1:2622-29324 GCA_026826555.1 Tolypeutes matacus | reverse complement strand
TCTGGTCATCATATTATCTTGATGGGTTTGTTCAGTTGATTAGCTTTTCTCTATGCTCTAGAATTTTATTTAGCTGTTGGTTCTGTGTGTGAGTTAAGTTTTCTCTTTGGCAGTTTTTCTTCTTATTTTATTTCCTTGCTTCTTTCTATGTTCCCTTGAATGCAAAAGGTTAGGGTCAGAGGGATCAAAAGACGTAAGGAAGGCAGAAGGATAATAGAAATATTGATAAAAGTTAGAAGAGGGGCAAAATGAGACTTAATGAGATGAATATTTAACTTGTGTAGGCTGTGTAGAGTACTTGGAAAAATATGGAGTTCTTACAATGGACTGGGAAAACAAATGGAGGAATATATGTATAGTGATTTAGAAGGCTAGAATTATGAGGAGGAAGAGAAATAGTAAAGAAAGATCTGAAAGGAAAAAGTTAATACTAATAAAAAGTAAAAAATTAAAAAAAAGAAGAAGAAAACAAAATAGATGGAATAGAAATTGACACCCTTAAGTTGTGGGCCTATGAAAAAATGTTGTCTCTAAGAGCCACAACAGAAAACAGAAGGCAGAAAGATGCAGGAAGGAAATTATTCAAGCACGTCCCACTTTCCGGACTCCCCAGGTTAGCTGTAGCTCTGTTAGTCAGTGAGGAGTGCTAAACATGGGAATCCCAGTAGGTTCCGTGTAATATTTTAGGTAATCTAAGCACCTCTTAAAATATATGTATATATATATATATAAATAACATTTTTGTAAGCAAATACACAAATATGCATATATATTTACATATCATCTTGCAAATGTTTGTATGTATTGTGAGAATTTTGATTTTTACCCATAATAAAAAAATAAATTAAAAAAAAAAAAAAAAAAAAAAGATGGCTGATTCCGCCCCTTCTGGTGCCGAGCTCGAGCGTCACCAGGCTGCTCAGTAAATCAGTTTGAGTGCAGATTCGCGTCTGCTCTCAGCCTAATGCTGCTTCAGGTCGGCTTATCTGTTCCCCAAAGCTATGGGGCGGTGCAGGTAGCCAGATCGATGTCTAAAAATATAAAATACCCTTCCCTGTCTTCCAACAGAACCCTCCCTTTTTTGGGAAGTGTCCCTTCTTCCTGGCTCCACAGCGGCCCGGGTCTTATCCCTGGGTGGCTAGGGAAATCAGCTCCTTTCCCCGACCAAAATCCCCGCTCTGGTTCACTGGGTGCTGATTAGCTCGTTTGTTCTGTTCACACAGGGTCCAAGAGGTGCCAGGCAGCCAGATCCCCAGAAAATAAACCTTTTTCGCCCCGCCCGCGGCTCCAAATGGCCGTTTTATTTAATTTTATTTTTTTTTCCCTAACCGCGGGTCTCAGCCGTCTGTGCCAACCACCACCGGCAGCCTTAAAACTCACGAATCTCCACCATTCAGTCCACGCCGTCGATCCGCGCAGATAGATGTCCCAAGCTTCTCACTCCATGCGTGCACAGCACAGACCCCCGGGCAGGACCCCATCCCCAATCCGCCTTGCTGTCGGAGCTTGCAGTGTGTGCCCTCCTACACCAACGCCATCTTGGCCGCCTCCAAGAAAAGCACTTTTGCCAACAACCTAAGTGAACCTCCAGATGATAGCACAATCTGGCAAACACTTCGATTGCTTTGTTGTAAGACCCATGCCAAACAAACCAGATAAGGTTTGCTCAAACTCCTAATCCATGGAAAATGTGGGATAACTTGTATTTTAAGCCACTAAATATGTGGTAATTTATTATGCATAAATAGATAACTAATAGAGAACTGAACAATAAGATCTAGTTTCTGGGAAATGGAAGGGCTAACAAGAGCAAAGCAGGGTGCCAGCAGTTGTGGCCTACTTGGAGAGATGGCAAGGGAGGGGATCAGTATCAAGGAATATAGCAAAGATCCTGTCACTAGAAATGGGGTATGAGATAATAATTTGATCTCAGGAAGAAGTAGAATAATTAACACTCAAAAAGTGTGTGAAATCAGAGTGGGGCTAGCAGCAAGTGAGCTTGAATCATGTAACTTATCCAGGGTCACAGAACTAGAAGGGTAGCAGGCATTTTGAACCCAGGAAGTCTTGTTTCAGGGACTATACACTCTGTTACACTACTTCCCGTTACAAATGGTTTCTTAGCATTTCTTTGTTCTTTTTATTCCACAATTTATTTAACAACTCTAGTATCATTGGACATTTATTTCCAGCTTGCATTATAACTAAATTTTTACACAAACATCTTTGTGTATATTTTTAAAATTATTTCATTAGGATACATTTTTAGTTGTCTTACTTGATCAAAGCCATTTTCAGTTTTTGACCTTTGTAGAGGTATTAGTATAAGGAAGTTTTAAGACTCCTAGTTTAGTAAATAATGATATTAGTAGCTAGGATTTCCTGAACTCCTATTATGTAGAAAGAATTGTGCTGTGTATTTTGTATTCATTATGTTATTTAATCCTCAAAATCATGTTTTGAAGTGTGGTATGTTGAATTATGTATGCCCCTGTGATGGTTAGGCTAATGTGTCAACTCAGCCAGGTAATTTTGCCCAGTTTTTGGTCAAGCAAGCACTGGGCTAATTGTAATATAAGGACATTTATGGTTTTTAATCACCAGTGAGTTTACTGCATAGATGGCTGATTATAACTACGATCAACCTGGGAGATTGCCCTCAGCAATGAGTGACATTTTATCTAATTAGTTGAATGCCTTAAAAATGGAAGTAATTTCAGCCTTCAGAGGGAATAACCCAGATCATCTTTGGACAGCCGAAGTCTCCCGGAAGCTCATCAAGTACTTTCATTGGGCTTTCATCAGAGCTCCTGGTTTGCAGCCTGCCTGTGGAACCTGGAATTGTTCATCCCTATGGTCATGTGAGAGAATCTTATAAAATCTCTTACTATTTACAGATATCTCCTGTTGATTCTGTTTCCCAAAAGAACCCTGACTAATACAGCTTGGTACCGTGAGTCGTTCTTGAGGAACAGAATCTTAAACATGGGATGTCTGAGGTGGTTCTGGGAGTTTTTCAATTGGCTCTCTACTCTAATTGGACTCAAGGGTACTAATAACAACATTTCCAATAATGAAGAGGCCACTAACAGTCCATGGTGTGAGTAGGCAATGGAATATGCAAAGTATTGTCACTGGATTCCCCTATTTCTACACTTACAAGAAGCAAGAATCTGAGTAAGTGTTTTCAATATCTTAACAGAGTTTTGTGGAGTCAAATGGTCTATGGTTGGTGGCAAGGCTCCAGGATGTGTAAGTTCATTGAGGTTGGTGGGCCACACTGTGGAAGATGTTTGTGTGGGATGTGGTGGGAGGTGTGGGAGGTGGGCAAATGGGAATCCCAGTGGGGTCCGTGTAATATTTTAGGTAATCTAAGCACCTCTTAAAATATATGTATATATATATATATATAACATTTTTGTAAGCAAATACACATATATGCATATATATTTATATATCATTTTACAAATGTTTGTATGTATTGTGAGAATTTTGATTTTTACCCATAATAAAAAAAAAAAGGACAAATACTGTATGAATGCATTACTATGAACCAAATATATTGTGTAATATATTGTTTGATTCCCCCCCAAAAAAAACAAAAAAACAAACAAACAAAAAACAAAACAACAACAAAAAAATTAACATGTATCCATTACATTTAATTGAGAAATGTATATATTTATTCATCTGTGTTTACTTTTAGTTTTTAATTGCTTATGTTTTAAATTATTAAATGTACAAAATAAAGGTAAAAAAAAATCAAAAAAAAAAAAAAGAATGAAGCTGAAAAAAAAAAAAGGTATAATGATGTTGGCTGGCTCCTCCTCGATACTTTGGATACAGTTACAAAAGAAAGAGATGATCTAAAGGCTTAAAAATTGCAACTCAAATACCACATGAATAATGTGAAAGTTCTATGTGTGCTTTGAAAGAAAATCTTGTTTCCCTTAGCCACAGCCTTGAAATATCTTAGAACCAAACTCAGACTCATGGCACGAGTAGCAGAATTACAAAGGAAACTAAAATCTCAACAACACAAGGTATCTGCTGTTAAAGTGAAGGCATTGTTTGGAAAGGAGGATTGGGATGGAGACATATGGGATGAGGATAATATTGGTGGGGACATTGGAAGACTAAAATTTGCTGAGTCTTTCCAGATAAACTTGTATTGCTTGCCCTGTGGAGACCACACCTTGTCAACCTTGTATCATCCAGCCTCCAGCCTGCCTCAGGGAGTAGGAACCTCCTTCCAGCCCTGAGGCAGACACCAGCCCAACTCCAGCAACCACTGCCTAACCTCCACCCTGCCCTGAGGACCCTACCTTCCATCCTCTGCATGAAGAGATTAATCCTGTCTCACCAGAAGAAAATGAAAAGGAATGCCCTGAGCTCAGTAGCTTGCAAGACAATTCTAATACTTCTCTTTACCAACCACCACCACCCCTCTCCTCTTTGAGACCTATTACTAGACTAAAATCACAAGTCCCCAAAGGTGAAATACAAAGTGTGACCCATGAGGAAGTATGCTATACTCTGAAAGAACTGCATGAGGTTTCCAAGTTATATAGACAGAAATCAGGCGAATATGTGTGGGAATGGATACTAAGGGTATGGGATAATAGTGGAAGGAATATAAAATTGGATCATGCTGAACTTACTCACACGGGCCCACTAAGAAATTCTGGATTTAACGCAGTAGCCCGAGGTGTTAGACAGGGTTGTAACAGTTTGTTCAGGTGGCTGACTGAAACATGGACCAAAAGATGACCTAGCATTTCTGAGGTTGAGATGCCAGATTTGTCCTGGTATACAGTAGATGAGGGGATTCAAAGGCTTAGAGAAATTGGAATGCTGGAATGGATTTACGTTTTAAGACCTGCTAACCCACCCCAGGAATGTCCAGAGGACACACCTTTAACCAGGACTTTGAGGAATAAATTTATAAGACTAACTCCATCTTCCCTGAAAAGCTCTGTGGTTGTTATTCTCTATAGTCCAGATATTACTGTAGGGAGGGCTGTAATGGAATTAAAATCCTTAAACATTATGGGAATGATCCAATCTCAGTCTGGTAAAAGTCAAGTAATGGCAGTTAATCACCAAAGACAAGGTGGGTGTGGCTACCACAATGAAAGACAGATTCAAAGCAGCACTCAAAATAGTCTGAGTTGCATAGAGTTATGGTAATGGCTATTAAATTTTGGAGTACCTAGAAGTGAAATAGATAGGCAGTCTATTAAACTTCTTCTGGATCTGTATAAGCAGAAGAATTTTAGATCAAATGAACAAAACCTTAACTCAAATTACAGCTGCAGAGAATCACAACCCCTTAATCAATTCCCATACTTGAGATAGTTTACAGACCCAGAGCCCCTTGAATGAGGAGAAGGCCTGGTCCCCTTGGGGAAGGATCCTGTTAAACTGCCAAAAATTTATACTGTTAATCTTCCTCCCACCTTTCCCCAAGGAGACCTACAGCCTTTTACCAAAGTAACTGTGCATTGGGGAAAAGGAAATGATAAGACATTTCAGGGAATATTAGACACTGGATCAGTAGTGACATTAATTCCAGGAGACCCAAAATGTCACCGTGGTCCACCAGTCAGAGTAGGGGCTTATGGAGGTCAGGTGATTAATGGAGTTTTAGCTCAGGTCCATCTCACAGAGGGCCCAGTGGGTCCTGGACCCATTTTGTGGTTATTTCTCCAGTTCCAGAATGCATAATTGGAATAGACATACACAGTAACTGGCAGAGTCCCCACTTTGGATCCCTGACTAGTGGAGTGAGGGCTATTATGGTAGGAAAGGCCAAGTGGAAGCCACTAGAACTGCCCCTGCTTAGGAATATAGTAAATCAAAAGCAATGCCAGATTCCTGAAGGGATTGCAGAGATTAGTGCCACCATCAATGATATGAAGGTTGCAGGGGTGGTGAGTCCCATCACATCCCCATTCAACTCTCCTATTTGTCCTGTGAAGAAAACACATGGATCTTGGAGGATGACAGTAGATTGTAATAACCTTAAGCAGGTGGTCACTCCAATTGCAGCTGCTTTCCAAGATGTGGTATCATTGCTTGAGCAAATCAGCACAGTCCCTGGTACCTGGTATGCAGCTGTTGATTTAGCAGATGTTTTCTTCTCAATTGCCATTAGTAAGGACCACCAGAAACAGTTTGTTTTCAGCTGGCAAGGCCAGCAGTATACCTTCACTGTCCTGCCTCAGGGTTATATCAACTCTCCAGCCCTGTATCATAATGTTGTCCACAGGGACCTTGATCATCTCTCCTTCTCACAAGAAATCACACTGTTCGATTATATTGATAATATCATGTTGATAGGACCTAGTGAGCAAAAAGTAGCAAAGACTCTAGACTCATTGATAAGGCATTTGCATGAGAGAGGATGGGAGATAAATCCAAGAAAAATACAGTTGCTTTCCACATTGGTGAAATTTCTAGGTGTCCAGTGGTTTGGGACATGTCTTCTAAAGTGAAGGATAAGTTGTTGCATCTGGCCTTTCTTACAACCATAAAATAGGCACAATGCTTAGTTGGTTGCTTTGGACATTTGAGACAACATATTCCTCATTTGGGTGTGCTACTCCAGCCCATTTACGGTGTGACCAGAAAATCTTCTAGGTTTGATTGGGGAACAGAACAAGAGGAGGCTCTGTGACAGGTCCAGGCCACTGTGCAAGTTGCACCTCTACTTGGGCCACATGATCCAGCAGATACAATAGTGCTAGAAGCATCAGTGGCAAATAGAGATGCTGTCTGGAGCCTTTGGCAGGCCCCTATAGGAGAATCACAACGCAGACCCTTAGGATTTTGGTTCAAAGCTCTGCCATTCTCCTTTTGAGAAACAGCTTTTGGCCTGCTACTGGGCCTTAGTAGAGACTGAATGCTTAACCATGGGCCAAGAAGTTACCATGAGACCTGAGTTGCCTATCATGAGCTGATTATTGTCTGATCCACCAAACCATAAAGTTGGGTGTGCACAACAGCACTCCATAATTAAGTGGAATTGGTATATATGAGATAGGGCTTGAGTGGATCCTGAAGGCACAATTAAGTTAAATGAGGAAGTAGCCAAAATGCCCATAGCTACTACCCCTGCATGTTACCTTCTCTTTCCTAGCCCACAGCTTTGGACTCTTGGGAAGTCCCTTACAATCAGGTGGCTGAGGAAGAGTAGACCTAGGCCTGTTTTACAGATGGTTCTGCATGATATGCTGGTACCACCTGAAAGTGGACGGCTGCAGTACTGTAGCACTTTTCTGGGACATCTTTGAAGAATAGGGGTGAAGGCAAATCCTCCCAGTGAGCAGAACTTCGAGTAGTGTATCTGGTTGTTCATTTTGCTTGGAAGAAGAAATGGCCAGAGGTGCATTTGTACACTGATTCATGGGCTTTTGCCAATGGTTTGGCTGGATGATCAGGGACTTGGAAGGAACATGATTGGAAAATTGGTGACAAAGAGGTCTGGGAAAGAGTTATGTGGATAGATCTTACTCAGTGGGCAAAAAACATGAAAATATTTGTGTCCCACGTAAATGCTCACCAGAGGGTGACTTCAGCAGAGGAAGATTTCATTAATTAATTGGATAAGATGACCCGCTCTGTGATTAACACTCAGCCTCTTTCGGCAGCCACTCTTGTCATTGCTCAATGGGCTCATGAACAAAGTGGCCATGGAGGTAGGGATGGAGGTTATGCATGGGCTCAACAACATAGACTTCCCCTCATCAAGGCTTACTTGGCTATAGCGACTGCTGAATGCCCAATCTGCCAGCAGCAGAAACCCACACTCAGCCCCCGATATGGCACCATTCCTCGAGGTGACCAGCCTGCTACCTGGTGGCAGGTTGACGACATTGGGCCACTTCCACCATGGAAGGGGCAGGAATTTGTTTTAATTGGAATGGGCACGTACTCTGGTTATGGGTTTGCATTTCCTGCACGCAATGATTCTTCCAAAACTATCATCTGTGTACTTACCGAATGTCTTATCTACTGCCATGGCATTCCACACAGCATTGCTTCTGATCAGCATCCCATTTCACAGCAAATGATGTGTGGGAATGGACACAAGCCCATGGAATTCACTGGTTTTACCACGTTTCCCATCATCCAAACGCAGTTGGATTGATAGAACAAGGGAATGACCTTTTGAAGACTCAATTACAATTCCAACTAGGTGGCAATACCTTGCAGTGCTGGGGCAGTGTTCTCCAGGGGTCTGTGTATGCTCTAAATCAGCGTCCATTCTATGGTGCTGTTTCTCCCATATCCAGGACTCATGGGTACAGGAATCAAGGGGTGGAAATAGGAGGGGCACCACTCACTATTACCACTAGTGACCCACTAGGAAAATTTTTGCTTCCTATCCCTTTAACCTTAAGCTCTGTTGGTCAACAGATTTAGTTCCAAAAGGAGGAGTGCTGCCACCAGGGAACACAACAATGATTCCATTGAAGTTAAGAATGCCACCCGGCCACTCTGGGCTCCTCTTACCTCTGAATCAACAGGCAAAGAAGGGAGTTACTGTACTGGCTGAGGTGATTCATCCTGACTATTAAGGGGAAATAGGACTGCATCTACATAATAAGGGTAAAGAAGAGTTAGCCTGGAATACAGGAGCTCCTCTATGGCAACTCCTAGTACTGCCATGTCCTGTGATTAAAGTCAACTAAAAATTGTAACAACCTGGCTCATTCAGGACTAACAATGGCCCAGGATCTTTAGGAATGAAAGTTTGGGTCACCCCACCAGGCAAAGAACCATGGCCAGATGAAGTGCTTGCTGAGAGTAATGTGAACATGGAATGGGTAGTGGAAGAAGGTAGTGATAAATATGAACTTCGAACATGTGACCAGTTACAGAAATGGGGACTGTAATAGTCATGCATCCTTCTTCCTTGTTTCATTATGAGTATGATTGCATATGTACATAAAATGAATTTCTTTTGTTTTCTTCCCCAAACTTTTCCTTTATCATATGACAAGTTGTATTAATTTCATGTCATAATATTTAAGGATGTCAAGTTTAAGAGTGAATATTACCCAAGGACTTTCACTCTATTCTGTAAGGAATTAATGCATTTCCATTTGCACACGGGAGAGTTGAACAGTGTTAGGAATAGTGTGTATATATATATACATATATATATATATGTATATATATATATGCATGTCTGTTATTATTTTTACTTAGAGACTAGGTATGGTTTAAGGTAATGTGTATGGTTACCGAGTTGACAAGGGTTGGACTGTGATGATTAGGCTAATGTGTCAACTCGGCCAGGTAATTGTACCCAGTTTTTGGTCAAGCAAGCACTGTACTACAAGCACTAATTGTAATACAAGGACATTTATGGGTTTTAATCACAAGTGAGTTTACTGCATAGATGGCTGATTATATCTAAGATCAACCTGGGAGATTGCAGTCAGCTATTAGTGATGTTTTATCTAATTAGTTGAATGTCTTAAAAGGGGAAGTGACTTCAGCATTCAGAGAGAATTTCCCAGCTTGTCTTTGGACAGCCATCATCTCTTGGAACCTCATCAAGGACCTTCAATGGAATTTCATTGGAGCCCTTGGTTTGCAGCCTGCCTGAGGAACCTGGACTTGTGCATCTCCAGTCATGTGAGAGAATCTTATAAAATCTCATACTATTTATAGGTATTTTATGGGATATTTACAGTTATGTGAGAGAATCTTATAAAATCTCATACTATTTACAGGAGAGTTTTTTTTTGTTTGTTTCCCAAAAGAACCCTGACTATTATATGCCCCCCAAATATATATTCTTGGTTTTAGTCTGCTTTCCTATGGATGTCAGCCCATTGTAATGGGATTTCTTGAAGATTTTTTTTTTAATTTATTTTTTGTTGTGGGTAAAAATCAAAATTTTCACAATACATACCAACATATGTAAAATGATATATAAATATATATGCATATATGTGCATTTGCTTACAAAAATGTTAGTTATGTATATATATAAATATATTTTAAGAGGTGCTTAGATACCCAAAATATTACACAGAACCCTCTGGGATTCCCATGTTGCCCAACTCCCACACCTCCCACTACATCCCACACAAACATTTCCCACAAGTGTGGCCCACCACCCTCAATGGACTTACACATCCTGGGGCCTTGCCACCAACCATAGACCACAGTTCACACCGTAGACCACACTCTCTCCCACACAGTTCTGAGTGGTGTGTGCTGATTTAAAATAGCCTACATCCGTTGCCACAAAGGTACTCAGGACAACCTCCAAATCCCAAAGAAACCCCTGTATTTCAACTGCTCATCCCCTCCCTGCCCCAAAAGTGTCAAGTGGCCACTGGCTCCACCTCATTGTTATAATTTCTTCCATTGCTAGAATCACCCTATGTGTACAACAGAATACCATCAAGTCCACTCTAGTCCATAGTTCTTCCCCCAATCCTGAGGGGACAGGGATGGCGATGTCCACTCCACCTCCAAGTGAGAGAGGGCTTATATCCCATGGATATGGTGAGTGGGATGATCCTGCCTGCAGATGCAGGCCCTCTCCATTCCCTGGGATGGCCATTGCCCATCGTTGTCTCCTCGCCAGGTGACTTGGATGAGTCCATTGAGCTGTAGGGTAGGAGTTGCAGCTCCACCGAGATTCCATGCACACCTGGCACATAGGTAGGCCAGAGGCTCCAGTCTCTGTAGGTATACCTAAAAACTTCAGCATCACATATAGGTTTGAATAGAAGGGACTGATGAACCATGTGCAGGGAGGACTTATTTGAGTCCAAGTCTGTCACTCTCAGGAGCACAGATTCCAAAATAGAGCTCACTGATAAGGCATCAGTCTCTGGGTCTATCCCCACTTATATAGGACCTGGGATTTTCCAGAGCTCTCAGGAACCCCTCTGTGTGGGGTGATAGGCACTTAGATGTTCTATGAGCTCCTATTGAGATGTTGTTTTAGTTAAGGTGTGGTCCAACTGAATGAGTTCTGGGCTTAATCCTAATTCCTGGAGTCTGGTGTCCTTTATTAGCAAAAGAAATTCAGACATTGGGAAAGAAAACCATGGGAAAGAATTGGAAGCTGGAAACAGTGAGAACTTGGAAGAGAAAGAGAGGTCATTGCCATGTGACAGGAATGCCAAGGACCTTAATGATTGCTGGCCAGCCAAAATGCTTCTGACCCCAGGAAGAAATAAGTCTTCCAAGCTCTCAAACTATGAGATAATAAATTCCTATTGTTTAAGGTAACCTATTGTGTTGTAATTTTCATAGGAGACTGGAAATGAAGACATGAAATATGTGCTATTATTTTCCTATACTTGAGGTGAGGAAACTGAGGTTCAAAGTTCTTAAATAATTTGTACGAGATCACATAATCGGTAAGTGAAAAACAAGATTCAAACCCATGTCAGTCTGACTACAGAGCCTGTTCCTTTAACCACCATTTTCTCATGGATGAAGTAGTAATGCATGGTGTATTGAAAGAAGAATAAATGTTAGGAGACTATTACAGTAATTTAGAAAGAATGAACTGATAGTGGTTCTCAATGTGTGTGTATTAGTCAGCCAAAGGTTTGCTGATGCAAAATACCAGAAATCTGTTGGCATTTATAAAGGTATTTATTTGGGGTAGAAGCTTACAATTACCAGGCCATAAAGCATAAGTTACTTCCCTCACCAAAGTCTGTTGCCACGTGTTGGAGTAAGACAGCTGCAAGGGTTCAGGCTTCCTCTTCCTCTTAAGGCTCCGTGGTCCCAGCTTCTTCCAATATCAGCTGTAGGTTGGGATAACTCTCATCTCTCCTGGGCCTTGTTTCTCTCCAGGCCCAGATTCTCTGCTCTCTCCACAAGGTCAGCTGTAAACTATCATGCAAATGACTCATGTCTCTTCCTAGGGCCTCTGCTGTGTCTAATGGAGCCTTCTCTCTTTCCTCATGCATCTGCTTCCTTTTGCTTACTTCCTAGGCTCCAGCATCAAAACTCCAACTAACTCCTCTGCCTTGTCATTTTCTTGTCTTACTGACATGGACCAATCAAAGCCTTAATCACAATTTAATCAAGTAAGAGTAAAACCTCTGAATCTAATAAAAACTGATGTACCCAGAGGAACAGATCAATTTACAAACATAATCCAATATCTATTTTTGGAATTCATAAACAATATCAAACTGCTCCAATGGCAGCATCAGCATCAACATCACCTGGGGTTGTGTTAAACATGCAAATGCTCAGGCCTCATCACAGACCTATTGATTCAGAAATTCTTGGCTTGAGGCCTAGCAATCTGTGGTTTGACAAGCTCTCCAGGTGATTTTGATGCTGAAGTGAAAGGGAAGAGGAAAAATAACATGACTGTAGAGGATATAGAGATATTTAGAGTTGAATATCTTCTGTATATTTGAAGCGTGGTCTATGGGAACAATACTGGTGACAGCAGAAAAGAGAGATATTTTCCTCATCAGTTTGATATTATGCAACTCTCAACAAGTTCACTCTGGATACACATAAGCGACTTCATAGTGAGTGCCAAGTTATTTTAATTACTGCCTCCCCAAGTATTCAAAGAGTTAAAGCAGTGCATTGAGATCTTTGCATTCTACACTGAGGTAAGGAGGAGGGGGTAGTGGCTATGAGAAGTATGTAGCCTAAATAAGCATAAAAAAAATACAAGTCTCCTGTGAAAACTAAAGGATTGTAGAAGTTCTTTTTATAAACCTAAGCACATGTGGCTGGTATGAAAGCATGAGTGAAGGAGATGACTATATTAATGAAAGCAGTATTATTGAAAATTGAGGAAATAAAACATGGCAGCATTAACTGGGATACATCAGAAGCCCTATGGTTCTTAGATGCTTTTCTTTCAACATTATTGAAAATTAAAAACTAGCCCCCTTGTGAGGATAAATATGTTCCAACTGAAACATTATCAAAAGGCCTCATCGCTGTCAAATTAATTGCACTAGTATTTGCCATGGTTGAGTTAATGATAAACCCATTTTGAGTTAAGTTTCTGAGGAATTGCCTCTGATCAATTAAATTAAAAAGACCAACATGTTTACATAACACTTAATAGTTTTCAAAGCACTGTAACATATATTATGTTATTTGAGACTCATAGCCTGGGTCAGGCACAGGTATTATTGTTTCCCTTTTATGGTAAAGGGATGGAGACTCATGTGCATCTCCTATGACAATGGCCTTGTTTTAGGTCAAATTGTCTTTCTAGGCTAAATTTGTCCTACGTAACTTCCTGTTCCCTTAAGATGAGTTCTGTTTAAGGAGGTTCTTCATTCTTTCATGCAAAGATACTTCTAGTTGATGCAAGTCAAAGTTCGCCAGATGGGACTAGATATGCCTGAATTGCAGCAGAAAACAAGGCTTAAGATCAAGCTTGTACCCTCCCATACTTTTTCTTTACTTAATTATATTGTGAATACTATCCTACGTCATTCATATATTCTAAAATATAATTGTTTTCAGTTTTGCACTATTATTTATAATGTTTACAGGAATATCCTTGTGCATAAATCTATGTGTGTACCTCTTATTTCCCCTGGACAAAATCTTAGCAGTGGAACTACTGTGCCTGCTGATTATGATCACTTCCAAAACCTTTGATACATATTGCCACAAAATCCTAAAGAAAGACCTTACTTATTTACCTTCTACTAATGTTATTTGACAGCCTATCTTTTCCTGAATCTTCACAAAATCTGCCAGGTTGATAGGTGAACATGATGTCTTATTTCTGTGATTTACATTTTTGATGACTAGTAGAATGAACAATTTGTATTTATGAAAAGCTTGGCCACTTGCACTTTGTGAATTCTCTATTCATATCTTTAGTTCAGAGAGTGGAAAATGTTTTCTGTAAAGGGCCAGATGGTATACATTTTAGGCTTTGTGGGTCATGTGGCCTTTGTCACAGCAACTCAGCTCTACTGCGGTAGTGCAAAAGCAGCCAAAGAAAATAAGTGCATGAGTAGGAATGGCTTTGTTCCATAAAACTTTCCTTAAATACGGGTGGTGGGACAGATTTGGCACATGGGCCATTGTTTGCCAATCCGTTTTAGTTCATTATACTACCAGAGTTATTTATCACTTTCTTAATGATTTTAAAAAGATCTCCATATATTAAGAAACTAACCCTTGGTAATCTATATTGGAAATGCTTCCCAATTTACATTTTGTATTTTTATGTTTTAAACTTATATATTAAAAACTATTAAATTTTTCTTTTCATTTCTGTTTTTCTTTATGCTTAACAATATTTTCCCCAATATGAAAAGAGGTAACAATTGATTCATGTTTTTTCCAGTTCTTTTACAGTTTAATTTTTTTCTTGATTTACTCTTAAATCCATCTGGAATTTTAGTGTGAGGCTTGAAGTAGAAAACTGACATTAAATTTTCCCACAAACACTCAAACATTCGTTTTCTCACAAATAATGAATGTTGACAGCAAGTTTTCTCAAATAAAACTTCTTTGTTCAGTGAAGCTTCATTTTTAACTGGAACAGTTGTAGGTTTACAGAAACATAATTCAGAAAGTACAGAGTTCCCATATACCCCCTGTGATGGTTAGGCTAATGTGTCAACTCGGCCAAGTAGTTGTGTCCAGGTGTTTGTTCCAGCAAGCATTGGGCTAATTGTAATACAAGAGCATTTATGGACTTCAATAACCAGTGAGTTTACTGCCTGGATGGCTGATTACATCTGCATCAATCAGGGAGATTACATTATCAATGGGTGGTGCTTTTATCCAATCAGTTGAATGACTTAAAAGTGGAAGTGATTTCAACATTCAGAGAGAATTTCCCAGCTCTTTGTTGGACAGGCAACTTCTCCCAGAGACTCATCAACGACCTTTCATCGGGCTTTCATCAGAGCCCCTGGTTTGCAGCTTGCCTGAGGAATCTGGACTTGTGAGTCCCCATGGTCGCGTGAGAGACTCTTTTAGAGTTCCATATTATTCACAGATATCTCCTGCTGATTCTGTTTCCCGAGAGAACCCTGACTAATACACCCCCTCTCACATGTGCAGTTTTCCCTATCGATATTTTGCATTAGTATGGTAACTTTCTTAAAATTGGTGAAACAAAATTATTATAATTATGCTATTAACATTAACCCACAGTTTACATTAGGGTTCACTCCTTGGGTTGTACAATTGTATGATTTTTTTTGGATGTGATAACTTATATACAACCTAAAATTTACCCTGTGATAGCATTTTAAATATGAAAGTAGTGGAGATAATTAGGGTCACAAAGTTGTGCCTCCATCCACATCATCCATTACCAAAATTTTCCATCACCTTAAACAGAATCTCCATACCAATGGAAAATTATTACACATTCACCCTCACTCACCCAGGCCCCGGTAAACTATTTTAGTTTCTGACTTTATGAATTTGCATATTATGATTATTTACCATAAGTGAGATCATGTAGTGTGTGTCTTTTTGTGTACAGTTTATTTCACTCAACATTGATGACTTCAAGGTTCATCCAGTTTGTCGCATGTATCAGAAGTTCATTTCTTTTAAAGCTGAATAATATTCCATTGTATGTATATACCACATTTTGTACACATTTTGTATTACATTAATTGATTTTCCTGTGTTAAATCACCTTTGCATACTTGGGATAAATCAGACTTTATTATGGTACATAATTCTTTTTTCCCTTTTTAGTGAAGCCATGTGTTTATAAACAATTATGTATAAAATACAGGAATCCCATATACCACCCCAACACCAACACCTTGCATTGGTGTGGAACATTTGTTACAATTGATGATAGAACATTTTTATAATTGTTCCATTACTTAAAATCCAAGGTTTAATTTAGGGTCCACTGATTGTGTAAAGTGCAGTTCCATGGATTAAAAATATATATCTTTTTAGCATATATACAATCTAACATTTCCCATTTAATCACATTCAGATATGTATTTCAGTGCTGTTGATTGCTTTTACATTGTTGTGCTACCATCACCACATCTGTCACCAAAACATTTCAATCATTCCAAATATGAACATTGTACATTTTAAGCCTTAACTTCCCATTCCATAACTCACCGTGTCCTCTGGTAACCAATATTCTAGATTTTGGCTCTATGAAATTGAATTTTCTAATTGTATCAAGTCAGTGAGGTCACACAATATTTGTCCTTTTCAGTGTGGTTTATTACACTGAACATGATGTCTTCAAGGTTCATCCATGTTGTCGCGTGTATCAGGACTTCATTCCTTTTTACAGCTGAATAATATTCCACTGTATATAAATATACTACATGTTATTTATCCAATCATTGGTTGAGGGACACTTGAATTGTTTTCATCTTTTGGAAAATGTGAATAATGTTGCTATGAACATTAGTGCGCAAATATCTGTTTGAGGGCCTGATTTCAATTCTTTTGGACATATACCTAGTAGTGAGATTGCTGGGTCATATGGTAATTCTATACTTTGCATTCTGAGGAAAGCACCAAATAGTCTTCCACAGCAGCTACACCAGTGTATATTCCCACCTTCAATGAATGAGTGTTCCTATTTCAGCACATCCTCTCCAACACGTGTAATTTTCTGTTACTTTTTTTTTTAGTAGTAGTCATTCTACTGGATGTGAAATGGAATCATACTGTGGTTTTGATTTGCAATACCCTGATGGCTAATGATGTTGAGCATGTTTCCATGGGCTTTCTGGCCATTTGTATATCTTCTTTGGAGAGATGTCTGTTCCAGTATTTTGCCCATTTTTTATTTGGCTTGTTTTTCTTTTATTTGTTAATTTGAAAGATTATTTTATATATACCGGATATTGATCCTATATTGGAAATGTGGTTTCTAAATATATTCTCCCATTATATAGGATGCCTTTTTCACTTTCATAATAAAGTCCTTTGAGGAACAAAAGTTTTTGATTTTGATGAGGCCTCATTTATATATTTTTTTCATTTGTTTCTTATGCCTTGGGTGTAACTTCTAAGAAACCATTGCCAAACACAAAGACTTAAAGAAGCTTCCCTACATTTTCTTGTAAGAGTTTGATAGCTTTATTTATTGTATTTGAGACTTTGACCCTTTTTGAGCGGATTTTTGTATGTGGTGTGTAGTAGGGGTCCTTCTTTTTTTGGCAAATGGAAATCCAGATTTCTTGCACCATTTGTTGAAGAAACTATTCTTTTTCCCTGTTGAATAATATTTGCCACTTTATCAAAAATCAGATTGGCCATAAAGTGAGGGTTACTTCTGAGCTCTCAATTCAATTCCATTGGTCTATATATCTGTCCTGGTACCATTACTATGCTGTTTTTATTACTATGGCTTTGTAATAAATTTTAAAATCAGGAAGTGTGAGTCCTCATATTTCATTCTTCTTTTTCAAGATGGATTTAGCTACTTCGGGCCCCTTACCCTTTCATATATATTTGTTAATTGACTTTTCCCATTTCTGCATAGAAAGTTGTTGGAATTTTGATTATGTTAAATCTATAAATTCCCTTAGATAAGACTGACATCTTAACAATATTTAATCTTCCAATCCATAAATGTGGAATGTTCTTCCATTTATTTAGGTGTTCTTTGATATCTTTGAGCAATGTTGCTGTGTTGTTGTTTTTATATAGATTTCTGTGTAAAAGTTCTTTATATCCTTGGTTAGATTTATTCCTAGATATTTTATTCTTTTAGTTGCTATTGGAAATGGAATTTTTTTTCTTGATCTTCTGTTCCCATTGTTATTGCTTATGTGTAGATGCACTACTGATATTGGGATGTTGATCTTGTACCCTGCCACTTTGCTGAATTCATATACTAGCTCTAGGAGATTTGTTGTGTAATTTTCAAGATTTTTTGTATATAGGATCATATCATCTGCATATAGGGAATGTTTTACTTCTTCCCTTCCATGTTGGATGCATTTTATTTCCTTTTCTTGATTAATTGATGAAGCAAAAACTTCCAGAACAATGTTGAATAAGAGTGTTGACAGTGCGCATCCTTTTCTTGTTCCTGATCTCAGAAGGAAAGCATTCAGTCTTTAGCTATTAAGTAGGATGTTGGCTATGGGCTTTTCATATATGCCCTTTATCGTGTTGAGCAAGTTTCCTTACATGCTTAATGATCTAAATGTTATTATCATGACATGGTGCTGTATTCTGTCAAATGCCTTTTCTGCATCAATTGAGATGATCATGTGTGTTTGTTTTTTCACATTTTATTAATTTATTTTCTTAAGTTGAAATAACCACCTTGCTTACCTGGGACAAATCCTACTTGATCATGGTGTATAATTCCTTTAATATGCTGTTGGATTCAGTATGCTCATATTTGGATGAGGATATTTGCATCTGTATGCATAAGAGATAATGGTCTGTATTTTTCTTTTCTTCTGGTAACTTTGTAGGGCTTTGGTATGAGGGTGATGTTGGCCTCACAGAAGGAATTGGGAATGTTCCTTCCTCTTCAATTTTTTTTCAAAAATTTTGAGCAGAATTGGAGTTACGTTTATTTAAAAGGTTTAGCAGAAGTCTCCTGTGAAGCCATCAGGTCCTTGGCTTTTCTTTGTTGGGAGGTTTTTGATTACTGATTTAATATCTTTATTAGTAATTGGTTTATTAATATCTTCTATTTCCTTTTGAGTCA
Source organism: Tolypeutes matacus (assembly GCA_026826555.1). Taxonomy (NCBI): domain Eukaryota; kingdom Metazoa; phylum Chordata; class Mammalia; order Cingulata; family Chlamyphoridae; genus Tolypeutes; species Tolypeutes matacus. Next base: position 10,657 of record JAKSZT010025349.1, on the reverse strand, counting down.
ATGTAGGTAGTTTGGGTGTTTGTAAGAATTTTGACATTTCATCTAGGTTATCGAATTCATTGGCATACACTATTTCATAGTATCTACTTTTAGTCTTTTTTTAGTGTCTGTAGTAATGCCCCTCTTTTCGTTTCTGATTTTCATTATTTGTATCATCTCTCTTTTTTTCTTTGTCAGTCTAGCTAAGGTTTTGTTGATTTTGCTGATCTTTTTATACAGCCATCTACTGGTTTTGTTGATTCTCTCTATTGATTTCTTTTGTTTTGATTTCAAGTTTATTTTTCTCTGCTCTAAATTTTCTTATTTTGTCCCTTCTGCTTGCTTTGGGTTTAGTTTACTCTTTTTTTTTCTAGTTCTTCTTATTTTGAGGTTAGATCTCTGATTTGAAGTCTTTCTACTTCTTTAATGTAAGCATTTAGAGCTATAAATTTTCCTCTCAGCACTGCCTTTACTGCATCCCATAAGTTTTGGTATGTTGGATTTTTATTTTCATTTGCCTGAAAATATTTCCTAATTTTGCTTCTGATTTCCTTTTTAACCCATTGGTTTTTTAATTTGCACATATTTGTTAATTTTCCATTTCTCCCTTTTTCATGGATTTTTATTTCATTCATTTGTGGTCAGAGAATATACATTTTATGACTTTTATACTTTTGAATTTATTGGGACTTGTTTTGTGACCCAACACATGCTCTATCCTGGAGAACGATCCATGTGCACTCCTAAAGAATGTCTAATCTGTTATTGTTGGATGAAGTGTTCTATATGTCTGTTAGGTCAAATTGGTTTAGTGTATCATTCAGCTCCTTTACTTTGTTACTGATCTTTTGACTGGATTTTATATCCATTATTAAGAGTGGTATTTTAAAGTCTCCTACTATTTATTTAGAACCTTCAATTTCTCCCTTCAAATCTGTCAGTATTTGCTTCAGATATTTTGCTGCTCTGCCATTAGGTGCATATATATTTATAATTGTTACATCTGCCTGATAAAGTGCCCACTTTATCAGTATGTAATGACCATCTTTGTCCCTTATAACTGTTTTAGACTTAAAGTCTATTTTATCTCTTACAGACAGCATATAGTTGGGTCATGCTATTTTATCCATTCTGCCAACCTCTGCCTTTTGACTGGAGAGTTTAATCCATTTTCATTTAAATTCACTACTGATAATACAAATCTTTATTCTGCCATTTGTTATATAGCCTTTTTATTTCTATAATGTTTTATTCCTCCCTTCTGTTAATGCATACTTTTATATTTATTTAATTTATTTGTGTTGTAATATTGAGTGACCTCTCATTTCTATCTGTATATATTTTCCATCTATTTTCCTTGTGGTAACCATAAAGTTAAAATTTAACATTCTAAATATATAAGAATCATATTTGTTTTGATACCAACCAACTCAATTTCAATACTATTCACACTTACTTTTCCAATACCCCTCTGTTTCTTCACCCTTTATTTTGTACTTGTTAATACTTATATCTTTGGACATTGTATGTCAAAAACATAGATTTATCATTATATTTTAACTTCCTCTGCTATTGTTTATCTGAGAATGTCTTAATCTCCCCTCATTTTTGAAAGAGAGTCTCCTTGGATGTAAAATTCTTGTTTGGCAATAGTTTTATTTCGGCACTTTAGGTATTTCAAACCATAACCTTCTTTCCTTCATGATGAAAGTTTGGCTCTCAATCTTACTAAGATAAACTTTTATGAAATACATTGCTTTTCTCTTTCAGCTTTAAGAACACTCTCCTTTTTCTTGTAATTGATACTGTAATCAGTATAAAATGGGGTATATTTTTCTTCATGTTTATTCCATTTGGTGATCTCTGAGCTTCTTGGATGTGTATATTCATGCCTTTTGCTAAGTTTGGGATCTTCTCTGTCATTATTTCTTTGACTATTCCTTATACCTCTTTCTTCTCCTTCTGGAACTCCCATAATACATATATTGTTGTGCTTGATGGTACCCAATTGCTGTCTTACGTTATTTTTTGAGGTCTTGTTTATTTTTCAAATTATTTTGAGCTGTAAACTTCCCTCTTGGCACTGCCTTTGCTATGTCCCATAAGTTTTTGTTTCTTTGTTTTCATTTCTATTTGATTCAAGATATTTCCTAATTTCCCCTGTGATTTCTTCTTTGACCCTTGTAATGTTTAAGAGTGCATTATTTAATTTCCACACATTTTGAAATTTTCCAGTTTTCCATTTGTTTTTTAATTTCTAGTTACATATTGTTATTGTCAGAGAATATACATTGAATGATATCAATATTTTTAAATTTATTGAAACTTTTTTATGACCTAAAATATGGTCTGCCCTGGAATATGATTCATGTGAACTGGAGAAGAATGTGTGTTCTGCTGCTTTGGACTGAAATGTTCTACACAAATCTGTTATGTAAAATTGGTTTATATTATCATACAAGTCTTCTATTTTTTTATTGACCTTCTATCTAGATGATTTTTCCATTATTGAAAGTAGTGCAATGAAGCCTCCAACTATTATTGTAGAAATATACATTTTTTCCTTTCAGGTTTTTTCAATGTTTTCCTCATTTATTTTGGGGCACTGTCATTAGGTGCACAAATGTTTACAATCATTTCTTTTTGGTTAATTGACCATTTTATTAATATATTGTGTCATTCTTTACTCTGTTAAACTCTTTTTGACTAAAAGTCTATTTTGTCTATTATTAGTATAGCTCTCCCAGATTTCTTTTGTTTGTTATTTGCCTGGGATATTTTTCCATCCATTCACTTTCAACCTGTTTGTGACTTGGGTCGATGGTCAGTGTCTTTAAACAAGATATAGTTGGATTGTTCTTTTTGATCCATTCTGCCAATCCTTGTTTTTTTAGGGGGAGTTTAATCCCTTTATACTCAGTGTAATTTCTGATAAGGTAGGACTTACTTCAACTATTCTGTCATTTTTTTTTTAAGCTTTTCATTAGAGAAGTTGTAGGGTTACAGAAATATGAAGAAAATACAGAGTTCCCATATACCTCCCTATTATTAACACCTTGTATTAGTGTGGTACATTTTTTACAATTCATGAAAGAACATTTTTATACTATACTCTTAACTATAGTTTATTATTTACAATAATGTTTACTGTGTCATACAGTCCTGTTTGAAATTTTTCTACTAACATATATACAACCATAAATTTCCCCTTTTAACCACATTCAAATACATAATTCCGAGATATTAACATCTTTTACAATATTGTGCTATCATAACCATCTCATACATCTTATATCTTTTTGTCCCTCTTTTCATTTATTGCAGTCTTCTTTTGTGTATAGTTATTATTTTGTAATATAATTGTTTGAAATATTTCTCATTCCAAATCTGTGTGCCTTTCAATTACTTTCTTTGTAGTTACCCTGGGGTTTGTATTAAATAACCTGTCTATTACCTACTAGTTTGAAAATATACCAAACTATCTTCAATAGCATACACAGTCTCTGCTTCTATTCTCCTTCATTTCCACTCTGTATGTTTTCTGCTCACATTACCTCTTTATATTTTACTTGTTCATATCATGAAAACATGATTATTTCTTCTTCATTATATTCTAAATAAACACACTAAAGATAGCATACTATTGTTTTTTGCATTTATCTATGTAATTACCTTTACTGGAGATCTTTACTTCTTCATACTGCTACTAGTGACTATATTTTGTCTTTTCCTTTTAACTTGAAGAACTTTTTTAGCATTTTCTGTAGGGCAGGTCTCTTGATGGTGAGTGGGACAGTGACTATTTACTCAAAATAAAAGTTCTGAAGACAGAGAGTTGAACTAGAGGCAGCAGTAATTTCTTTCTTTCTCATGAGAAAGGGCACACGCCCAGGCTAATGGAAGCGGGCAAGTGCACATGATCAGTGTAAGAACAAGGATTATATAGGTCCCCTGATGCAATGTTCCATTTCCCTCCCTCCCCAACCTTACCCATCTCTCATTGGCTGGGAGTTGTGGACTTACAATCTTAAGCATGGAAAGTAACCCAATCCTAAAGTGAAAAGTGTGAGGGTAATTTCTCAGTATTTGAGTTCATCCCCTTTATTGACATGGGTTTTTGGGGAAGTGACTCGAACAAGAATGTGGGAGAGTTAGATAAGTGGGAGCAGGGAATTCAGTTTGAGAAGAGGCCACCCTGTGTTCTATTTCTTTCAATTCCTCCTCTTCTTTTCAGAGTTTATTGGACTCTTCTCACACCACTCATTATATGCGGATTCAGCCATTTATTCTAGATCTAAATAATTTCCCACTGGGGTTGTTTGGAATTTGGTGGGTGCTTGTTTAAGCAACATGTTGGGTCTAGATTGCCCGTTTTTCCCCATAGGGATTACGTACATTTTTTGAACAGTTTGTTGGATTAGGGAGATAAAACAAGGGTCTAGGCAGGGTAAGATAATGAATATATCAAAGATTTCAACTAATATAGTTATAATTTGAGACTTAGGCCTAGAAAAGAGGGAATCAAACTAACTGGTCCATGGGTTGGTGTCTATCCCAGAATTTTTAGCTAATTCTTTAGATAAGGTTGTAAGACTTCACAGGGCTTGGGTAACTGACTCATCTGGGGTGGTATTGTTTGGGATATAAGTGCAGTAGCTTTCTCCTATCATTACATAGACCCCCCCCCTTTTTCTGCTAGCATAGGTTTAACCTTTGAACTGTGTGTTCCACTAAACATCTTGTCATGCCCAACGTGGGTTTCTCTCCCACCTCTTTTCTTTAGATTCTGGGCACAGATATTTGTTGGAGAAGCTCAGTGCCCTTTGGTCCCTGAGGCCTTTACAAGAAGTATAGATTCCTTTCAGAACCCAGAAATCAAGCTGGATGACTTGGGAGCTGGTTCTTTCAGTGACTGTTATAGTCATGTAAGCAAAGGACTGTCTACGCAAAAGAGTGAGTAAGACTAGAAGTAAAGGGGAACTCATGTTGGGACAGGTTAAGGTTCAGAGGATCTGAAGGTCAGGTGTAAAGGGTTTTGCTTATCTGTGGTCACAGTTTAGGAGAGAGGAGTTTCAGGTCAAGGTGTGGGAGTAGAGATAAGTCCTTTGACATGGGTATAATGGTTTTAGCTTTTTTCTGCAGTTCTTACAGCACTGTCTGTGGTCAATAAAACTTGAAATGGACCCTCCTAGTAAAAACTTAGTTTATTTTTCTTCCAGGTGCAGATGAAGACCCAGTCTTCAGGCTGGAACTTGTGGACCAGGAACCCAAGAGGAGGAGTCTGGGTGACCAAGGCTTTTTTCTGTAGGGAGAAAAGAGTTAAAGCAAGAGAGTGCACATTTTTCAGTGTATGACTCCATACACAGGGATGATATCAGATTGGCAAATGAGGATTTTTAGATGAGCTACATGTAAATAACTATTCCTGGGGCCCAAACTGGGCTAAGCAGGATGGAAACATAATATAGGAATCTAAATATAGGAACTTGGGAAATAAAAAGTTTTTCCTAAGCTCTTTAACCTGCCTTATCCCCTAGGCCTTCTCTTTACAAGAGTTGTGGGGGAAAGATGAGATGTGACAGATTGAAACTCTATCTTCGAAGATGGAGAATTAAATATCATGGTTTGTTCTGTAATTCCTCAATTTAAACCTTTTAACAGCCTTAAAATAAGGGTGGTTAATAATCCTGTTACCAAATATCAACAAGTGAAGAAAAAGTCCTTCAAAGCTATAGAAAGATCTTTAAAAACAGTTTTCCAGAACCTGGCAGTCAATGCTTTTAAGATTATTTACAGTTTCTAATTTTATTAAAAGAGTTTTGGCCTCCTACAAAAGAAAGAGGGAGACATTCCTTGCATAAACTATAACAGTTTCGATTTTATTTAGCTTAAATGTTATCTCCCCAGGTTTATGAAATGCCAGATATATAAATTTATTAAATCCTTAAGATAATGAAAGTTAAGTTCATATCTAATGAAATTAAGTTAAAGAAACGTAGATCCACCCTCTTTTAAATGGATAAAGTAAATTCCATTGGTTGCTAATTGTAATCTAAAGTAAATTAACCAGTCTATGTAGTTGTAGTCAATTATGGATGTTTTATTAAAAACATCTTCTAAACTGAAACATTTGAATGGCTAGTTCCAGGACGCCATTACTAACTAAAAGCCTGAATTGATGTTAATGGCAAGAAGTAAATTCGTAGCAGTGAAACCTGTCAGAGGCCACCTCAATCTGCATATTCAAGTAGTAGTATCAAAAAATAATCTTGATTCCATTAGGAATCTTCAGTTTTCGTTGAAAAATTGAAAGTAGTTTTTCCTGTACTGCTAAAGTAAAATACCTGCTACTTAACGTCTTCATAGTAAAAGTATAAGAAGTAAAACACATTGCATTGAAAGTGTTTAAAAAGTGTATAAAAATCAAGAAATAGACTTCAGCATTGTCAAATTCTCTTGTGAATTCAAACCAGACCTTCAATACACTGCAGGTTGCGTCTCCATTTGAGTTATTGGCTAGGTTGGTCTCTGACTCCTAAAACAATAAAAATGCCTACTACATCTCTGGTTGTGCTTCTGAAGTGGATGGAGACAATGTTGCAGTTTCAAACTCCTGCAGCAGCCAATGATGGCGCGATATAGCCAAATGTACAATGGATATCGCCTCCAGACTGACACCGTTTCATAGTACTGAAAAGTGCTATACACCAGGCCAGTAGAATGCTGGAACCTACTTTCCTCGCTTCTCTCTAGAGTCAGCGGTGCTGCAGCATGATGTTTGTGTGAAGAAGCTACCAAGTGGAGCAATGATCACCAGAGTACTGTGAGTAGAACTTAAACACAATTGGCATTATGGCCTGCTCCCATAGAGAGATAACATGTAAGGAATTGCAAACCTAGAACATTAACCTACTAATTACAGCTCAAAAAAAAACTTATGCACTGAGTAGTGAATTAATTAATATTAAGTACTGTACCTATATCCTATTCTAAATATATGCCTAATGATTATGGTGATATCTTTTCTATTCTAGATCATATACAGAGGGACATTGAACATGTTAAAAGTCCTGGCAAACAGCATTTTCTAAGTAGTTAATGAATATACTTAACCCAGGTATCCCTCTTAGCCCTTGTTTCAGAAAGTCTTAGAAATTGACTGGGATTCCTATACTCCCTGGCATCCACTCTTCTCAGGGAAAGTAAAAAAGATGAACTAGGAGCTTAAAAGACAGCTTACCAAACTGATGCTAGAAATTGGCTTGCCTTAAACTAAATGTCTGCCACTTGCACTGTTAAGAGTTAGGGTAAAACCTAGGAGAGACCTAGGTTTGCCCCCACATGAAATCCTGTTTAGACACCCTTGTCCTGCTAAGATAGAATCTCCTTTTCAATAAGAAAGCAAAGATAATTTTTTAACACTGAACAAACAAGTAGACATGAATAGTTTGATACAGAAACACAGGACTTACTGTTATAATTTTCATTCTCTTACAAAACAAGTTTAACTGTAAGATAACATTTAAAAGATTTGTTTAAGACTCTTTTCCGTTACTCTATTTTGCACTGTGACTATGCAGTTTTGCACAATAATTTTAATTTTTAACAAAATTATTGGCTTATTACCAAAATGTCCCAAATGCTTTAAGATAATTTTCCTTTGCTTTAGAACTTTGTTTTTCACTTTGGCTTTAGCAGACCTTGGATCAGCAAGGCTAATTTATTAATCTTTGTAGAACTCGAGCTGTGCAATGGGTTCTATTATCTGAATCAATGTTTTCAGTGAGTCAGTACTTAGGGATAAGGTGTTCTAATAGCGTTTTAATTACAGTTTGTGCAGTTGCTTGAGGAATTGGGTAGACTTCCACTCAAGAAATGAGATGGTCAACAACCACTCGAGGTGCTTTAATTTTTCCATTTGTGGTACTTCATTGAAGTCCACTTGAATGCTTTGAAAAGATTTGAGCCCTGGGGGTCACCCTCCTAGGGGTTTGTTCCTCAGACTTTGTTTATTTACTTTTCTGCAGATGATACATCTATTTACTACTTGGCAGGC
>JAKSZT010025180.1:1744-11876 GCA_026826555.1 Tolypeutes matacus | reverse complement strand
GACTTCTCTCGTAGCGCCCCCCTTTTCCCAGCTAGGAAATATTTCCAGGCCCTTCTGAATCCTCAACAATGAGTCCCTGTTAGTAGAGGAGGAGATTGGGAGGTTTGTATTTCTTTAGCCCCTTGCAGGCTCCAAGCAAACAATGGCACAGCCCCACCCAGCCTGGAAGGGCTCTCGGGACAGGGCAGACCAAACCTGGGAGTCCAAAGCAGGGTCAGCCCCAGGCTCTCTCTCCCCTCTCCCATGGTGTCCTCAACAATTAGTCCAGGCTAGAAGAGAGGGAGGTTGCGAGGGTCGGATTTCTCCAGTCCTTTCTAGGCTCCCAGGGCAAACCGCCGTGTGGAAGGGTCCGTGGGGCTCTGCAGCCCAAATTTCAGGTCTGAACCTGAGTCAGCCTAAGGCTGTGTCCCTCTCTCTCCCCTTTCCCGGAGTGGCAGATCCCTGAAGCCCCCTTTGTCTGTGGTCGCAGGCCCAGGGTCCCGAGAATTCTGAAGAGCGTGGGGGAGGGTGCAGGCAGCAGCAGAAGATGCTACTTGCAAATCACAGTTCAGTAGTCGCGATTTCCCTCTTCTGTCACTCTCTCCTCTGGGTGGTGTGTAGCCTTCACTTGCTGTCCTAAACCCTAGAAGATCTTTTTCGGGGCTGTTTCCACTTGTCCTCCATCTATTTTTCTGGAGAAGAGATTGCCGTGTCTTACTAGTCCGCCATCTTCCCGGAAGTCCGGTACATATACATATTTGCATACATAATTTTAGGTAGAGTTGGCAATTTACTCTCTATCTTTATTCTTTTCACAATTTGATCCTTTTTTTTTTTTTTTTTTTTTAGAATCCAACTGGATTTTATTTGTCACAGAATACCATATGGCTGTATGACAAACTGAAAAGAGAAATAGAAAAGACATGGTACTATGTAATTCATAATTAAGTCACAGGAGGGCAAGTCATTCAATGAATAACATAACAGTTGAGTTTGACGGAAGAATTCTCTTTTTCTAGTGCCCATACTTTTGGAATTCCCACTCTCTGTTGCCCAACAGACACACCTGCCGCGTTTTGAGCCAGGGAGAAATGCAGTGGAAGTGAAAAGCTTGATTACAGATTCCCCAAGCCACAGTGAGCACTCTTCAGAAGTAGCTGAGGCCTGGTTAGCTTGAGACTCTATGCAAGGATCCATAATGTGGTTCCTGCAGATGGCACAGTTAGCAACCACAACATCCCAGACCCAAAGAGCAACTGTATTCCACTTTTTCCACTTCAAAGCGCTTCTTGCCCACCCACTGTTATTGCTGCTGGGGGTAGCTGCAGTCATTTTGGAAACTCTCCATCCATCCCATTCTTTTTAAATTTTAATGAACTACTTCAAGCTACATAAAAGTAGAGAGATTTGTCAAATATTAATGATGCTCTCAGTATTTGCTGAAGATAACATTTTAAAAATTTCGGTTTAATAGTTAATACATTTTCATGTTCGAAAAATGGAGTTAAGTCCCCATCCCACCCTATCCCCATATAACCAGTTCCCACACCACAGTTATTAATTATATGTTGATTTTTCTCCAGTTTTTTGTTTGTATTTTTTAATATATCTTTGTGTGTATATAAGCCAATGAGAATATATTTGGATTCAGTTTTTTTTTTTTAACAGAAAAGGTAGCATATCTTTGACACTCTTCTTTGTGCCTACACTCCTAGTCCGTCTTTCTTTTCTCAGCTTATTCAATAAATAATAAAACTCTATTAGTAGCATTCTGCTACCACCTCTAAAGAATCGTTAGTTTCTCATCAAATATAGTTTGTCTTTTATCCTTCCCACCCTTTCCACAATCCAACTTTCTAAAAAAACGATATATACTTCTAGAGCCTAACGTACCTAGCCTAGAGCTAAGCAAATATGAATTCTATGTAAATAAGGAGGATTAATTTTGGTAAAAAATTCTTGAGGGTGGAACCCTGGAAGAGGCGGGAGTCCTGAAGGGCGGGACCCCAGAAAGGCGGGACGAACAGGGACGCTGGGCCTGGGGGAGGCAGGAGGCGGGTGAGCCCTTCCGGTGGGCGCAGGGTCTGTCCACAGCGGACTTGGCGCCAAACTCAGAAGTCTCTTCTCGCGGCAGGAAGCTCTTTGAGTCTCGCGAGAGACGCAGTTTACTACTTAGAGTAAGCACCCGGCTGTGGTGGCTGCAGTCTGAGTAAGGTGAGATCGGGCTGGCTAACGAGTTAAGTTCCGGAGGGAAAAGGCCATCCGGGGTGCCAGGCGGAGGAGCGGGAGATCTGGGGAGTCGCCGGGAGGGGTGAGAGGGCTGGAGAACCGGACTTGGCGGGTTTCAGCGGGACTGGAGAGGAGAGGCGGCCTGACCGGCCCCTTGCTGTGGGGCGAGGAAGCAGTTGGGGACGAGGGCGGATTCTTGTTTGTATCTGGTTTCTTTCAGGACACTGAGCCTTTTAGCAGTAGGGAACATGTTTCTGATACATTTTTATATCCCTAGTTTCTCTACACAAGGGCTTCTGAACGTAGAAGGCATCCTGTGAACGTTGAATGAAGTTTAAGTGAGAGAATGGATGGAAGCGAGGATGGGAGGAGAGATTGGAGTAGAAGAGGGCAGGGATGGGAGGTGTTGGTGTTTTTTGGGGTGTTAGCAAAAGGAAACTTCGAGGCAGCCTGTTAGGACTACCCTGGCAACAAGGGGCTTCTATTTGCATATTAGACTAGCGAAACAAAAGGGTTGCGAATGAATTGTGGGTTGGACACTGGATTTTTTGGGTTGCTTTCACTCCTCTGGGAGTTTGAGGTCTAGACGATTTCATCATTGTCTGAGAATAGATAGTGTGCTTAGTCAAGAAGTGAAAGATACAGATACCCCACTACAAATTTTAAGAGAAAAATCATTATACTGACCAACCCCATCCCATGCTTCAGTTCCTTATTGTGTGATCTTGCTACACTTTACATAGTTTGTACTCTCTCATCAAATTCAAGTTCTCTTTGAGCCTCAGAGATATGAACCCTGCTTCACAGAGGGCTTTACTAGAATGGGGCTAAATATACTTCTTGTAGCTGGGAAACTTTTTTTTTTAATTAATTAATTAATTTTTTTTTAAGATTTTATTTATTTATTCATTTATCCCCCCCTTGCTGCTTGTGCTCGCTGGGTCAGCCAACCATGCCGTGCGGGCGGGCCTGCCTTCACCAGGAGGCCCTGGAACCGAACCCGAGGCCTCCCATATGGTAAACGGGAGCCCTACTGATTGAGCCACAGCCGCTTCCCTGGGAAACTATTTTTATATTATGTAATCTCTGGCCACCTTTCCAATTTTGAAAATCTGTGGTTCTTTTCCTTTCTTGAAGATATAATAGTTCATCATCAGGAATTGATACTTTGTTTTGTTTTTGTGAATTTATGGCCATAGAAATTTAGACGTGGAGAGACTTTAGAGATTGTTTAGCTCCAGTGGTTTTACAGTTTTGGGGAAACTTTGGAATTATTTTCTTTGATTCCATCATTCAACAAATATTAGCACCTGTTGTGTACCTGTGATGGAGCACTAACAGACCTACCTGGTCTATGCCCTTTTAGAGGTACAGTCTAGTACGGGAGACAAATGTGCATCAGATTATTATACAAATAGAACTTAATATTGAAACTGGACGAATGCTCTGAGAAAGAGGTACTTGAATGGTTGTAGGAGGATTTAATTTAGGGAAATTGGGATAGACTTCTGAAGAGGGGCAGTCTTGACCCAAGATCTGAAGAGTCAGGGGGAAGAGCATTCAAGACAGGAAATAACATTTGCAAAGATCCAATGGTCTGAGGAATATGACTTTCAAGGAACTGAAAGAAAGTCAACATAGAGGCAAAAGAGCATGGAGAGTGGTGTGAAATGAGGCTAAACAGGTAAGAAGGGGGCCAGACCATGCAGGAGTTTTATCTTTATCCTAAAAGTATTGGGAAGCCATTAAAATACTTAAGACTTTTGGTAATATGATCAGATTTACATTTCCAAAGCTTTAGTCTAGCTGAAATATGGAGGCAGAAGTGGATGTAATGGATGAATCCCAGCAAGAAATTATGGGAATTGGTGTGGGAGATGGGGAGAAATGAGCAGATTTAAAGGATATTTAAAATGGAGAGTCTGTGGACTGAGGAGAAGTGTCAAGGACTCCTAGGTTTCTGCTTGGATAGATGTCATTCATTCACTGAGTAGGAAAGTTTAGAAGTTCAGTTTGGTACACAAGGAAGTATAGATACCTTAGAGACACTGAAGGACTATAATATGGGAAGTAGTGATCTGGAGCTCAGAAATGAGGAAACTTGGAGATAAAAATTGGTGAGTCATCTGTAAAATAATTGATTATTAAAGCCACATGTATAAATGAGCAAAGAGGACCTAGGTCTTGGATATTTAATGGCCAGGTTAGAGGAAGATGAGCTTGCAAAGGAGATCCAGAAAGGGAGGAAAACCAGGTAAGTACTGTATGCCAGAAGTCAAGAAAAACATTTTTTCAGGGAAAGGGACTGGTTAAAAGTTGCTGAGAGGTCTGGTAAGATGGTACTGAAAAACATTCTTTTGAGCTACCAACCTGAAGATTATTTCCCTTTCTTTAAAGGAAACATTACCTAAAAGACCAATAGATGGTCTTTTTAAAAAGCTGGTCTGGTGTGAATATTCTCGCTGTCCTGATTTTGTGATAATCAGGGTAAGCTAAACATTCGCTATGTTAGAAACCACGCATGTGTCCCCAGACCTAGTTTTTCTCCCTACATCTGGTTTTTAGAATGCTGGTGATAAACTAAGCCTGATTTATTTATATGATCATCCTGTATGGAAAATGACTGTAACTCTAGGTATCTTCGGTCAACCTTAACAGATATAGCAGGGGGATAGATGTGGCTCAAATGGTTGGTCATCTATCCCCCATATGGAGGGACCTGGGTTCGATCCCTGGGACCTCCCAGTAAAAAAGAAAAAAAAGAAAAACATAGAAGGCGCATGGGCCACCAGGCCCCGTGTGTGGGTGCACCATCAGGGCCTGTGAGCGGGTGAACTGCCAGGCTCCGTGAGCCACACAGCAAGATGACGACGTAACAGGAGAGTGACACAGGGAAAGCCAAGACGAGACATGCCAAAAAACCAGGTGGCACAGGCGGTAAGACTCCTCTCTCCCACATCAGAGTTTCCGAGGATCGAATCCCAGTGAAGACAGGAGGAGAAGGATGAGAATAGAGGACAGAAAACAGACACAGAGAGTTGCCCAGTGAAGGGACACAAAAACAGCAAGACTGGTGTGGGGGGGAGGTAAATATGGATAAAAGTAAATAAATAAATTCTTAAAAAAATTTATAGGGGAGGAAGATACTTACTATAGTTAGTAGTAATTAATACTTTAACGATGCTCTTTCATAATTTGTTAACAAACATTTCACAGCAAAGCAAAGTATTTGTGGTGGGGTGATATGTGGGAGCCCTGTATGATGTTATGCATATTTGTTTTGTAAGTTCACGATGTTTACTGAACACTTATTGTTTATGTATGTTCCTGTATGAATGATATACTTCAATAAATTGTTTAAAAAAAAAAAAAAAAAAAGCTGGTCTGGTTGTAGTGGGGTTGAGGTACCTGTTGCCCTGCCTATTTCATACCCATTTGGATCACAGTTTGAAACCCTCTAAAAAGTCAAAAATCATCATTTTATTGTAAGGTAAACTCAAGAGTTGAGGAAAATGATTTGCACAAAATCAGATTTTTTAGTGGTGGGGTCTACATTGGAACTGAGTTATTTTGGTTTCTGTTAGATTCTTTCTCCATAATTACTATCTTCTCTACTTTTTTTCCATGATTTTTAGTTTGAAATATGGTTTAATTGATTGAAACACATGAATTTTGCTGCAGATGGAACTTGACTGTATTAATAGGAAGACTATTTGGATGGCTAAAAAAATATTTTTAACCCTTTTTTTCCTCCTCAAGAAAAAGATGCTGGAACCACAGGAGAACAGCTTGATTGACCTACCAGATTATGAGCGTGTAGAAGAGGAAACTTTTCCTCCTTTCCCACCTCCAGCTTCTCCAGAGAGAGAAAATGGTGAAGGTGGTGAACCTGATGAAGGTCTGTATAGGGCATTTCAGAAAAGTATCCATGTTCAATTATATACCTATCAACTTAGAAAATGAGGCTTAAATTGTTTAAGTAATATTAAATCTTGTTATATTTCATCAGAGTCAGGGAGGGGAGCACCTGTTCCTGTACCTCCAAAGAGAACAGTTAAAAGGAATATACCCAAATTGGATGCTCAGAGGTACATTTACTATTTCCTTACAGCTTTATAGCTTTTCCTTAAGCCATTGTTTGTTTTTTTGTTTTTCTTGTGGTCAGGATGGTTTGGAGATCAGATATTTCTAAAAGACTTTTTCTTTCAGTTTAGCAGCAAATATTTTTCTTGTGGTCTTGGTTTAGACATGATGTCTCCAGAAAACCTGAAATTCAAAACATATTTTTATTCACAGATTAATTTCAGAGAGAGGGCTTCCAGCCTTAAGGCATGTGTTTGATAAGGCAAAGTTCAAAGGTAGGGGTCATGAGGTAAGAAATGTCTGATTTTTATTTTAGACCTTCATTTCATAAAATACCAATAAAACTGTGGACTTATCATGTTCTTGGGAATCTCAGAATGTTTCATAGATACTGTCATTTGTCATCATCTCTTTTGAGAAACAGAGTGATGTGGTAGAAAGGGCTTTGTTTGAAGAGTTAAAAGGCATGTCTGCTAGTCTCATTTTTGCTGCTGTATAAACTGTGGCTTCGGGAGAAATCACAACTGAGACTGTAAGCCCCAATTTGTGCTTTATAATTTAGAGGAATGAAATGTACTTTGTCTACCTAAAAGAGTTATTTTAAGCTTTATGAAGGTAGGAATCTGCCTGTGTTGAACATGCATGTGTCCCCAAGTTCTGGTACTACCTGGTTCATAATTAGGTATCAGTAAATTTTGCTGAAAAATGAAGACATTTAAAAACTGCCACTGTACAAATGTACATTTTAAAATTCTTTTATCTTTGAATCATTTAGGAGTGTAGATGTAATTTTTTGCAGATGATATCTTTATAGAGATTTGTAGTTTATGGAGTGTTTTCAAATATATTCTTTAATTCTCAACCTGTGAGGAAAGTGAGTTTTAGGGTTTTAAGTGTCCAATGCCAGCTGTTAAGGGCAGAGCCTAGACTGTCCATTCCATAGCTCAGCTAGAATAATGCTAATATAACGGTATCATTTAGGTGGGGTGTGCAGGATAATTTGGAAGAATGAAGAGGCTGGAGACAGATAGCATGTCAGAACTGTTGTACTGCCCCTGGGATGAGGTGATAATAGCCTGGTTAGGGTAAAAGTTGAGAGAGATGAATAATATATAGGACACATAGGTGTTGGATATAGGGAGGTAAAAAAGGAGTCAAAAATAATCCCAATATTTCAAACCTAGGAGGCTGAAAAATTGTTAGGAAGAGAGGATATAAGCTGGTATACTGTTTTGCCACAAAACTAAATATGAATCAGGATATTTTAAGGGAAGCGGCTGTGGCTCAATCGGTGGGGCTCCCGTTTGCCATGTGGGAGGCCCCGGGTTCGGTTCCCTCCCGGGGCCTCCTGGTGAAGGCGGGCCCGCCTGCACGGCGCGGTTGGCTGACCCAGCGAGCACAAGCAGCAGGGGGGAGATAGATGAATGAATAAATAAAAAATCTTTAAAAAAAAAAAAAAAAAAAGGGATATTTTAAAAACCATATGTAGCTCTGTAATGCATTACCCTTGTTGAAAATTTCAGGTAGTACTAGAGAATTGGGGCTTTGAATTTATGATGTCTTGGTCATGTTTATAATAAGTCCTTTATTTTAAAAAAACAACAAACTTATTTGAAGGATGCTTCTTTAGTGGGTGAGGGTGGGCTCTGAGAGAGTTTATTCTTAACTAGTCTTCTGTAATTTGCCCTTGAAAATTCTGGATGTTTTCTCACATTGTTGAACCCTTACTATTTCTTCTCTATGTATAATTTGTGATTTTCCACTTTATTTAGTTATTTCTTTTGTGTCCCTTGGGCCCAACATTACTTTTTTTTGTGTGTGTATGTGTGGGTAAAAATTAAATTTTTCACAATACAAACCAATATTTGTAAAATGATATATAGGTATATATGCATATATGTGCATTTGCTTACATAAATGTCATTTTTTTTCCCATATATATATTTTTTTCTTTGTAGAAATTTTAGTTACACTTTAATTTATTTATTTATTTGTTTTTTTAAATTTATTTTTATTGTGGGTAAAAATCAAAATTCTCACAATACATACAAACATTTGCAAAATGATATATAAATATATATGCATATATGTGTATTTGCTTACAAAAATGTTATTTATATATATATATACATATATTTTAAGAGGTGCTTAGATTACCCAAAATATTACACGGAACCCCCTGGGATTCCCATGTTGCCCACCTCCCACACCTCCCACCACATCCCACACAAACATCTACCACAAGTGTGGCCCACAACCCTCAATGAACTTACACATCCTGGAGCCTTGCCACCAACCATAGACCACAGTTCACACTGTAGACCACACTCTCTCCCACTCAGTTCTGAGTGGTGTATGCTGATTTAAAATGGCCTACATCCGTTGCCACAACGGTACTCAGGACAACCTCTAACTCCCAAAGAAGCCCCTGTATTTCAACTGCTCATCCCCTCCCTACCCCAAAAGTGTCAAGTGGCCACTGGCTCCACCGCATTGTTATAATTTCTTGCATTGCTAGAATCACCATATGTGAACAAGAGAATACCATCAAGTTCACTCTAGTCCATAGTTCTTCCCCCAATCCTGAGGGAACTGGGATGGTGATGTCCACTCCAACTCCAAATGAGAGAGGGCTTATATCCCATGGATATGGTGGGTAGGATGATCCTGCCTGCAAATGCAGGCCCTCTCCATTCCCTGGGATGGCCATTGCCCATCGTTGTCTCCTCTCCAGGTGACTTGGATGAGTCCATTGAGCTGTAAGGTAGGAGTTGCAGCTCCACCGAAATTTCATGCACACCTGGCACATAGGTAGGTGGGAGGCTCCAGTCTCTGGAAGTATACCTAAAAACTCCAGCATCACATATAGGTTTGAATAGAAGGGACTGGTGAACCATGTGCAGGGAGGACTTATTTGAGTCTAATTCTGTCACTCTCAGGAGCACAGATTCCAAAATAGAGCCCACTGATAAGGCATCAGTCTCTGGGGCTATCCCCCCTTATATAGGACCTGGGTGTCTCCGGAGCTCTCAGGAACCCCTCTGTGTGGGGTGATAGGCACTTAGATATTCTATGAGCTCCTGCTGAGGTGTGCCTAAGAGTTACCTCTGGGATGACCTCCCGACTCTCTTTGAAGTCTCTTAACCACTTGAACTCATTTGTCTTTACCATTTCCCCCTTTTATTCAAGGTCTTTTTCCAGTTGTGTTGCCAGTTGGCACTTGGTATTAATCCCTCGTTGCCAGGGAGGCTCATCCCCGGGAGTCATGTCCCACGTTGAGGGGAAGGTAATGCAATCATATGCTGAGTTTGGCTTAGAGAGAGGCCACATTTGAGCAACTAGGAGGCTCTCAGGTGGCAACCCTTAGGCACTCCACAACTGCAGGCTAAGTCTCATTTACAAGAGCAAAGACTCACAAGGGTAGTCATCAATAAAAAAAAACACATCAGTGGGTCATCCTATTTTGACAGGCACTGTCCCTACACTCAGAGGACTATTGCTGCTCCCTTGGAGCCTGAGGCAGAGCTCTCCAGGCTAGGAATTCAGATTCCCTCATTTATTGTGTGATTATCCACCCATTGTGACCATGCCCCATCCCCCGATCCTTTGAATGATTTTGTATCTTTCATGTATATTCGGATGAACCAACCCCCACGAACCCCCTCCAGACACCCCCCCCCAATAATCCCCCGCAGTACCCATTGTAACCCTTCTGTGATCCAAATCCTCCATGTACATTTAGTCCATAAAATAATCAAATACATTTACTAGGAAAAAGAAACAAGTGTGATAAGCTTACATGCAAGAGACAAACATAAGGAAACTCGGGGGGGGGGGGGGG
>JAKSZT010025173.1:60701-94634 GCA_026826555.1 Tolypeutes matacus | reverse complement strand
GAATCTGGTATTGCCTTTGATTTACTATTTTGCTAGGCAGGGGCAGTTCTAGAGGCTTCTACTTGGCCTTTCCAACCATAATAGCCCTCAATCCACAAGTCAGGGATCCAATGTGGGGATTCTGCCAGTTACTGAGTATGTCTATTCCAATCATGCATTCTGGAACTGGGGAAATAACTACAGAATGGGTCCGGGGACCCACTGGACCCACTGTGAGACGGACCTGAGCTAAAACTCCATCAATCACCTGAACTTCATAAACCCCTACTCTGACTGGTGGACCACAGTGACGTTTTGGGTCTCCTGGAATTAATGTGACTTCTGAGCCAGTGTCTAATAATCCCCGAAATGTCTGATCATTTCCTTTTCCCCAATGCACAGTTACTCTGGCAAAAGGCCGTAGGTGGGAGGAAGATTAACAGTATAAATTTTTGGCAGTTTAATAGGATCTTTCCCCAAGGGGACCTGGCCTTCTCCTCATTCAAGGGGCTCTGGGTCTGTAAACTGTCTCAAGTCTGGGAATTGATTAAGGTGCCGTGATTCTCTGCATCTGTAATTTGAGTTAGGGTTTTGTTCACTCGACCTAGAACTCTTCTGCTTATACAGATCCAGAAGAAATTTAGTAGACTACCCATGTATTTCACTTCTAGGTATCCCATGATCTATTAGCCAACGCCATAACTCCATGCGACTCAGACTATTCTGTGTGCTGTTTTGAATCTGTCTTTCATTGCAGTAGCCATACCCACCTTGCCTTTAGTGATTAACTACCGATACTTGACTTTTACCGGACCGAGATCCGATCATCCCCATAATGTTTAAGGATTCCAATTCCATTACAGCCCTCCCTACAGTAATGTCTGGACGGCAGAGAAGAGCAACCATAGAGCTCTTCAGAGAAGATGGAATTAGTCTTACAAATTTATTCCTCACAGTCCTGGTTAAAGGTGTGTCCTCTGGACATTCTTGGGGTGGCTGGGCAGGTCTCAAATGGTAAATCCATTCTAACATTCAAATCTCTCTAAGCCTTTGAATCCCCTCATCTACTGTATACCAGGGCAAATCGGGCATCTCAACATCAGACATGCTAGGCCATGCTTCAGTCAGCCACCCAAACTGTTAGAGCCCTTTCTAACCCCACGAGCTACAGTGTTGAACCCAGAATTTCTGCTTAGTGGGCCCATATCAATAAATTCAGCCTGATCCAACTTCATATTCCTTCCACCATTATCCTATACCCTTAGTATCCATTCCCACATATATTCCCCTGATTTCTGTCTATATAAGTTGGAAAACTCAGGCGGTTCTTTCAGAGTATAAAGTATTTCCTCATGGGTCACACTTTATATTTCACCTTTGGGGGCTTGTGATTTTAGTCTAGTAATGGGTCTCAAAGACAAGAGGAGTGGGGGGTGTGGGTAAGAAGAAGGATTAGGGATGTCTTGCAAGCTACTGACCTGAGGGCATTCCTTTGCATTTTCTTCTGGTGAGACAGGATTAATCTCTTCAGGCAGGGGTTGGAAGACAGATTCCTCAGGGCAGACTGGAAGTTGAGCGGTGCATGCTGAGGTTGGCTGGTACCCACCTCAGGGCTGGAAGGAGGTCCAGACTCCCTGGGGCAGGCTGGAGGCTGGATGATACAAGGTTGACAAGTTGTGGTCTCCACAGGGCAGACCATCGCAGGTTAATCTGGTAAAGTCTCAGCAGAATTTAGGGTTCCAATGTTCCCACCAATATTATCATCATCCCATATATCTCTGTCCTAATCCTCGGGGTTCACCTCCTTTCCAATCAATGCCTTCACTTTTTTTTTTTTTTTTTTTTTTAAGATTTTTTTTAATTTATTTATTCATTTATCCCCCCCCTGCTGCTCGTGCCCGCCGGGTCAGCCAACCACGCCGTGCGGGCGGGCCCGCCCCCACATGGTAAACGGGAGCCCCACCGATTGAGCCACAGCCGCTTCCCTATGCCTTCACTTTAATTGCAGAAACCCTGCAAGGTTGAGATTTTAGTTTCCTCTGTAATTCTGCTACTCATACAATGAGAGTCTGGGTTTGATTCTCAGATATCTCAAGTCTGTGGCTACAGGAGACAAGATTTTCTTTCAAGGCACATGTAGAAACTTTCATATCATTCATGCAGCATTTAAGTTTCAAATTTGAAGACTTTAGCTCATCTCTTTTTCTTGTAACTGTATCCAGAGTATCAAGGAGGAGCCAGCCAACCACATTATACCTTTTTACTCCACAAAATTCTGTTAAGGTATTGAAAACACTCTCACCCAGATCCTTGCTTCTTATAAGCGTGGAAGTAGGGGAATCCAGTGATACTATTTTGCACATCTCTATTGCCAGCTCATGCCATAGACTGTTAGCAACCTCTTCATTATTGGAAAGGGAGTCATTAGTACCCCTGAGTCCAATTAGAGTAGAGAGCCAATTACAAAACTCCCAGAACCACCTCAGACATCCCATGTTTAAGACTCTGTTCCTCAAGAACCACTCCCGGTACCAAGCTGTATTAGTCAGGGTTCTCTCAGGAAACAGAATCAACAGGAGATATCTGTCAACAATATGAGATTTTAAAAGAGTCTCTCACACGACCATGGGGATGCACAAGTCCAGGTTCCACAGGCAGGCTGCAAACCAGGGGCTCCGATGAAAGTCAGATGAAAGGTCCTTGATGAGCTTCTGGGAGAAGTTGGCTGTCCAGTGACGAGCTGGGAAATTCTCTCTGAATGTTGAAATCACTTCCCCTTTTAAGGCATTCAACTGATTGAATAAAAGTGTCACCCATTGATGATGCAATCTCCCTGATTGATGTAGATGTAATCAGCTATCCATGCAGTAAACTCACTGGTGATCGAATTAGCCCAGTGCTTGCTGGGCCAAACACCTGGACACAATTACCTGGCTGAGTTGATACATTAGCCTAACCATCACATCTATCTTTCTGGATTGACCCCATTAGACTCCCTAGGGTGGGAAGACTGGAGGCAGAAAAGCCACTCAGAGGAAAGAGAGAGGAGTGGATTAAACTGACCTTCTGTAAGACTGTAGGGTCCCAGAAATGAAAAGTTTAAGAAAAATGGGGCACCGAGTGAGGGATAGAATTTAAATAAGTCATAGGAGTTGTGGCAAACTTTATGCACAAAAACAGAACAGATCAAGATTCCTGGAGAAGGAACAGGAAAGGAAGCTTCTCCTGGAGGTGAAACAATTACACAAAAAATTAAGTCTTAGAGTTTTTACTGCATACCCAGGCCAACAATCAGATGAAGAAGAGCTGGGAAATCTGATAGTTAACTTATTGGAGATCTAGAATAAGTTGGAGCAAGCATCAATGATCAGCCTTAACACAAAGACAAACAACAATAAAACCCTATATAAGAGGGGGAAACTGACCTTCAGAGTTAAAGATAATCAGATGCCCAGACATCAGCAAAAAATTAAAAGCCATATCAAGAAACAGGAAGATATGTCTCAGTCAAAGGAGCAAATTGAAAAATCAGAGGAGATACAGAATATGGAACAACTAATCAAAGATGTTCAAACAAATCTCCTAAATCATTTCAAGGAGATGGCTAAATAACTAAAGGATATCGAGAAGACACTGGAGGAGAATAAAGAAGAATTTGAAAACATGCAAAGAAAAATAAAAGCTCTTACAGGAATGAAAGTCACAACAGATGAAATTAAAAATACACTAGCAGCTTACAACAGCAGGCTTGAAGAGGCAGAACAAAGGATCAGTGAGTGAGAAGATGGGGCATCCAAAATCAGACAGAATAACAGATAGAGAAAAGAATGGGGGAAAAATGAGCAGGGTCTTGGGGAACTGAATGACAGCATGAAGCAACAAACATATGTGTCATGGATGTCCCAGAAAGAGAAGAGAAAGGAAAAGGGGCAGAAAGAATATTTGAGGAAATAATAGTTGAAATTTTTCCAAACTCTTATGAAAGACATAGATATCCATATCTAAGAGTCACAACATATTCCAAACCAAATAAATCTGAATAGAACTACTCCAAGAGAAATATTATTCAGAATGTCAAATGCATAGGATAAAGAGAATTCTAAAAGCATCAAGAGAAAAATGGTTCATTACATACAAGGGATGACTGATAAGACTAAATGTTAATTTCTCATCAGAAACCATAGAGGCAAGAAGGCAGTGGTATGATAAATTTAAGATACTGAGAGAGAAAAACTGCCAGCCAAGAATTCTCTATCTGGCAAAACTCTACTTTAAAAATGGTAAGGACAAATACTGTATGAATGCATTACTATGAACAAAATATATTGTGTAATATATTGTTTGATTCAAAAAAACAATTTACATGTATCCATTACATTTAATTGAGAAATGTATATATTTATTCATCTGTGTTTACTTTTTAGTTTTTAATTGTTTATATTTTCAATTATTAAATGTACAAAATAAAGTTAAAAAAAATGAGAGAGAGTTTAA
The DNA here is from genome assembly GCA_026826555.1 of Tolypeutes matacus. Lineage (NCBI taxonomy): Eukaryota > Metazoa > Chordata > Mammalia > Cingulata > Chlamyphoridae > Tolypeutes > Tolypeutes matacus. Next base: position 90,161 of record JAKSZT010025173.1, on the reverse strand, counting down.
AATATTCACAGATAAACAGAAACTGAGAGAGTTTGTTAACAAGAGGCCTGCCCTACCAGAAATACTAAAGGGAGTCCTGCAGGCTGAAAGGAAAAGACAGGAGAGAGAGGCTTGGAGGAGAGTGTAGAAATGAAGACTATTAGTAAAGATAACTAAAAGAGTTAAAAGAGACAAAAATAAGATAAGACTTATAAAAGACAAAGGATAAAATGGTTGAAGTAAGTACTGCCTTTACAGTAACAACACTGAATGTTAATGGGCTAAACTCCTCAATCAAAAGACACAGATTGGCATAATGAATAAAAAATATGATCTATCTATATGCTGTCTACAAAAAAATCACATACCTAAGGATACAAATAGGTTGAAAGTGAAAGGCTAGAAATTGATATTCCATGCAAACTGTAACAAAAAAAAAAAAACAAAAAAAACTGGAGTAGCTATATTATATTGGGCAAAATAGACTTTAAAAGCAAAGCTGTTATAAGAGACAAAGAAGGTCATCATATATTATTAAAAGAAGTAATCAACTAAGAAGAAATAACAATCATAAATATTTATGCACCTAACTAAGGTGCCCCAAAATACATGAGACAAACACTGGCAAAACTGAAGGGAGAAATAGATATCACTACATTAACAGTTGGAGACTCTAATACAATACACTCATCAAAAGATGGAACATAAGAGAGAAGATCAATAGCATCTTTTAAAATATATATATATATATAAATAACATTTATGTAAGCAAATGCACATATATGCATATATATTTATATATCATTTTACAAATATTGGTTTGTATTTTGAAAATTTTTATTTTTACCCACAATAAAAAAAAATAAGGAAACACAGAAATTGAATAATTTGATAAATGTACTAGACCTAACAGACATATACAAAACAGTTCACCCCCAAAGAGCAGGATATACATTCTTCTCAAGTGCTCATGGATTATTCTCCAGGATAGACCAAATGTTGGGTCACAAAACAGGTCTCAATAAATTTTAAAAGGCTGAAATTATACAAAGCACTTTCTTATATCATAACGGAATGAAGCTGGAAATCAATAACAGGCAGAGGTCTAGGAAATTCACAAATTTATGAAGGTTAAACAATACACTAAAACAATCAGTGGGTCAAGGAAGAAGTTCTAAGAGAAATCAGTAACTACCTTGAGAAGAATGAAAATCAGCACAACATATCTAAACTTATGGGATGTAGCAAAGGCAGAGCGGAGAGAGAAATTTGTAGCCCTAAACACCAACATTAAAAAATAAGAAAGCTCTAAAATCATAGCCCTAATGGCACACTTGGAGGAACTAGGAAAAGAAGAGCAAGCTAAACCCAAAGCCAACAAAAGGAAAGAAATAAAGAGATTAGAGCAGAAATAAATGAAATTGAGAATAACAAAACAAGAGAGAGAATTAATAAAACCAAAAGTGGTCCTTTGAGAAGATCAGAAAAAATGACAAAATTTTGCCAGACTGAAAAAAGGAAAAAAGAGAGATGATGCAAATAAAATTAGAAATGAGAGGGGGGACATTACTACTGACCCCACAGAAACAAAAAAGAGGATGCTATGAACAACTGTACAACAACAAACTAGACAACTTAGATGAAATGGACAATTTCTTATAAACACATGAACAACTTACACTCATGCTAGAAGAAAGAGATTTCAACAAACCAATCACAAATGATAGCTGGAAAATGTGCTTATTGAAATTTCTTCACTCAAGCAGCTTTGAAAGTTCTAAAACTGATCTGGTTTTCTATTAATCTAATTTTAATCTAAGTTTACTCTTTGCACATAATTCCCTGAAGGACCTTCTTAGTTTTGCTTACAGGAATAAGATAATGTCTCAAAGCAAAATCAGACAGAATGGTGTAAATCTGTAACTTTTCCCAGAGACAAAAACTTTGATATCCTTGAGTGGTTGAGAAAGGAGCCAGGAAAGCCTTGCACCTGCATAACTATATCTAAACTGTGATTTATTAGCCACTGAAATCAAGGACAAGTTGAATGTGCTTGAGACAACACAGGACTGAGATTTTGCATATACCTTCCTCATAAGACCCCTGGCATCACTTTTTTATTTTTTTTACTTTTCTTCTCAACTACCGCCCCCCCCCCTTTTTTTCTTTCTTCCCCATATAAAAACCCTAGCTCCCCTTTTCACTTTGAACTGGTTTTGGGAAGGTTCTCCCAGTTCTTTGCTTGTGCACTTACAATAAATCACCTACTCACTAAAAGGCATGTTTGTCCTTTTAGCACAAAAATTGGGCAGGCCTGTCTATTGGAAATAGCTGTCCTTATGGTAACAATTGGTGATCATGAAGGGACCCATGCTGCTCTGGGATGCAGCCTCCCGAGCAGCCCTGATCTGTGTCTTCCCAGCTGCGGAGATTCCCTGGATCCCTAAGCTCCATGCCTAGAAGCTGCCTGGGGTTCTCCCTGGAGGACCAAGGCTGGAGGTTCTGGGCGAGGTTTCTGCCATGAGCAGACACTGGGCGCTTCATGTGAAGGTGATTCTGAATCTGGGTCTTTCCCTGTGCTAGGTAAGTTATTTGTTGTTTTTGTTTTTTATTAAGATTTACTTATTTATTTTACTTTTATCCATTTTAACCCATCCTTCCCCCCGCTGTTTTTGCTGTTTTGTGTCCATTTGCTGGGCAATTCTCTATGTCTGTTTCCTGCCCTCTCTTCTCATCCTTCTCCTCCTGTCTTCACCAGGATTTGATCCTGGGAACCTCCAATGTGGGACAGAGGCATTCTGCCACCTGCGCCACCTCATTTCCCGGTTTTTTGGAGCGTCTCGTCTTGGCTCTCCTTTGTGTCACTCTCCTGTTATGTCATCATCTTGCTGCGTGGCTTGCGGGGCCCGGCAGGCCTGCACACCTTCTATATTTTTTCTTTTATTTTACCAGGAGATCCCAGGGATTGAACCCAGGTCCCACCATATGGGAGATGGACACCCAACCATTTGAGCCACATCTGCTCCCCCACCACAGCTAGGTAAGTTTGTAAAATTCTCTCTTCTGTTCTGATCTTTGCTTACTTTCACTTTGTGGTCTGCTTGTTCAGAGGAGAAATTTGATTATCCATATGCAAAATAGTGAAGGTGGACCGCTACCCCACACCATATACAAAAATGAACTCAAGATAGAACAAAGAAGGGGAGGCAAGATGGCGTCGGTTTAGAAGGGTACTTGCTGACTGGCTCTCTGGGGAGAGCCGATTGTGGACGGGATCCTGCCCGAGTGGAGATTTGTGAGTTTTGAGCCTGCCTATGGTGGTTAACACAGACGGCTGAGCCCCACCCGCAAGGAAAATGGCTGATTTGAGCCACGAATCCTGTGCCTGCGGCTCCCACTCCTGGTGTGGGGGAGCATAATCTGGGGGAGGGAGGGCTCTGACAGAGGGTGGAGAGGGGTTTATCTTCTGTGGATTTGGCTGCCTGGACCCCCTCATAGCTTTGGGGAGCAGATAAGCCAGCTTGAAACAGCACCAGGCTGAGCGGAGAGGTAAATCTGCTGAGGAAACCTGATTTACCCAGCAGCCCGCTGACACTGAGGCTTGGCCCCGAGGGGGCAGAGTCAGCCAATTTTATCGCCCTGCACTGACAAGGATCAGAGCCTGAGCTCCCCTGGGCTGGGGAGGCCAGGAAGTGGGAAGGGCTTGATTAGTTTCCACGAGCCTATTTAGGGTCTCCTCAGTGAAGGGGGTGATCTAGCAGAGGACTTCTTTTGGGTCCCTTATATCACCAAAAAAAAAAAAAAAAAAAGAAGAAGAAGAAGAAGACAGTCACTTTAAAAAATGAATTCCTGTTCTTAATTTAGTTTAATACCGAAAATCTGCCTCAAAACCTGCAGATAGAATCCTGAAGGGAAATTGATAAATGCAAGCAGGCTGAGAGGATCCGCAAGGACCCTAGAAGGATCACTTTCTCCTTAGCTTTGTTTGACTGCTTGCTGGTGTGGTTGTTTGGTTTTTCTCTGGTCATTTGTTATCTCTTGCTTTTCTTTCCTCTTTCCTCCCCCCTTTCTGTATTCCTTCATTTTTTAAAAAATTAGGTGCTGCTAGCTTAGCTATTCTTTGCTTGTGCTTCTTCAGTGATTTCCCATTCTCTGTCTATATTGATATTGTAACCCAAGTTATCTCTTATCTTTCCTTCATTTCTTTGCCTTCTATTCCTGTTGTGGTTCTTAGACACCATGCTTTTTCATTAGCCCACATCTTAAGGGTGTCAATTTCTATTCTATCTGTTTCATTTTCTTCTTTTTTAAAAATATTAGCTTTTTCCTTTTAGCCCTTTCTTTACTCTTTCTCTCCTCCTCATCATTCTAGACTTAAAAATCATTCTATATATATTCTTCTATTTGGTTTCACAGTCCATTATAAGTACTCCACTTTTTTTCCTATTACTCTACACTGCCTACACAAGTTAAATATTCATTTCACTAAGTCCTATCTGGCCCCTTTTCTAACTTTTATCAATATTACTATTGTCCTTCTTCCTTTCTCACATCTTTCAATTCTTCTGGCACTAATTTTTTGCCTTCAAGGTAAGATAGAAAGAAGCAAGGAAACAAAATAAGAAGAAAAAGTGTCAAAGAGAAAACTTAACACACACACAGAACTACCAGCTAAATAAAACTCTAGAGGAGAGAGAGAAGCTAATAAGCCAAATAAACCCAGCAAAATAAAATGATGAGTAGAGGGCAACAAAAAAATTGCAAACCACACTGAGAAACAGGAAGACATGGACCACTCCAATGAACAAATTTAAAACCAGGAATATATGCAGAACATCGAACAACTAATCAAAGATTCCCAAACAAATATCATGAACAAAATTAATGAAGTGAAGGAAGAGATTAAGGATATAAAGAAGACACTGGGAGAACATACTGAAGAAACTGTAAACATACACAAAAAGATAACAGATATGATGGTGATCAATAGCACAATCCAAGAAATCAAAAAGATGCTGGATTCACATAACAACAGATTTGAACAGGCAGAAGAAAGAATTAGTGATGTGGAAGACAATACAGCTGAAATCAAACAGATAGTAGAACAGATAGACAAAAAAAATAGAAAAAAAACCAGCAGGGACTCAGAGATTTAACCGACAACACAAAACGCACAAACATATGCATTACTGGCATCCCAGAAGGAGAAGAGAAGGGAAAGGTGACAGAAGGAGTGTTGAAGGAAATAATGGCTGAAAACTTCCCAACCCTATTGAGAGAGATGGATGTGCAGATCCAGAAAGCAAAGCATACCCCAAATAGTATAAATCCCAACAGGCCAACTCCAAGACATATACTTGTCAAAATGTCCAATGCTCAAGACAAAGAGAAAATACTCAAGGCAGCAAGAGAAAAGAGAACCATCACATACAAGGGGAGCACAATAAGATTAAGTGCTGATTTCTCAGCTGAAACCATGGAGGCAAGAAGACACAGTCAAAGTACTAAAAGAAAAAAACTTACAGCCACGAATTCTATATCCAACAAAACTTCAAAAATGATGAAGAGTTCAAAATATTCACAGATAAACAGAAATTAAGAGAGTATGTCAATAAGAAACCAGCACTTCAAGAAATACTAAAGGAAGTTCTACAAGTTGAAAGGAAAAATCAAGGGAGAGAGAGTTGGAGGAGAGTTTAAAAACAACTAAAAAGACAAAAACAGAAACAAAACAACATATGACATACATTAATCCAAAGAAAATATGGCTGAAGTAAGAAATTTGTTGTGAGTAATAACACTGAATGTTAATGGATTAAATTCACCACTCAAGAGACACAGATTGGTAGAATGGATAAAGATATATGATCCATCTATATGCTGTCTACAAGAAACCCACCTTCGACCCAGGAATTCAAGGAGGCTGAAAGTAAATGGCTGGAAAACAATTTTACAAGCTAACAATAGCCAAAAAAGGGCAGGAGTAGCTATTCTAATATCAGACAAAATAGACTTTAAATGCAAAACTATTGTAAGAGACAAAGAGGGACACTATATATTAGTAAAAGGGGTAATCTATCAAGAAGAGAGAACAATCATAAACATTTATGCACCTAATCGGGGTGCCTCAAAATACGTGAGCCAAACTCTGGAAAAGTGGAGAAATAAATGCCTCTACAATTATAGTGGGAGACTTTAACACACCATTACCATCATTAGACAGAACATCTAGACAGAGAATCAACAAAGAAACAAAGACTCTCAACAATACATTAGAGGACCTGGATTTAATAGACATATACAGAACACTACACCCAAATACAGCGGGATTTACATTCTTCTCGAGTGCACATGGAACATACTCCAAAATAGACCACATGCTAGGCCACAGAACAACACTCAATGAATTCAGAAAGATGGAGATTATACAAACTAATTTCTCTGACCACAATGGAATGAAGTTGGAAATCACTAAGGGCCAGAGAAACAGGTTAGGCACAAGGATATGGAAGTTAAACAACACACTCTTAGACAAACAGTGGGTCAAAGAGGAAATCTCAAAAGAAATAAGTAACTACCTTGAAACTAATGAAAACGACAACACAACATATCAAAACCTATGGGATGCAGCGAAAGCAGTCCCGAGAGGGAAGTTCATAGCCATAAATTCATAAATTAAAAAAGAAGAAAGAGCTAAAATTGAAGATCTGACTGCACACTTGGAGGAATTGGAAAGACAACAACAAACTAAACCTAAAGGAAGTAGAAAGAAGGAAATAACAAAGATTAGAGCAGAACTAAATGAAATAGAGAATAAGAAAGCACTAGAAAAAATAAACAAAACCAAAAGCTGGTTCTTCTAGAATATCAATAAAATTGACAAACCCTTAGCCAGACTAACAAAGAAAAAGAGAGAACAGATGCAAATACATAAAATAAGGAATGAGCAAGGGGATATCACTACTGACCCCACAAAAATAAAGAGTATCATAAGAGGATACTTTGAAAAATTATATGCCAACAAGAATGATAATTTAGAGGAAATGGACAAGTTTCCAGAAACACACAAACAACCTACATTGATGAAAGAAGAAATTGATGAACTCGACAGTCCAATTACAGGTAAAAAGATAGACTCAGTCATCAAAAACCTCCCAACTAAGAAGAGCCCAGGACCAGATGGCTTCACAGCTGAATTCTACCAAACATTCTGGAAAAGGCTAACACCAATTCTACTTAAGCTCTTCCAAAAAAATAGATGTAGAAGGAATATTGCCTAACTCATTCTACGATGCCAACATTACCCTAATACCAAAACCAAACAAAGATACCACAAGAAAGGAAAATTACAGACCAATTTCTCTAATGAAACTAGATGCTAAAATCCTCAACAAAATACTTGCTAATTGCATTCAACAACATATCAAAAGGATTATACACCATGATCAAGTGGGTTTCATCCCGGGTATGCAAGGATGGTTTAATAAAAGGAAAGCAATCAATGTAATACACCACATAAACAAACTGAAAGAAAAAAATCACATGATCATCTCTATAGATGCAGAAAAAGCATTTGACAAAATACAGAACTCTTTCCTGATTAAAAACACTGCAAAACATAGGAATAGAAGGAAACTTTCTGAATATGATAAAGGGTATATATGAAAAACCCAAAGCTAACATCATCTTCAATGGGGAAATCCTAAAAGCCTTCCCTCTGAGATCAGGAACAAGACAAGGATGCCCACTATCACCACTCCTATTTAACATTGTCTTAGAAGTACTTGCTCGAGCACTGAGGCAAGAAAAGAATATAAAAGACATCCACATTGGAAAAGAAGAAGTAAAAATTTCATTATTTGCAGACAACATGATCCTATACGTAGAAAGCCCTGAGAAATCTACAACAAAGCTTCTAGAACTTATAAAGGAGTTCAGTAATGTCGCAGGCTATAAGATCAATGCTCAAAAATCAGTAGCATTTCTGTACACCAATAACAAGCAATCTGAGGAGGAAATTTTAAAAAAATACCATTTACAATAGTAACTAAAAGATTCAAATACCTAGGAATAAATTTAACTAAAGATGTAAAGGACTTATATACAGAAAACTACACAACACTGTTAAAGGAAATCAAAGAAGACTTAAATAAATGGAAGACTATTCCCTGTTCATGGATAGGAAGACTAAACATCATCAAGATGTCTATACTACCCAAACTAATCTACAGATTTAATGCAATCCCGATAAAAATCAACACTATATATTTTAAGGAACTGGAAAAATTAACCACAAAATATATTTGGAAAGGTAAGAGGCCCCGAATTGCCCAAGAAATATTGAAAAAGAAAAATGAAGTTGGAGGTATCACATTGCCTGACTTTAAAACATACTACAAGGCTACAGTGATCAAAACTGCATGGTAGGGGGGCGGATGTGGCTCAAATGGTTAGGCATCCGTCTGCCATATGGAGGGACCTGGGTTCAATCCCCAGGACCTCCTAGGAAAGTAAAAAATATAAATATATATATAGAAGGCGCATGCGCTGCCAGGCTCTGTGTGCTGGTGAGCCGCTGGGCCCTAGGAGCCATGCAGCAAGATGATGACGTAACGGGAGAGACAAGACGAGATGCTCCGAGGGCTCTGAAAACCAGGAACCAAGGTGGCGCAGGTGGCAGAATACCTCTCTCCTACATCGGAGGTCTCCAGGATCAAATCCTGGTGAAGACTGGAGGAGAAGGATGAAAAGAGATGGCAGGAAACAGACACAGAGAATTGCCCAGCGATTGGACACAAAACAACAAATAGGGAAGAGGGGGTTTAAAATGGATAAAATAAATAAATAAATCTTTAAAAAAAAAAAAAAAAAAAAAACCTGCATGGTATTGGCACAAGGATAGACCTACTGACCAATGTAACCGAATTGAAAGTTCTGATATAGATCCTCACATATACAGTCATCTGATATTCGACAAGGCTACCAAGCCCACTCAGTTGGGAGAGAATGGCCTCTTTAACAAGTGGTGCTCGGAGAACTGGAATTCCATATCCAAAGGAATGAAAGAAGAATACCATCTCACAACTTTTACAAAAACCAACTCAAGATGGATCAAAGATCTAAATATAAGAGCCAAAACCATAAAGACCTTGGAAGATAATGTAGAGAAGCATCTACAAGACCTTGTAATAGGAAATGGTTTCATGAACTTCACAGCCAAAGCACAAGCAGCAAGAGAAAAAATAGATAATTTTCAAAATTAAAAACTTCTGCACCTCAAAGGATGTTATTAAGAAAATTAAAAGGCAGCCTACCCAATGGGAGAAAATATTTGGCAACCATATATCTGATAAGAGCCTAATATCCTGCATATATAAAGAAATACTATACCTCGAAAATAAAAAGACAAACAACCCATTTTAAAAATGGGCAAGTGAACTGAAGACACTTCTCTAATGAAGAAATACAAATGGCTAAAAAGCACATGAAAAAATGCTCAACATCGCTGGCTACTAGGGAAATGCAAATCAAAACTACAATGAGATACCATCTTACACCCATCAGAATGGCAGCTATTAAAAAAACAGGAGAATATAAGTGTTGGAGAGGATGTGGAGGAATAGGAACCCTCATCCACTGCTGGTTGGATTGTGGAATGGTCCAGCCACTGTGGAGGACAGTTTGGCGGTTCCTCAGAAAACTAACAATAGATCTTCTGTATGATCCAGCGAGTCCACTGCTGGGTATATACCCAGAAGAACTGAAAGCAAAGACACAAACAGATATATGCACACCAATGTTCATAGCAGCATTGTTCACCATTGCCAAAAGTTGGAATCAGCCCCGGTGCCCATCAACAGACAAATGGATAAGCAAAATGTGGTACATACATACAATGGAATATTACTCAGCTATAAGAAGGAATAAAGTGGATGAATCTTGCAGACCTTATGTTGAGTGAAGCAAGCCAGGCATTGAAGGATGAACAGTATATGACCTCACTGATTTGAATTAAAGAAAGTGAACAGTCTCTGAGAACCATTGTCTGAAGGATAGGTTAACGAGGGAGAGAAAGAGAAGAGTAGATTGTGAGCCGTCACCCATATGGACATAATCTATGGTAAAGTGATAGAGTATAGTTGCATATTGAAGGATAGGACAGGTGGGTAGTGATATTACTGGGTTTGGTGGTGCAGGGTTGACAGGTGGGTAGATTAGAAAGGGCAGGTTGGAATACCCAGGGCATGTAACTATGAATCTTGTCATCCAATGAGTCAAGACAGGGGAGTGTCATGTGCCCCAGGGGGATGGGGAGGAAGGAACAGAAAGAATCAAACAGGGGGTATTTAGTGGTCATGGGAAAGGTTTTTCATTACCTTACAGTAATGGACACAGGACACGGTAAATATCATCAAAAATTATGAAACTATACCGTCTAAATTGTAAACTATACTGTAAACCATTGACAATGTTTAGTAGCTATGTTTCACTATCTGTATAACAGTTATAACAATGCTACCATCCACATAAAAAAGGTTTTAATAGGGGTGAGGAAAGGGGAAGGACGTTGGGTATATGAGAGTCTCTAGTATTCTTGTGTGACTTTGCTGTGACCTAAAATTTCTTTGAAAATTAAATGAAAAATTGGGAGACACTGGGGAATGAGAGGGGGAAGGTGCCACGGTACATACTGGACACCCGATAATGCAGTGATAAAAGGAAAAAATAATAATAATTTTAAAAAAAGTTTTCCCCATTTTATGAATGTCACAATCCATTAATTATATTTTATTTTTAGGTTTTTTTTCTGAGTTTCCATGTATTTTATCTCTTTCATTTAAACTTATCATTATTATTTCATTTTCCTATTAATTGTATTTGGTTATTATATGGGCTTCATCTTCAAGGAAGGTTTAGATCACAGAAGGGTTACATTGGGGGCTGCAGAGGATCATTGGTGTGGGGTGTCTGGGATGTGGGATTCATGGGAGGAAGTTCATCTGAGTATACATGAAAGATATATAAAATTGTTCAAATAATCAAGGGATGGGGCATGGTCATGGTGGGTAGACAACCACTCAATAAATGAGGGAATACTGAATTCCCAACCTGGAGAGCTCTGCCACATTCTCCAAGGGAGCAGCAACAGTACCCTGAGTGCAGGGGCAGTGTCTGGCAAAAGAGGATGGTCCACTGATAGGTTCTTGTTATTGATGACTAGCCTTATGAGTCTTTGCTCTTGTAATTGAAACTTAGCCTACTGTTATAGAGTGCCTAAGGGTTACCACCTTGTTGCTCAAATGTGGCCTCTCTCTAAGCCAAACTCAGTATATGAATGCATTACCTTCCCCCCAGCATGGGGCATGACTCTCGGGGATGAGCCTCCCTGGCAACGAGGGATTAATACTAAGTGCCAACTGGCAATACGACTGGAAAAATACCTTGAATATAAGGGGGAAAAGGTAAAGACAAATGAGTTCATGTGGCTAAGAGACTTCAAAGTGAGTTGGGAGGTCATCCCAGAGGTAACGCTTACGCACATCTCAGTAGGATCTCATAGAGCACAAAAGTGGATATCACCCCACACAAAGGGGATCCAAAGGGTTCTGGAGACACCCAGGTCCTATATAAGGGGGAATAACTCCAGAGATTGATGCCTTATCGGTGGGCTCTACTTTGGAATCTGTGTTCCTGAGAGTGACAGAGCTGAACTCAAATAAGTCCTCCCTGCACATGATCCATCAGTCCCTTCTATTCAAACCTATATGTGATGCTGGAATTTGTAGGTGTACTTCCAGAGACTGGAGCCTCTGGCCTGCCCATGTGCCAGCTGTGCCTGGAATCTTGGTGGAGCTGCAACTCCTACTCTACAGCTCAATGGACTCACCCAAGTCACCTGGTGAGGAGACGATGATGGACAACGGCCATCCCAGGGAATGGAGAGAGCCTGCAGCTGCAGGCAGGATAATCCCATCCACCGTATCCATGGGATATAAGCCCACTCTCACTTGGAGGTGCAGTGGACATCACCATTCCAGTCCCCTCAGGATTGGGGGAAGAGCCATAGACTAGAGTGGACTTAATGGTATTCTGCTGTAGAAATATTGTGATTCAAGCAATGGAAGAAAATACAACAGTGAGGTGGAGCCAGTGGCCACTAGATGCTTTTGGGGCAGGGAAGGGAAAAGCAGTTGTAATACAGGGCCTTTCTCGGGACTTGGGAATTATCCTGAGTGACATTACAGTGACAGATATAGGCCATTTTACAGCAGCATATACCATGCAGATCTGTGTGGGAGAGAGTGTGGGCTACAATGTGAACTGTGGTCCATGCTTAGTGGCAAAGCCCCAGGATGTGTATATCCATTGAAGGTGATGAGCCACTCTAATGAAGGATGTTTATGTGGGAGGCTGTGGGACGTGGGGAACATGGGAATCCCTGTAATTTTTGTGTAACATTTATGTAATCTAAGCATCTTTTAAAATATATTTTAAAAATAACATTTATGTAAGCAAATGCATATATATGCATATATATTTAGATATAATTTTACAGATACTGGTTTGTATTGTGAAAATTTTGATTTTACCCACAATAATGAAAAATAAATAAATAAATAAAAGAACCAATAGGGTCAACGTGAAATTCATTTGCTCAAGTGCCCACAGCCAGTGTTAACAGCTGCACATTTGCAATCAGCTTGGACAGGGAACACTTACTTTGCAGCTCATTAAGCAAAATGGTGGTGTCCGTTCTTCTCAATAATAGTCCTGGATTATGAAAAACTGTACTCAGTTATTATTATTATGCTTTGTACTTAGTCAATAAAAACTTGTTTTTTTATTTATAATTTTATGTAATATGTATGTTAACACAATAACATTTAAATAAAACACTTGTGGACATTTTTCTCTATACTATCTTGTGCAAGTTTTCTGTTAACCTAAAACTGCTCTACAAAAATAAAATAAAATAAAATAAAACATTTTAAAAATAAGTAAAAGTGTTCAAAATATATTACCAAGGGGAAATACCAAATTATAATACAATTTTATCAGTCAATAACTGAACAGCCACTTCAGTCTAGGTTTCATTCTAGGTGTTTAGATGACAATGGAGGGGACAAAACAGAAAAATCCCTGGAGCTTACGTTCTGGTATTAATAAGCAAATCATATAAGTAAATAACATAGTATATTAGAAGGATATGAGGCGGATGGGAAATTAAACAGGGCGGCAGGATGAAAGAGGAGAGGCTACAATTCTAAATAGTGTAATCATGTGAGTTAAGATATGACCAATGAGCCATGTGGCTGTCTAGTGCAAGAGTGACCCAGGCAACCGAGGTGGAAGTGCCCTGTGCGTGGGGGGATCCTCCAGGAGGCCGGTGCTGCTGGGGCGAAACGAGCAGGGCAGAGAACACTAGGAATAATATCTGAAAGTCAGGGGGAAGGGCAGGCTCGGTGTTGGCCTGGCAGGGCCCACGAGCACTTTCCATTTACTCTGGGTGAGCTGGGGAACCGCTGAGGGTTTCTGAGCTCAGACACGCGGAGATCTCACTTAGGCTGGAACGGGATCGCTCTGGCCAGGAAGGGAGGGGCTGAGTGGAAGCCCGTCAGGTGGCCATTGCCACAGCTGAAGCTTGGCCTGGTGAGGCACTGGGGTGAAATGCGTCTGGATTCTGGGGGTATTTGAAGGTAAGGAAGTGGGGTGCAAGAGAAAACGCGGAGAGGGTCTAACTCTGGAGTGTTGGGGATGGCGCTGCAGTTAGTGGAGCAGGAGGCCTGTGGGACCCACCTGGAGTCTCACGCAGGTGAGGGGTGGCAGCTCTATCCCTCCTCCTCCTCCCCTGCTCCCTCGGCCAGAGCAGACACAGCATGGCGGCAGCTTCCTGGCGATCCACCGGCCCCAAGTACCTAATGCGGCCCCACATTGGTTCCCGCAGCCACCCCCTCCCTCAGCCCCCCAATAGACACTCTGATGAGGCGCTCCTAGCCCCCCCCCCACCCAGCAGGATGATCCGGGCTCTCCATTGGTCAGTGCGCCGCCCCACGCCCCAGGCCCTCCAATGGGCTGCCTGCCTCCATCTGCGGGTGGGGTCCCCGCCCACACACGTTCTGCTCCCTCAGGCAGATGGAGGCGCATCTCTGCGGGAAGTGAGGCCTGGGAGGGCAGAGGGGCAGTCGGGAAGTGGGCAAAGAGGAGGTGCTGCCTGGGAGGTGGAGCACATGCACCAGGAGGGTCTCGCCAGGGCGCTGCAGGACAGCTGCTCTGTGATTTGCCCTCCAGGTGCCGGTGGGCTTGGGGGGGGTGTTCACAGCCTGGGCAGCCACGGGGCTGGCCCTCCCCTCCAGGTGCTGATGGGGCTGCTGCTTAGAGGCCCGAGGAAGGCGCCTGGGAGCACGAGCTCCACGCTGACAACCCGCACACCTGCTCAGATCAGGTGCTGCCAGCCCCTTCCCCCTTGAGAGAAGGCACATCGAGGCCCCAGGAGCTGAAGGGCACTAAGACCCCCAGCTTCTGGCAGTGACAGCGGGAGACACGCCCAGCAAAGGCCTCTCTGCCTCCAAGGAGCTGCAGTCAGTTCCCCAAGAGGAATTCAACAGCCTTTCAGAGGCCGGTGCCAGAAAAGGCCTCCACAGGCCTCTCCCATTAGCAGGGTCTTGTCCAGGTCACGGGAGTGGGGCTTTAAAAACTCTCCGGAGGCTCGTCCCCGAATTCCGCTCAAGTGACACTGGACGCCTTCCCCATGCCTCCCAGGTGTGGTTGGCACGTGCCTGACTCCCCGTGGGACTTGGACAATTGTCAGGATGAACAACCTGATGAGCAAACAGTACCTAGACCAGCTCTGTGATGCCCTCCCAGGGCCTCCAAGTCGGATTCCAGTATTTTCCATGAGCCAACGTGAAAATTAGAACATTGTGTTGTCATCGTATATCCTTGGGGTATGGTATAGCACTGGAAAGGGGCCTGGGATACCCTCCCCCTGAGAATTCCGCCAGCCTGGCAGGTAACCCCATTAGAAGTGACTGGAAGTTCCCGAGACTCATTTGTGGGGAGATCTGAATGGTGTGGGGGGTCCCTTCTCCACCCTCCACATACCAGTTTCCACAATTTCAGGAGACAGGCTCCTATATGAGCCAGTCCCTCCGACTGGCGGGAAGCTACTCCTGACATCCTAACCCTAACCTCTCTAATATAAACCCAACCTGACCCTTTCTGCAAGCCTAACGCTCACCCACGCTGCACAGGTGTGCGCTGGGCCCTGGACTTCTGGCCCACGACCTGGCCGCCTACTAGGTTGTCTATTGGAAGCTCCTTT
The DNA here is from genome assembly GCA_026826555.1 of Tolypeutes matacus. Taxonomy (NCBI): domain Eukaryota; kingdom Metazoa; phylum Chordata; class Mammalia; order Cingulata; family Chlamyphoridae; genus Tolypeutes; species Tolypeutes matacus. The sequence continues at coordinate 74,860 of JAKSZT010025173.1, read as the reverse complement.
AGAACATCCTCTCGCTCTGCAAGACGGCGCACAGCGTGTCGGCCAAGTGGCATCCGCAAGGGCACCTGGCCCAGGAGCTGGCTTCCCCTGGCCAGCGGCAGAGGGAGTCCACAAGGGTTTCAGAAGGCGGCAGAGCCGGCGTTGGTTCCAGAGGAAGCCATGTACAGGAAGCTGGCTTCGGGCACTTGCTCCCCAGAACACTGGGCCCCAGGAGCCCCCAGTGCCTGCTAGGCCTCCCCCCCAGTACTCATCTGGGCTTAAACCAGGGCGCTCATGGGGCACACTTGGCAATGCCGCTTTTGTTCTCCCTGCACCACGGAGGACGTGGCAGAGCCGGGGACTCATAGCCGTCGTCCCAGGCCTGGCCTTACAGCGGGAAGAACCTGCTGCTGCTGTTCATTCTTGGGAGATTCCAGAGGCTTGGTGGAGACCTTTTAGAAAAATGATCAGAGTAAATATACCACAATATTAGTGTCTGGGTAGAGGGAAACTTTTCTACAATAAGTACGCTTTAGATTTTCCATCAGGCAATAATCATAGTTATAGGAGTAATCATAAACTCCCAGAGGGGCTGCCTGTCCATCAGCGCAGTGCTGTGCTGACAGCTTTGGGCCTGGCCCACAGGCTGCTGTTTATCAAGTGTGGACTCTAGAACAAACCACCTAATTGCTCTGTGCCTCAATTTCCACATCTGTAAAATGGGGAAATAGTTGTCCCTGCCTTAGAAGGTTGCTGGGGGAATTAAATGACTTAATATGTGAGAGCACTTAAAACAGAGTCTGTTTTAACCAGGCACTAAATAATCCTACCCATGATGACACTAACCCATTTAACCCTCACAACAGCCCTATGGGAAAATACTACCATCTCCATTTCACAGGAAACTGGGGCAGAAGCCCAGGGCCTCCGGCTTGGTGCCCCTCGGGGACCCAGGGCGGGGCCAGTGCTGCGCCGAGTCCCTCTGCCTGGGGTGTAAGTTGGGGTGGCTGGGCAGTCAGGATGCCCCCTCCCCAAATGGGCCCTCACACACCGGGCACGGTCTGAGCACCCATCTTTGCTGCGTCTGGATAAAGAGAGGGGGTGCAAGAGCGAGGGGGCCTGAGAGGGTCCTGGGTGGGATCATTTCGTGGTTTACAGGAACACTATCATTTTCAGTGTCTTACATTTTCAATGTTTACGTAATTCAAACCTATACAAGGACTGAAACTACCTCAGACACTGTTAAGCAAATGCTAACATCTTGCGTATTTGTGTCAGACCTTTTTTTTAAGAAATAAAATGTTACTACACAACTAAGCCCACCACCTCGCCCCATGTCTTTTCTCTTCCAGTGGGTCTGTACTCTTAGAATGCATGGGTTTCTGTTTTCAGTACGTATGTATTAAGCATACTTATGTTTTTAGATTTATCCACAGTTCAAATGATTTTAAATGACCCCATGGTATTGCCTTGTAGGAATAAACTACAGCTTATTCACGCCCTATGCAGTGACATTTAGGTTGTTCACCTGTTAAAAATCATGCTCTGGGCTTCAGTAAACATCCTATACAAAGAGTTCTCCAAGGTAGACCTCAACAGGGAATTCTGGATAAACCAACTGCCTCTCAAGAAGACTACATCAGTATACCAGAGTCCTGGCCTTAGCCTGACACTGACCCTAATGCTAACCTAACCCTAACCCTACCCAAACCGGACCATAAAGTGAACACTAACTTCGAAACTTGAATCCCTAACCCGAAAGTGAACTCAAATCTGAACCCTAATCCTGTCTAACCAAACCTGATCCCAAACCAGAAGTTTAACCTTAACCCTAACCCAAACCCTGTCTACCCCCAATCCAAAGTCACCTTATCCCTAACCCTAACCTGAACCCCAACCCCTACCTGAATCCTAACCCAAACCCTAACCTGAACATGCACTCTAACTATGACCAGACATGAACCCAAAACCCAGCCCGTAACCCTAAACCCATCCCGAACCAGAACCCAAACCTGTATACCCTTCCTCCCTATCCAAACCAGATCCTGAACCTGAACCAGCAACTTAAAACAACCTGAACTTGAACTCACACATCAATCGATACCCTCACCAAAGCTGAACTTTAATTCTACGCTTGGTCTTACCCCTACTCCTCTTTTGAACCCCAACCGAATCCAACCTGCATCCTTGTTTTTTCCCCTGTTCTTTCCAGAAACCTGGCCCTACTGCTAATCCCAAACCCCATCCTGATCCCTCTAACCTGAAACCTAACATGACCTGGTTTTTTAACCCAACCCCAACCCATATCCAAACCAAATCCAAATCACACCCCATCTAATCTGAACCCTCTAACCCTATTTTTTCTGAATATGTGCTGAATCTGAATGTCAACCCTCTGAACCCTAGTCCCAACACCAACTTTAATCCAGATCCAATCAAATCCCAACTCTAACCTCAAACTTGAACCTACACAATGTTTTGAAGCATAACCTGAACACATTCTTATGCTTAACCAGACGCGTAAATCTACCTCATTGTACACTATTCCTAAAACGAACTCTAATCCAAATGAGCCCAAACCCTAATTCTCAACACCCACTCTACTCCTACATTGTCAGTGCATATGTGGGGTTATCTTTTGTTTAACTCCTATCCTAACCCTAACCTCTAACCCCAACCTCAACCCTGAGCCAAACTCCACCCTGTCCCCTAACCCTAACTCTATAACTTCTAAACTCTAACCCTAACCCAAACGTCAATCAATTTCTACCTGACCCTCAATCACAACTGCAATCCTAACTTGAAGCCAAACCCCAACCCCAGTGAGGCTTCCCCAGGCTCATTCATGCCAAATGTCAGCATGATCCCACTTTTCCAGGGTAAACAGGGCCCAAAGGCATGTTTCTTGAGTTATAATTTTCTCCTGGGCTCCCAATTAAACCTCACTCAATGTGCACTCCTAGCCACATGAACACACTCGCATGGAGACATTCCCCCATCATCACCCACTCCAAAAGTCCCCACTCCATTTATACATACCACCCAGCAGCATGGTGGGTTTCTGTTTCTGATTTTTTTGCTAAGTTTTTATTTTAATCCAAGGACTTTGCTTCATACAAAATGTCATTGTAGAAACAATAGCAGAATTCAAAGTTTGGCTGATAAATGGTACTCAGGCAGCAAACTAGTCAATCACAGAATTTTTTTTAAGTAAGTCCCAGTTGAGTTGCATGGTTGGGACTTTTTTTTTTTAAACACTGTTCTTAAATATAAATTTTTGCAACAAACCTTCAGTTTATATCAAATATAATTAAAAATTAACAAATAAAGAATACATTGTATCAAAAGTACGAAGATATACATTTTCATGCACATACTAGTATATATGTATATATGTATATATTTTACATGCACACATAACTTGTTCAAACTACAGCCACTGCTTGAATGGTTCCAGATGCACAGAACTGGTTGATGCACTTCAAATTTGGCAACGCACTGTGAGATTTCAGGGGAAACATGATAGCTTGAGAAGAGACAGTACAAGAACAGAACCCACAGTCAGGAAAACAAGACGTAATATATCCTTTCCCCCTCCCTGTAATTTCCACCAATTCCAATACCTAGAATAATTCAGACAAGCCAGCGAATCCGTGTGTGTCCAGAAAAGCAGAGTCTCCACCCAGTGTAGCCCCGGGAAGCACGGCTGTGGCTCAGCACAGAATGGATACATTCGACACCCACAGTAACACGGGCTTGGGGGCAAGGTGAGAAAACCAGAGGGAAAATCATAGGAGCGCAGCAAATCACGTGCACAGAGATTCCTGCTTAATGTTGTCCTATTGGGACAAGCGTCATCTTTAGAGTTTCGTTGTGCCTTTGCGTAAGGAGATTCCGTGAAAAAGCTGGGCCACAGCCACAAGGGCCTGGGACAGGCGGCGGCCTCGCGTCCCCTCCGGAGCGCGCATCTCTGGCTGCACAGCCTGTGGGATCAGGCGCCCCCTCAGGAGCACACACCTGCACCCTCGCCGGCACCTCGCAGCTGAGCACACGGCGCTTCTTTAAGACTGATGGGGCAAGAGCAAGGGGGCACATCACAACAATCCAGCAAAAAGTCATCGGAAATTTCAAAACGGGGAGGACACAGCAGAATATGCCCATCTAAAGGTCCTCTTTCCCATCTTCCAGCATCCCACACACCTCGAGCAACGTCCTAGAAGGGTCTTTCTCTGTGACCATGCCCAGGAGGGTGGGTTTCCCTCGACCACCTGCTTTTCCATGTTGGAGCACAGTCACAGGAGTTTCTCCTTCGGAGCTCCAACCCCCTGCCCTCCCCGCTGCCTTCTTCCTGCTCAGACACGAGACTCCCATGACGGGCCCATATCTGACCCCCCCCAGTCCAAGCTCCCCATCTTCTCTGCCTCGTGTGAAAGGAAACTTCATCCCACACCCAGCAGAGATGACGCCCTCCCTGCCACGACCGCCTTCTCCCTGAGAACCACACACAGCACGCTAGGAAAACGCCAAGCCACCCCTGCCGCTGGGGGCCAGCGAGTGCGCCACGCTCCGAGGCTCGTGGCAGGTCAGTGGAGAAGCAACTGCCCCATCGCCAGCGACAAGCTTCCTGCGGACTGCGGCTGGCAGGCTCTCCGCTGACGCCAGCTCCCAGGGGCTGCCAGGAGGGCCCACGCAGCCCGCTGGTCCCGCCCCAGAGCCTCAGGTGCGACGAGAGCCTGGCACGAGCGTCCAGGGCTCAGGCACTTGGTCGTGAGCAGCAGCCACACGGGTTACAGAAACTCACAATGGAAAGCGAAGCTTTCTAGTGGTTTGGTTTTTTAAAAAATTATGTTACATTGCTTCCCCATTTTCCTGGTTTTCTGTTTTTTCTAAATCAAGTGTACAGAAATGACAAGAGAGAGAGGGCGTTGAGATTAAAACCCAAAGCCAACGGCAAGAGCGTTTTCCAGATTTGGTCCGTTCGGGGCTGACCGTGCCCCGGGAAAGGGCAGCGGAGTCTGAGGATCTGCTGGCCAACGCCGACAGGTGACAGGCGTCCCGGTGGCTCTGCCCTTCCCTGCCCCGCACGGTGCAGGGAACGCTGTCTGCTCCCCACAAGCTCGACCTCAGAAGAAAGGCCACATCCCAACCCCAGACCCCCGGTCTGCTCCGTAGGATTTGGATTCACCACGTCCTTCTCAGCTACGTGCAGCACATCGTCTTCAGAGTCTGACACGTGGCGTGAGACCCAGGAAGGTGGTGTGCCCGGGGGTAGGGAGAGCCACATCCCTTTAAGAAGGGACTTTATTATCCATCCATCCAGAGGGGGAAGCAGGCCCTTCCCCTCTGCAGCTGCTGTCGCTGCCTCCACCCTGAGCGCACTCGGGAGCCTGGTGTGATGATAAAACTCATCCACGCCCACCGGCCCGTGCAGCAGGCGCGTGCGGCCGGGCCAGCTAGCACCAGTCGTCGCGCTCGGGGGGCTGGTGGTAGCTGTGGCGTGCCCGGCTGCGCGAGCCGAGCCCCAGCGTGCAGTGGTAGCCGTTGGGCACGCGGCGCAGGTGGTGGGACTGGGAGGTCAGGGAGGAGACGTAGGAAGTCCTCGAGGAGCGGCCGGAGTTTGTGGCCACGGCCTCCTCGAAGGTGAGCGTGTCTTCAGGCGGGGTGCGGGCAGGGCCCTCGCCGCCCAGGCGCTGCCCCAGGGAGGGGTCGGAGCCAATCCGAGAGCCGGGCACCAGGGGCTGGCTGAGGGGGTCCCTCTGGAGCAGGGCGTTGTGTTCGGAAAGGCCACGGCTGAGCCGGCCTGGGGAGAAGGCTGGGAGGCCGGTCTGAGGCTCGGCGAAGTGGATGGGCGAGGAGTTGGCAGTCTTGTAGGTGATGCTGGGGCGGGGGGTCAAGGGGGTCTGGGGAAGCTGCCTCCGCCCACCACGGCCTGGGGTGCTAGCACCAGATGTTGACAGCAAGGGGCTCCCATTACCTGAACCACTACCCTACATGAAAATGGAACAGAGCAAATAAAAAATAAAAAACCAAACACAAAGAGCATGTGGTGGACACACAGAAGAGGAGATAACGGAGAGGCGTGCGCCCAGTGAGGAGGGGTCGAGGGGGAGAGCAGGGAGGGGAGTCCGGAGAGGAGGGACAAGGGGGTAAGAGCCCAGAGAGGGTGGGGGTGGGGGGAAGAGGGTTTGGAGCAATGGGTGGGCCCCGGGAGGGGCAGGAAGGTGGTCCGGTAGGGCCCAGGGAATGGAGGTCAGGAGGGGGTGGGTGATGGGGCCGAGGGACACATACAAGGAGGACAGAAGCGAAGGCCAGGCAGCGACAGTTGGGAGGGAAGTAAAGAAGCGACCAGGAGAGAGAGGTGAGGATTGGCGGCCCAGGCCCTGGGGACGAGATGAAACAGAATGACCGTCCCCAGGACAACAAACAGAGCAGAGACGGCCCCACCACATGGACACAGCTGGACTGAGGGACAAAGAGACAAGGGGAGCCTCTGGCCCTTTGGGGGGCCGTTGGGGCATGGGATTGAGGCCACCTGGGGGAGCCGAGGGCCACAGAGGGCCATGATCACAGGAACCTGCCAGGCTGGCAGTGGGCACAGGAGGGTGGGGGGAGCGGGTGGGACCCAGGCCCCCCTGAGAGCCCCGCCCTGGCCCCGTCTCACCTGTTTCTTGGGGCCTTGCTCCAGCCCGGCTGTCGGCGACGTGGGGTGGCTGCTGAGAGAGGACTTGGGTTGTGGGGGGTCCCGGCCCCCAAAGCGGTCACAGGAGTAGAAACGCTGCTTCTCAGAGGAGGAGGAGGAGTGCTGCTTCCGCTCCTGGGACCGGCCTCGCTCCTGCCTGCGCTCCCGCCGACACAGGCTGGGCCCCTCGCCAGCGGCTGGTGGCCCCGGGCCCGCGGAGCTGTGCGGAGCTGGCCCAGAAAGAGGGTGTCACTCGGGCAGCCCCAGGGGACCTTCCCCAGGACCGGCCCCTGGTCGGGCCCTGGACAGAGCAGGGCAGAGCCGCTCACGGGGCTCCGGCCTCACCCGAGCTCTGCTGGACGGTGGGCAGAGGCCCTGTTCGGCCAGGACCCAGGCCTGGGGCTTGACCCCTCCTCCCAGGCTGGTCAAGGAGCTGCAGCAGAAAGGAAGCTGGGTCTCCGCACGGGCTGCGTGGACCTCCCAGACCTGGCTGCAGCCCCCTGAGGGACCCCCAGCCCCTCCCAGCCCCAGGTACGCGTGTCCAGGGCACACGCACCATCATCCGTGTCGGCAGACAGGCTGGGCCCTTTGTCCAGGGACTTCTGCTTCTTGTCCCTGCGGCGATGGCAGCGGTGGTGGTGGTGGTGTGGGCCCTGGGTGGCTGGAGCGCGGTCCAGGGCGGCGTGGACACGAGCCCCGTGTGGGCGCTGGGGGGCCAGCGTGGAGACGGAGCGCTTCATGGGGCTGGCACCTGGTGGGGGCTGCGGGCAAGGGCACTTGGCAGGCACAGCCCGGGGAGCCGGGGCCGGGGCAGCACTGCCGCGGGCTGGGAGAAGGCGCGACGGTGGCAGCGGGAGGGTCGGGGGCAGAGGGGCCAAGTCCAGGCTGAAGGAGCCAGGCCCGGGGCAGAAGCCCCCCCGTAAGGCACCTTCCCAGGCCGAGGCCAGGTTGGAGTCCTGACTCCAGAGCACACGTCCCTGTGCAGGACTAACAGCATCTCCAGCCAGACTGTGCTCGCGAAGGACAAGACGATGCAGCAACCCTGGGGGAGTTTCTGCACCCTGTGCCTCTGGCTGCCGCTCCCTCTGCAGCCTCCCTTCTTCACTCCCTGCCCTGAAGGCCCACACCTCCCCCGAGCCTGGACCAGGGTCCTGCCACAGGCCCTGCCTGCCTCGGGGCCGACTTCACAGCACCGCCCCGTGCACGGCACCGGGGTAGCGAGGCTGGGCCTGTCGACATCGGTGCCCGAAAGCGACATGGAGGCGCCGGGTGCAGGGGAGGCCATCGGCCTGCTGGAAGGTCTTCAGGTGCCTCGCAGCCTGGTGGGGTCCACAAGGGCCCTCCAGGCTGGGCCCAGGTACTGCCTGCCTCACCTGTCCACTCCTTAGAACCTGGGGTGCAGGGAGGCTGGCAGGGTCCTCTGCCAGGCTGGCCCTTGGCCACCTGTCCATCCAGGGCTGAGGATGACAGTGCCAGGCAGGTCTGAGCTACAGACATTGACTCCCAGGAAGGGGAGAGGTAGGTACAGGAAGGGTGGGCAGGCAGTGAGCTGGCGATGGGCAAAGAGGAGGCAGAGGCAAGGGTGGAACACAGAGATAAGTGAGCTGAGAGGAAGGAAGGAGTTGAGGTTGAAGAGGAAACAGGATTTGCAGGCGGCAGCTGGAAAACCAGTGATAGTGGAGAGAGCCAAGCAGGAATGTGAGGGGCCGTGAGTTGTAAGAATAAAGTCGAAAGGAGACATCCAGAACCAGAAACCACAAAAAGGAGTCAGGGACAGATGGAGCAGGAAGCAGTTACTCTCAAGCAAGGGAGTGGCAGAGGGTCCCAGCCAGCCCTGTGTGGCCAGGAAGGATGTGTGGGGCCACCGTGGCAGAGTTCAAGGCCTCCTTGAGCCCCTCCAGCACCTCCTCAGTGGTAGAAGCAAGTGGCTTATCAAAGGAGAGTCACAGCACTTCCTGCCTCACCCTCCTGCAAACCTGTCCCAGGAAAAGCCGACTGGCCAGAGGCTGGGAGAAGGGTGCCTCCTCCAGTGACCAAAGAGAAAGATGGGCTCTGAGTCCACCTCGGAGGTCCAGGTGGGGTGTGGAAGAGAGGGGGGTCATCCCTCAGCCTCTGAGCAGGCCTGAGGGAGGCAGAGAGGCAGGAGGGAAAAGGAGGGACCAGGTGTGTGGCACCCCAGGGCACCTGTCCCCTTGGGTGGGCAGTGCCTCCGGATGCCAGCAGGCCAGACGGTGCCCGGCTATCTAAGCTGGGCTGCCCATGGGAGTGGCTGGGCCCGTCCCCCAGAGAGCTTTGCACGTGGATGCACAGCCGCTCGTGGCCCAGGTCTTGTCCCCATCCTTCCATCGACCTGACCCTCCTAGACCACCCACCTGTGTCTCTGCTGCCAGACGGGGCATGGAGGCGGCTCGGCCCTGGCTCTCCAGGCCAGGTTGGGGCTCTCCACGGGGGGCCCTCAGGGCTATGTCCTGCATTTGGACATCCACAACCTGGGGGACAGTGACAGCAGCCACCAGTTAGCAGCTAACACATCACTGCCTAATCACACCTGCCTCCCTACAGGTGACACACAGCTCCCCACCCCGGACACCTCCCCCAACCCAGTCACCCTTCTCAGCCCAGTCTCCCCTCCAACCCAGTCATACCTTCCCCAAGTCCAGTCACACACACTCCAGCCCAGTCATACCCCCAAGCCTGATCACCCAACCGCAGTCTGGCCACGACTTCCCCCATAGCCCGGGAGCTCTCACCTGTGTTTCTGGCTGTACCACAGGAATCTCTATAGAGTGGCCATGCTCCAGGGGTGTCCGCACCTCAGAGGGCACATCCTGGGTCCGCTGAGTAGCCCAGGAGACAGACTCCTTGATGCCACTCTCCTGTGTTGGCCTGTTGAGGACAAGAGGGATGTCCTTAGGAACACGGCTCCTCAGCCTGCTTCGACCTATCCAGGGACGGCTGAGCCTGCCAGGAATCTCCATGGGCCATAACTGTGGTCAAGCTCTGGGGCCTTGGGCTACCCTGCTCTGGGCAGCCCTTGAATATGGGACCTCCAACACAGTCTGCACTCCTGGGACCAAGCAAAGGGACAGAAGTCAGAGCTCAGTCTGCCTTAGAGAAACCAAAGGTCCACCCTGGAGTAGCTGGAGCTAAGGCTGACTGTTGAACAAAAGCTTATCACCTGCATGGCTCAAGAATCCTGCCCCACAGCATGCTGAAATCTGATCCCACAGCACTCAGGAGTCCAACCCCATGGTTCTCTGGAGTCCCACACCATAGAACTCTGGAGTTAGACCCCTTGGCACTCTGGAGTCCTACCTAATAGTGTTCTGGAGTCTCACCCCATGGAGCTGTAGAGTACAACCCTGTGGTGCTCTGGAGTCTGAGGCCACAACACTCTGGAATCCTGCCACTGGTGCTCTGGAGCCCGACCACATGGCACTCTGAAGTCCAGCTCTACAGCACTCTGGAGTCCTGCCCCGTGGAGCTCTGAAGTCCAACCCTACCGTGCTCTGGAGTCCTACCCCATGACACTCTGGAGTCCTGCTCCATGGAACTCTGGAGTCCTACTCCATAGTGCTCTGGAGTAGGGCAGACTCCTGGGCCCATTCAGGGAGTTCCTCAGCCTTCTGAAACTCAGTAGGTCATCTGTGAAAAGGGATCAGGGGTAGTCCCTACCTCATGAGACTGCTATGAGAAGGGATGAGGTTGCATGTGTACAGCTTGTGTACCTGGATAAGAGCTGAAGAAACAGACTTGTGATGCAGGTGAGAGGCTGGAAAAGAGCTGGCATGCCCCCCTTCCACCTCACTTTCTGGACCTGTCCTTACTTTCTTTAGACCTCTTAGGGGCTCTTGTGATGGTGCTCCTCTTTTTCCTCACATCTAAATTAACTGTCTCCTCTTCTAGCTCTCACCCAACCTGCCACCCCAGGGCTTTTGTATTTTCTGTTCCATCTGCCTAGAATGCCCCCACTCTTCCCAGGGCTCTATCATTCAGATCTACCATTCAAATGCCACCTTTTGGGGTACCTTCCCTGGCCATGCACACCCCATTTGTCTTTCCTTCACTCTTCCTTTATCCTCTTAATATTTGTATTTGCTATTACCTGTCTCCCAGCTAACATCTAAACTACATGAGGCTCTACAAGGACTGGAAATTTGCCTAATTCACTGCTCATTCTCAAGCAAAGCTTTCCTAATAAATATTATTTATTTATTAGGAAATATAAAATATATTTTTTCAATAAATATTTAATAAGTGGTGCATTGAATAAATCCAGAATCACACAGGCTGGTGGTGTTGGCCACACTCTGAGCTCCAGGGATTGAGCCTCATGGTCTAAGCCGATTAGTGTATCCAATGTTCTGGTCACAGTGATAGATATAGAGATGGGCACAAGACCAGATAAATCACACTGAAATTTATGAGAAGAAATAACTTTCCTCTTCTGAAAGAGATGTGCTGGGGTGATGTTGTGAAGGTTGAAGCTGCAGCAGCCTCTGCTAGTGCATGCAGAGAGTAGTATGAGGGAAAGGCTGACCCTAAATAGAAGGGACAGTCAGGAGGATGGAAGCCAGGCCCCAAAGGCATTACTAACCCTGAAATTACACCATGTCCAAAGCCAGGTATAAGTTGAAACTGTCCAGTTTAATGGCTCAATAAAAATACCCCTAAAGCAGATTGTGGTAAGATAGCAAAGTAGGAAGCTCCAGAAATATGTCCCTCCAGGAAAACAACTATTGAACTGGAAGGAACTGTCTGAATCAACTATTTTGGAACTCTGAAGTCTAATGGAACACTTGTTGTATTCAGGGGGAAAGCTGGATGAAGAGGACAGTAAATTTCAGTAAATATCAGCGAATTTCATCTTTCCCTGTAGGTAATCCCTCACTCCCTGACCATGTGGCAGGCAGTTGTGGAGACTGCAGCCTATATTCCTGGTGTGTATTGCTGGTGCCAGGATGGCCAATAAGAACCTTATCCTCCAAAACCCGAAAGTGTGTAGACTGATTGCTGATTGATGCCTTTTATTGGTGGGGGGCCTGCAAAAGGGCAGTCATTGTTTCAACCCACTCTAAGCAGAAGCTGCAGAAACTGCAGAAGAACCTTAAAAAGATAGTGCCTCTTTCTATCTCTAATCTCCCTTCCTTCCTTCCTTCCTTTCTTTCTTTTCCTTTTCTTTCCCCACTTGGGTGCAACTATAATGTGGAAAAGCCATAAACTGTTGGCTCCAGCCCTCAATGAGAAAAAACAGCAATCACAGAGGAGTGGGAGAATTAGATTTCCAGAGTTACAGCAACATATTACTCAGAATGTCAAGTTCTCAACAAAATTATGACACCACCAAAACAAGAAACTATGGCCCATTCTCAGGAAAAAAGTAATTTGACAGAAACCATCCCTGAGGAAGCTCATACATTGGAAATATTAGTTAAAGATGTTAAATCAACTGTTATAAGTAAAGGAAACCATAGGGAAAGAATTAAAAGAAATTAGGGAAATGTTATCTGGAAAAATTAGAGAAAGAAATTATAAAAAGGAAACAAACAGATAATCTGAAGCTGAAAAGTGCAATAATTGAAATGAAAAACTCACTAGAGGCATTCAATAGAAGATTTGAACAGATAGAAGAAAGGATCAGTGAATGTGAAGACAAGACAATTGAAATTACAGAGAGTGAGGAGAAGGAAGAAAAATGAATAAAGGAAAATGAACAGAGCCTGCGGGACTTGTAGGACACCGTCAAGCATACAAACATATGCATCAGAAGAGTCTCAGAAGGATTAGAGAGACAGAAAGGGGCAGAAAAAGTATTTGAAGAAATAATGGCAGAAAACTTCTGAAATTTGATGAAAGACATGAATATACATATCCAACAAGCTCAATGAACTTCAAGCAGGATAAATTCAAAGATATCTACACCTAGACACATTCTAGTGATACTGTCAAAATCAAAAAAGGAAAAAAATAATTTTGAAACAGCAAGCAAGAAGTGATGTATCACTTGCAAGGGATCTTGAATAAGATCAACAGCCTATTTCTCATCAGAAATATGGAGGCTAGAAGGCAGTGGGATGACATATTTAAAGTCTTTAAAGAAAAAACCTATCACTCAAGAATTCTATATCCAGAAATATTATCTTTCAAGAATGAAGGAGAAATTAAGAAATTTATAGATAAACAAAAGTTAAAAAGCTTATTTCCAGAAGACTTGCCCTACATGAAATGTTAAAGGGTGTTCTTCAGGCAGAAATAAAAAGCACAAGAGGATGTAACTCAAAGCCATAAGAAGAAATACAGAACAAAGGAAAAACTTAACGGTAGAGGTAAATAAAAAATCTTGTTTTACTGTACTTTGGGTTTGTACTTATTTTTTCCCCTGTATGACATACCTGTGGTGGTTTGGAGCTGTGGAACTCAGAACAACATGTTTTTAAAACTTCATGCACTCATGTAGGTGTGAACCCATTGCAAGTAGTACATTTTGATGAGGTTACTTCAGTTAAGGTATGGCCAAATTCAATCAGGATGGGTCTTAATCCTATTATTGAAATCATTTATAAGCAGAATGAAATTCGGACAGCTAGACAGAAAGCCACAGAGGGAGCAGCCAGAAGCTGAAAGTCAATGAATGGACCCTGGAAGAGAAGGGCGAGCCAGGAGATGCTGCCTTGTATACTGCCATGTGACAGAAGAGTCAAGAACCAAGGATCACTAGCAGCCATCCCCAAAATACTAGTCTTTAGGAAGAAATCATCACCTTGATGATGCCTTGATTTGGACTTCTCCTAGCCTCACCATGCGCCAATAAATCCTCATATTTAAAGCAAATCCATTGCATGATATTTGCTTGACAACAAGGAAATGAAAACATAGCTAAAACAGAGACTAAATATATATGAAGCAAAAATTGACAGAACTGAAGGGAGAAAGAGTGCTACAGGGAAGCAGATGTGGCTCAAGCAGATGGGTGCCCGTCTACCACACGGGAGGTCCTGGGTTTGATTCCTGGTGCTCCTAAAGAAATGAGCAAGACAGCAAGATAGTGAGCTGATGTGATGGCCTGGCACAGTGAGCTGATAAAACAAGATGACGCAACAAGATGATGCAGCGAGATGACACAACAAAGACACACAGTGATGAAACACAATGAGAGACACAACAAGCAGGGAGCAGAGGTGGCTCAAGAGATTGGGTGCCTCCCTCCCAACATGGGAGGTCCCAGGTTCAGTTCCCAGTGCCTCCTAAAAAAGAAGATGAACAGAGAGCAGACAGCAAGTGAAAACAATGCAGGGGAAGGGGGAGGAATAAATAAATCTCTTTTAAAAAAGAGTGCTACAATAATATTTGGAGACTTCACTACATCATTTATAATAATGGATAGAACATCTAGACAGAAGATCAATAAGGAAATAGAGGACTTGAGCAAAACTATAAACTAATTATATTTAATGGACATATATAGAACACTTCACCCAACAACAGCAGAATACACATTCTT
>JAKSZT010025173.1:49091-59292 GCA_026826555.1 Tolypeutes matacus | reverse complement strand
AACAGCCCATTTCTCATCAGAAACATGGAGGCTAGAAGGCAGTGGAACGACATATTTAAAGTCTTTTAAAAAAAAAACAAAAACCTATCACTCAAGTATTCTATATCCAGAAATATTATCCTTCAAGAATGAAGGAGCAATTAAGCAATTTATAGATAAACAAAAGTTGAAAAAGCTTATTTCCAGAAGACTTGCCCTACATGAAATGTTAAAGGGTGTTCTTCAGGCAGAAATAAAAAGCACAAGAGGATGTAACTCAAAGCCATAAGAAGAAATAAAGAACAATGGAAAATTTTAACGGTAGAGTTAAATAAAAAATCTTGTTTTACTGTACTTTGGGTTTGTACTTATTTTTTCCCCTGTATGACATACCTGTGGTAGTTTGGAGCTGTGGAGCTCAGAACAATATGTTTTTAAAACTTCATGCACTCATGTAGGTGTGAACCCATTGTAAGTAGTACATTTTGATGAAGTCATTTCAGTTAAGGTATGGCCCAATTCAATCAGGATGGGTCTTAATCCTATTATTGAAGTCATTTATAAGCAGAATGAAATTCGGACAGTTAGACAGAAAGCCACAGAGGGAGCAGCCAGAAACTGAAAGTCAATGGAACCTGGAAGAGAAGGGTGAGCCAGGAGATGCTGCCTTGTATACTGCCATGTGACAGAAGAGTCAAGAACCAAGGATCACTAGCAGCCAAGCCCAAAATACTAGGCGTTAGGAAGAAAACATCACCTTGATGATGCCTTGATTTGGACTTCTCCTAGCCTCACGATGCGCCAATAAATCCTCATATTTAAAGCCAACCCATTGCATGATATTTGCTTGACAACAAGGAAATGAAAACATACCTAAAACAGAGGCTAAAATATATGAAGCAAAAATTGACAGAACTGAAAGGAGAAAGAGTGCTACAGGGAAGCAGATGTGGCTCAAGCAGCTGGGTGCCCGTCTACCACATGGGAGGCCCTGGGTTTGATTCCTGGTGCCTCCTAAAGAAATGAGCAAGACAGCAAGATAGTGAGCTGACATGATGGGCTGGCACAGTGAGCTGATACAACAAGATGACACAACAAGATGATGCAGTGAGATGATGCAACAAAGACACACAGTGATGAAACACAATGAGAGACACAGCAAGCAGGGAGGAGAGGTGGCTCAAGTGATTGGGTGCCTCCCTCCCACATGGGAGGTCCCAGGTTCAGTTCCCAGTGCCTCCTAAAAAAGAAGATGAACAGAGAGCAGACAGCAAGTGAAAACAATGCAGGGGAAGGGGGAGGAATAAATAAATCTCTTTTAAAAAAGAGTGCTACAATAATATTTGGAGACTTCACTACATCATTTATAATAATGGATAGAACATCTAGACAGAAGATCAATAAGGAAATAGAGGACTTGAGCAAAACTATAAACTAATTATATTTAATGGACATATATAGAACACTTCACCCAACAACAGCAGAATACACATTCTTCTCAAGTGCACATGGATCATTATCTAGGAAAGGCCATATGTCAGGCCACAAAACAATCTTAACGAATTTTAAAAGATTGAAATCATACAAAATATTTTCTCTGAACGCAATGTAATGAAATAAGAATTTAATAACAAAAGGAAAATTGGAAAATTGACACATATGTGTAAATTAAACAACACACTTCAAACCACCAATATGCCAAAGAAAAAAGTGACAAGGGAAATTAGAAAATACTTACAGATGAATGAAAATGAAAACACAACATACCAAACCTATAGCATGCAGCAAAATCTGTACTAAGAGAAAAATTTATAGATATAGATGCCTACCTTAAAAATGAAGAAAGATCACAAACCAATAACCTAAATTCACATGTAAAGGAACCAGAAAAATAATAGAAAACTAAACCCAAAATTAGCAAAATAAAGGAAATAGTAAAGATTAAAGTTAAATAAAACTGAAATAGAAAAACAATAGAGAGAATCAATGAAATCTAAAGTTGGATCTCTGAAAAGACCAATAACATCAACAAACCTTTAGCCAAATTGACAAAAAATAGAAAGGACATGAATAACTAAAGTCAGGAATGAAACCAACCTTACAGAAATTATAAGAATTATACAAGAATACCATGAACAACTGTATGCCAACAAATTAGATAACCTAAATGAAATGGAAACATACTTAAAAACATACAAATTACCTAAAATAACTCAAGAAGAAATAGAAAATTTCAACTGACCAATAAAAAAGAAGAGATTGAATCAGTAATCACAAACTCCCCAAACAAAAAGAAGTCAAAGACTGAATGACTTCAGTGCTGAATTCTCTCAGAAGATTTAACACCAATCCTTCTCAAACTCTTCAAAATATACAAGAGGGAGAAACACTTTTTGCTCCTTCTATGAGGCCTGCTTTACCCTGATAACAAAGTCAGATAAAGACAGCACAAGAAAAGATTATCATGGACTAATACCCCTTATGAAAATAAATGCAAAACTTCTCAACAAGATACGGTCATGCTGAATCCAGTATTTGAGAAGGATTATACACCATGACCAAGTGGGATTTAGCCTAGGAATTCAAGGATGGTTCAACATACATCAATAAAATACACTACATTAATAGAATGATAGGGAAAAAATACATGATTATCTCAATAGATGCAGTAACGGCATTCAAACATATCCAGGACCTATACATGATTTTAAAAACTCTCAGAAAACTAGGGAGAGGTAGGAATTGTCTCAATATGACAAAGGCGATTTATGAAAAACCCACAGCTAACATCATACTCAATTATGACAAACTGAAACCTTTACCCATAAGATCAGGAACAACACAAGGATACCTATTTACCACTGCTATTCAACACTGTACTAGAAGTTCTAGCCATAACAATTAGGCAATAAAAAGAAATAAAAGGTAACAAAATTGGAAATTAAGTAAACCTATCCCTATATGCAGACAACATGATCTTATATGTAAAAAATCCAAAGGAATTTTTTATATGAGTTCAGCAATGGGGCAGGATTCAAGATCAATATGCAAAAAATAGCTGTGTCGCTATACACCAGTAATGAACAAGAGGAAGAGGAATTTAATGAGAATTCCATTTACAATAGCATCTGTGGCAGTTTGAAATTATTCTATGAATCCCCAAAAAAGAAAGATTATGTTTGTGAGCTGGTCCACTCCTGTGGGTATGTGACCTTTTTTCCATTGGACTGCCTCAGTGAGGAGTGACTCAAGTTGAGTTTCCACCCTCTTGCTAGGTCTGATAGAAAGGGAGATAAAGAGAGACAGACAGACACAGGAAAAGAGAGCTCTGCCATTTTTTTATCCTGCCATATGACAGAAAGGAGAGGCTTAAGAGGCTGAGGCCCTGGGGAAAGATGAGCCATTTGCCTGATAGCAGAGAAGCTGAGCCTGAGAGAAGAGGGCCATCCTGAGACAAGACCTATGCCTGGTTGCCCTCAGCTGAGCCCTGGGAGATGGTACAGCCTGGAGGGGAAGGTAGAGACCAGGCAGAGATCACCTGCCATCTTGCTTCAATACATGGCAGCTGACTTGGGTGAGAAAGGACCCCTTACAGTGTCTTGAGATGGACTTTTCATGGCCTTTGAACTATAATCTTTTAACCCAAATAAATACCCTTTATAAAAGTCAACACATTTCTGGAGCTTTGTATTGGAAGCTCTTTGGCAAACTAAAACAGCATCTAAAAATAAAATGACTAGGATATAATCAAGGATACAAAAGACTTGTATACTGAAAACTAGAAAACACTACTGAAAGATATTAAGGAAGACCTAAATAAATGGTAAGACCATCCATATTCAATGACTGAAAAAGTTAATATTGTTAATATGTCACCATTACCAAAAGCAATATACAAATTAACTGTGATCCTATAAAAATTACAGCAGTCTTCATTTTTTTTTTTTTTTTTTTTTTTTTTTTCAGAAATGGTAAAACTGATCCTCAAATTCATGTGGAACTTCAAGGGACCCTGAATAGCCAAAACAATCTTGAAAATGAAGAACAGTTTTGGAGAACTCATACTTCTCAATTTCAAATTGTACTACAAAGCTACAGTAATCAAAACAGTGTGGGATTGGCATAAACACAGACAAACAGATCAGTGGAACAGAATTGAAAGTCCAGAAATAGATCCACATATCTGTGGACAACTGATCTCAAACTAAAGTGCTCAGTACATGCAACAAGGAAAGAATAGTCTCTTCAACAAATGGCACTGGTAAAATTGGATATCCACATGCAGAAGAATGCCCTATAAGGCATCATGTTCAAAAATAAACAATATGGATCAAGGGCCTATATACAAGAAATAAACTATAAGATTCTTAAAAGATAGCATTGGGGAATTTCTTCATGACTTGAGATTTGGCGGTAGAGCCTTAGATACGATACCCAAATCACAAGCAACAAAAGAATCAACAGGTACATTTTATTTCATCAATATTAAAAACTTTTGTGCATCAAAGGGCATTATCAAGAAAGTGAAAAGACAACTCACAGAATGAGAGAAAAAAGTTGCAAACCAAATATTGGATAAGGGCTTAATATCCAGAATATATAAAGAAAATTTACAATGCAACAACAAAAAAGCCAAAAAAAATATATATATATATATAAAAAATAAATAAATAATGGGCAATGGGCCTGAATACCCATTTCTCCAAAGAAGATATACAAACTATTGATAAACACATGAAAGGATTCTCAACATCATTAGCCTTAAGAAAATGCAAACCAAAACCACAGGATACCACTTATAACCGACTAGGGTGGCTATAATTGTTATAATTTTTTTAGGAGGCATCAGGGATTGAACCCAGGACCTCATACATGGGAAGAAGGCACTCAACCACTGAACTACACCTGATCCCCTCTATTTTTTTTTTTTTTATTTAAAGAAAACAAGTGTTAGAGAGGATGTAAAGAAATTGGAACTCGAGTGTAATGTAAAATGGTGTGGCCACTGTGAAAAACAGTTTCACGGTTCCTTAGGAAGTTAAGCATAGAATTACCAGCAATTCCACTCCTAAGTATACACCTAGAAGAACTGAGAGCGGAGACGAGGACAGATATTTGTGCACCAGTGTTCACTGCAGCACTATTCACAATAGCAAAAGTGGAAGCGACCCAGGTGTCCATCAGCATGTGACTGGATAAACAGAAGGTGGTATGTCCATTCAATGGAGTATTATTCAGCCATGAAAAAGGTGGAGTGCGGGTAGGTGCATGAATGAACCTTGAAGACACCAAGCAGAGTAGAATAAGCCAGACAAAGAAGGACAAATATTATATGATTTCTCTTATATGAAATCCTTAGAATGAGCAAATCCACAGTGATGGAAAGAATAGTGGTTACCAGCGATGGGGAATGGGGAGTTATTGCTAAATGAGTATGATTTTGGTTTATGATGATGAAAAAAGTCTGGAAATAATGGGGAAGTTACACAGTCTTGTCATTGTACTTAATGTCAAAGAATTGTCCACTTAACATGGTTAAAATGATTTTAACATGCATATTTTACCACAATTAAAAATAAAAATTTAGATAGATAAAAAAATCCACAAAAAGAAAAAAGTACAATCCCCTTCCACTGCACTTCAGTGCCAACTTCATCAAACATTAATTGTCCACGTATGTGGGGGTATGTTTCTGGATTCCATTGCTCTATCTGTCCTTCAAACAATATCACACTGCCTTAATTTCTGTAGCTTTATAGTAAATTGTCATTTCCAGTAAAAAAATGTTTAAAATGATTTTAATGTTATATGTATTTTACCACGATTTAAAAAAATACCCTTACTGCCTAAACCAATCTGTCTGGGTGTTCTCTTACCTGCAAGAAAGAGGAGCAACTCATTTATGTAGAGACTCTAATCAGAGAAACAACTGAAGTGCATTTTCCTGAACAGAGAGCCTCACACAGATCAACCAAAAAAGACAGGACACCACCACCGCCCCCCACCACCAGCCCCCCACTCAGAGTCAGCTGAGCACATTTCTTGAGAGAGGGTTCACGGTTTTAATCAGATTCTCCACAACACAATAGCTTTAGAAATTATCACAAAAACGGAGATCTGAGAGGAAACGTGTCTCAGAGGGGAGGAAGGTTAGAGCACTAACAAGCCATCAGGAGAGTGGGGAGAACTCTGAGGTAAAAACAAGCATTGCTTAAGGTCTCCAGGTGCTCGCAGCCAAGGACAAAGCAGAGGCGGAAACCATCTCACCTGAGAGAGAACACACGTGTATAATGGAAGCAGGGCCTGGGAATAGCGAAAACGGTTTAACTCAGTGGATTTCAGCGCTGTTGGGCAAGGTGCCTTGTCCAGCAGTGAAGGAATGAACTTTGAGGGCCAGGACGTGACAACCCACGGGCAGCAGCAATGCCTAACCGGCTTGTGGCAGCACGGGCAAGAGCCCCGGGCAGGGCCCCGGGAGTGGCTGCTGAGAGGGAGGAGGACCCTGTCCTGGAGCACGGCCCATGGTCTGGACACCTCCCGGGGCCCTGCGGGGTGAGCAGAGGCCAGTG
Organism: Tolypeutes matacus; assembly: GCA_026826555.1. Classification (NCBI taxonomy): domain Eukaryota; kingdom Metazoa; phylum Chordata; class Mammalia; order Cingulata; family Chlamyphoridae; genus Tolypeutes; species Tolypeutes matacus. The sequence goes on along the minus strand of JAKSZT010025173.1, from coordinate 52,744 downwards.
CCCACGCCCCTCCACCCCGTCGTGGGCATCACCCGCCTGTCCAGCCCCCGGCCCCCCAGCACGAGCACTCACAGGGCTCCACCGTTGCTGAGGGAGGCAGAGCTCTTCTGCCGAAGGAAAACTCGGGCTCCTCGGAGCACAGCTGGCTGTGTCTGCTCCAGGGTGGCCTTGAGAGGGTGGAACAGGGACACGGGGCCCATCTGTAAAAGGGACAGAGGGAGGAGGACCAGCTGAGGGCTGGGGGACCCAAGCCCACCTGGCGGGCAGCCCCCCACACCTGTGACTTGAGACTGTGCCTTGGGACAGTGGCCAGCTCTTGTCCAGGCCCAGCGTCCGAGCTCCCTGTCCCGCCATGAAAGCAGATGGCAAGGGGCCTCTTGCCTTCCCCGGTTCCCACCCCTTCCCTAAACGTGAACACGCCTTCCTCAGCCAGAGGGTGAGGCAGGCAGAGGACTCTGTCTACTCCCAACCGTGCCAGTGAAGGGCTCCAAGAAAGTCCTTTTACATCTTGGAGCCTCAGCTTCCCTCTCTACAAAATTAGGGGAGTGGGCCCAATCACAGAGGGCAGAGATTTCATCTCGCCCTCCCCTGGAAGCAGGTGGTGGAGAGTTCCGGGCTGGCAGCGGGAGGCCTCTGAGCTGGGCGCCCACAGCTTCCTAGAGCCCGCACGGGGCCGCCAGGGAGGAGCGGCCGTCCTCTGTGAAGAGGGGCCTCGGGGAGGCGGGCGCCCTGCCCGCCGAGGCACACTAGGGCACGTTGTGGTCTGGGCCCGGGCAGCTGCAATCTCTTTGGTGTGTGTAGGGAAAACAGATTCTCCTTCCACCTCCCCAAACAACCCTTCCCAAACAGTCTTCCTAACGTCTTCCCTTCTTCCACTTCCTAGAAAGTGAGGCTGCCACAGCCTCTGTTCTTAGCTCCTTGTCTTCTGCCCTGAATACGAGCTCCCCAGTACCATGGACCAGGCAGCTGACGACGAGCATGAAAGCTGTGGGGTTTCGGGCTCTGGGAGCCAGAGAGGGGCTGCAGGAACCCTCGTCTTCCTTCGTGAAGAGGGGGCGCAGGTTTCCCTCCACTGCCAGCCAGACTCACGAGGCACCGCAGTACCTGGGACAGGCCTCTAGGGGTTTGGTGACTCTGGTCTCTGGTGGTTTTGTTCTGTTTGTAGAAGTCAAATATCATCAGAGCTGCATAGACTTTCCCCACCGTCATCTCATCAGCTGGAGGGAAGAGCGGGGAGGGAATGCAGTAGTTGGGGTTCAGAGGAGGAAAGGGCCAGAGAAGCACAGAAAGGCAGCAGACCAGGAGAGGGCACCACCCTGCCATGCCTTCCCCCGTTCCCCCCACCCGGCCTGTGGCCTACCCCCACCCCACTGCCACAGCACAAGGACCCCTGGAACATGCCCTGGGACTTGGGGGGCCCTTAAGGAGGAACACAGGGCCTCCAGGAGAAGCTCGGCCTCAGGCAGCGTCTTCCCCAGAGGCTGAGCCCCTCAGTCCTTCAGCTGCACCGACGCCGTCCCCCCCGCTCCACTCCACGTCCCCCCAGCTCCACACGAGGCCCCTCCTCAATCTCCTCCCCCTTAAGCCTCTCCCCCACGCTGGAAGTCCAGTTCTCCCTTCGCCCCTAACGTTTCCTCCCTCAGCCCTGTCCCATCCACGTTTGCATCACCTTTTACTGTGGCTCAGAACAACTATCCCCAAGGCAATCCGAGGCCCCCTCTGGCCTCTCCTGCAGCCCCCGCTCTGCCTCTGGGCAGGATGCGGATGGGGGAGGGGTCCTGAGCCCTTACTCACGTTTGTGGGGTGGCACCAGCAAGTCCAGGGTCTTCTGGGGCAGACTGGCCCACACCGAGGAGATCTCCTTCCTCAGCTCTGCGTCCCACTGCTGCTGCTTTGTCCCAGCTGGGGCAGGGGGACGGCGAAGGGGAGAGACAGAGTGAGGAGCGAGCCGCAGCCCACACTGCAGGAAACGCAGAGCCGCGCAGGGAGGCCGTGCAGGCTGGAAGCCGTCCTGGAGGAGACCGTGTTCCCCTGGAGGGTGCGTGCACGGAGTGCATCTGCCTGTGCCGCAAGCTCACACGGGGGTGTGCTGGGGAAGGGGCAGCGCTCTGATCAGCCACCCGCCCGTCCCTTCAATTCCCCCGAGTATCAGGTGCTGGTCCAGGTGCTGGGACCAGAAACACAACAAATGTAGCCAAGACTCTCTTGTGGAATTTACATTACCTTATTCTACAATAAAGCAGAAATAGGTTTAAAAAAATCAGAATGTTGGAGAGTGAGACGTGTCAAGGAGAAGAGGATAAAGTGTTGAGAAGGGTTACAATCTTGGGTAGTGCACTTAGGAAATGTCCCCCGAGGCAGGTGGCCTCTGTGCATGACCTGCAGATGGAGAGACCATCAAGAGAAGGGGGTGGGGGGTATGAGGGCGAGGGGCTGGGGCAGAGGGAGGGGGGGGAAGTGGCGGGTAGGAGACCGAGGCAGGAAGCCAGTGGGGGGATACAATGATCTGATCTGCCTCTTTTAAAAGGTATAAATGAAATACTGTAAAATGGACTCTTATTGGTTATGCTACTCCATAGATTTTGACAAAGCATGTCATCATGTATCCACCACCAGTTCCATCGCCCCCCAAAACCCTTCTGTGCCTCCTTGTGTTCAGTCTCCTAGTTCTACTCCCAGACCCTGGCAATCACTGATCTTTTTTCTGTCTCTAGAATGTTTTCATACAAATGGAATCATACAGTATGTAGTCTATCAAATCTTACTTCTTTTACTTGGCACGGTGCACCTGAGATCCATCCGTGTTCTTGCATGTACCAGGAGTTTCTCTTTATTGCTGACACTATTCTAGTGTTTGCTTACCCATTCATTAGGTGATGTGCATTTGTAAACACAGTTTGGGGTGCTTATGAATAAAGCTTGTATAAATAGTTGCATACAGGTTTTGGGGTGGACTTATATGTTTTCCTTTCTCTTGAAAAATACTAAATAGGGGAAGTGCTAGGTTGTATGATAAGTAACTGCCAAACTGTTTTCCAAAGCAGCTATATCCTTTTGATTCCCACCAGGAATGCATAAGAATTCCGGTTGCTTCACATTCTCACCAGCATTTAATATTGCCATTTCAAGAAATTACTTTAGCCATTATAATGGGTGTGCAGGGTTATTGTGTGTTTGATTTGCATTTCTCTGATGATTAATGATATCAAGCATCTTTGCATACTTTTTTTGGTTTTGCCTTCCATATATCTTCTTTGATGCACTGCTCAAATCTTTTCCCCATTTTTATTGGTTTATTTGTTTTCTTATGACTGAGTTGTGAGAGCTCTTTATACATTCTGGATACCAATTCTATATCAAATATGTAGTTTTCAAATATTTTCCCCAAGTCTTTGGCATATCTTTTCATTTTCTTAAATGTCTTCTGAAGTGCAAAAGTCTTTAGTTTTGATAAAGATCAATTTATCAAAATTTTCTGTTATGGTTAGTACTTTCTGTGTTCTAAGAAATCTTTGCATAATCCAAAGTTGCCAAGATTTTTCTACTGTATTTTTTCTAGAAGTTTTATAATTTAAGATTTTCTATTTAGGCCTATGATCCATTTCATGTTAATTTTTAGATGGTGAAAGATATGGGTCAAAATCCTTTTTTTT
>JAKSZT010025173.1:0-34035 GCA_026826555.1 Tolypeutes matacus | reverse complement strand
TCCCCATTTTCCTGGTTTTCTGTTTTTTCTAAATCAAATATTCAGAAACGACGAGAGAGAGAGGGGGGGGGGGGAGGGGGGCGTTGAGAGTAAAACCCAAAGCCAACGGCGAGAGTGTTTCCAGATTTGGTCCCTTCGGGGCTGACTGTGCCCCAGGAAAGGGCAGCGGAGTCTGAGGATGTGCCGGCCGACACCGACAGGTGACAGGCGTCCCGGCGGCTCTGCCCTTCCCTGCCCCGCACGGCACAGGGAACGCTGTCTGCTCCCCACAAGCTCAACCTCGGGAGAAGGGCCACATCCCAAACCCAAACCCCCGGTCTGCTCCGTAGGATTTGGATTCACCACGTCCTTCTCAGCTACGTGCAGCACATGGTCTTCAGAGTTTGACACGTGGCGTGAGACCCAGGAAGGCGGCGTACCCAGGGGCAGGGAGAGCCACATCCCTTTAAGAAGGGACTTTATTATCCATCCATCCACCCAGAGGGGGAAGCAGGCCCTTCCCCTCTGCAGCCGCTGTCGCCGCCTCCACCCCGAGCGCACCCGGGAGCCTAGTGCGATGATAAAACTCATCCGCGCCCACGGCCCGTGCAGCAGGCGCGTGCGGCCGGGCCAGCGAGCACCAGTCGTCGCGCTCGGGCGGCTGGTGGCAGCTGTGGGTGCCCGGTGCGCGAGCCGAGCCCCAGCGTGCAGTGGTAGCCGTTGGGCACGCAGCGCAGGGGGTGGGACTGGGAGGTCAGGGAGGAGGCGTAGGAAGTCCTCGAGGAGCGGCCGGAGTTTGCGGCCACGGCCTCCGCGAAGGTGAGCGTGTCTTCAGGCGGGGTGCGGGCAGGGCCCTCGCCGCCCAGGCGCTGCCCCCGGGGGGGGGTGTCGGAGCCAATCCGAGAGCCGGGCACCAGGGGCTGGCTGAGGGGGTCCCTCTGGAGCAGGGCATTGTGTTCGGAAAGGCCACGGCTGAGCCAGCCAGGGGAGGAGGCTGGGAGGCTGGTCTGAGGCCCGGCGAGGTGGGTGGGCGAGGAGTTGGCAGTCTTGTAGGTGATGCTGGGCCGGGGGGTCAAGGGGGTCTGGGGAAGCTGCCTCCGCCCACCACGGCCTGGGGTACTAGCAGTGATGTTGACAGCAAGGGGTTCCCATTACCTGAACCACTACCCTACATGAAAATGGAACAGAACAAATAAAAAATAAAAAACCAAACACACAGAGCATGTGGTGGACACACAGAAGAGATACGGAGAGGCGTGCGCCCAGTGAGGAGGGGGGCGAGGGGGAGAGCAGGGAGGGGAGTCTGGAAAGGAGGGACAAGGGGGGCAGAGCCCAGAGAGGATGGGGGTGGGGGGCGGGGGGTTTGGCGCCGGGGGGGGCCCCGGGGCGCCGGGGCCCCGGGGGGGGGGGGGGCGCGGGAGGGACCCAGGCCCCCCTGAGAGCCCCGCCCTGGCCCCATCTAACCTGTCTCTTGGGGCCTTGCTCCAGCCCAGCTGTTGGCGATGTGGGGTGGCTGCTGAGAGAGGACTTGGGTTGTGAGGGGTCCCGGCCCCCAACACGGTCACAGGAGTAGAAACGCTGCTTCTCGAAGGGGGAGGAGGAGGAGGAGGAGGAGGAGGAGGAGTGCTGCTTCCGCTCCTGAGACCGGCCGCGCTCCTGCCTGTCTCCCGCCGACACAGGCCAGGCCCCTCACCAGCGGCTGGCAGCCCCGGGCCCACGGAGCTGGCCCAGAAAGAGGGTGTCAGCTCGGCCAGCCCCAGGGGACCTTCCCCAGGACCGGCCCCCGGTCGGGCCCTGGACAGAGCTGGGCAGAGCCACTCACAGGGCTCTAGCCTCACCTGAGCTCTGCTGGACGGTGGGCAGTGGCCCTGTATGGCCAGGACCCAGGCCTGGGGCTTGACCCCTCCTCCCAAGCTGGTCAAGGAGCTGCAACAGAAAGGAAGCAGGGTCTCCGCACGGGCTGCGTGAACCTCCCAGACCTGGCTGCAGCCCCGAGAGACCCCCAGCCCCTCCCAGCCCTTCCCAGCCCCAGGTACGCATGTCCAGGGCACACGCACCACCATCCGTGTCGGCAGACAGGCTGGGCCCTTTGTCCAGGGACTTCTGCTTCTTGTCCCTGCGGCGATGGCAGCGGTGGTGGTGGTGGGGTGGGCCCCGGGTGGCTGGAGCGTGGTCCAGGGCGGGGTGGACACGAGCCCCATGGGGGCGCTGGGGGGCCAGTGTGGAGACGGAGTGCTTCATGGGGCTGGCGCCTGGTGGGGGCCGCGGGCAAGGGCACTTGGCAGGCACAGCCCGGGGGGCCGGGGCAGCACTGCCGCGGGCTGGGAGAAGGCGCGACGGTGGAAGCGGGAGGGTCGGGGGCAGAGGGGCCAAGTCCAGGCTGAAGGAGCCAGGCCCGGGGCAGAAGCCCCCCCGTAAGGCACCTTCCCAGGCCGAGGCCAGGTTGGAGTCCTGACTCCAGAGCACACACGTGCCCGTGAGGGACCGACAGCGTCTCCAGCCAGACTGTGCTCGCGAAGGACAAGACGATGCAGCAACCCCGGGGGAGTTTCTGCCACCACCGTGGACCCTGTGCCTCTGGCTGCCGCTCCCTCTGCAGCCTCCCTTCTTCACTCCCTGCCCTGAACACCCACGCCTCCCCCGAGCCTGGACCAGGGTCCTGCCACAGGCCCCGCCTGCCTCGGGGGCCGACTTCACAGCACCGCCCCATGCACAGCACCGGGCAGCGAGGCTGGGCCTGTCGACACTGGTGCCCGAAAGCGACATGGAGGCACTGGGTGCAGGGGAGGCCACCGGCCTGGCTGGAAGGTCTTCAGGGAGGGATCTGCAGGTGCCTCGCAGCCTGATGGGGTCCACGAGGGCCCTCCGGGCTGGGCCCGGGTACTGCCTGCCCATCTGTCCACTCCTCAGGACCTGGGGCGCAGGGAGGCTGGCAGGGTCCTCCGCCAGGCTGGCCCTTGGCCACCTATCCATCCAGTGCTGAGGACGACAGCGCCAGACAGGTCTGAGCTACAGACAGCGACTCCCAGGAGGGGGAGAGGTAGGTACGGGAAGGGTGGGCAGGCAGTGAGCTGGCGATGGGCAAAGAGGGGGCAGAAGCAAGGGTGAAATGCGGAGATAAGTGAGCTGAGAGGAAGGAAGGAGTTGAGGTTGAAGAGGAAACAGGATTTGCAGGCGGCAGCTAGAAAACCAGTGATAGTGGAGAGAGCCAAGCAGGAACGTGAGGGGCCGTGAGTTGTAAGAATAAAGTCGAAAGGAGACATCCAGAACCAGAAACCACAAAAAGGAGTCAGGGACAGATGGAGCAGGGAGCAGTCAGTTACTCTCAGCAAGGGAGTGGCAGAGGGTCCCAGCCAGCCCTGTGTGGCCAGGAAGGATGTGTGGGGCCACCGTGGCAGAGCTCAAGGCCTCCTTGAGCCCCTCAAGCACCTCCTCAGTGGTGGAAGCAAGTGGCTTATCAAAGGAGAGTCACAGCACTTCCTGCCTCACCCTCCTGCAAACCTGTCCCAGAAAAGGCCGACTGGCCAGAGGCTGGGAGAAGGGTGCCTCCTCCAGTGACCAAAGAGAAAGATTGGCTCTGAGTACACCTCGGGGATCCAGGTGGGGTGTGGAAGAGAGGGGGGTCATCCCTCAGCCTCTGAGCAGGCCTGAGGGAGGCAGAGAGGCAGGAGGGAAAAGGAGGGACCAGGTGTGTGGCACCCCAGGGCACCTGTCCCCTTGGGTGGGCAGTGCCTACGGATGCCAGCAGGCCAGACGGTGCCCGGCGATCTAAGCCGGGCTGCCTGTGGGAGTGGGCTGGGCTCCTCCCCCCAGAGAGCTTTGCACGTGGATGCACAGCCGGTCGTGGCCCAGGTCTTGTCCCCATCCTTCCATCGACCTGACCCTCCTAGACCACCCACCTGTGTCTCTGCTGCCAGAGGGGGCATGGAGGCGGCTCGGCCCTGGCTCTCCAGTCCAGATTGGGGCTCTCCACTGGGGGCCCTCAGGGCTATGTCCTGCATTTGGACATCCACAACCTGGGGGACAGTGACAGCAGCCAGTTAGTAGCTAACACATCACTGCCTAATCACACCTGCCTCTCTTCAGGTGACACACAACTCCCCACCCCAGACACCTGCCCCAACCCAGTCACCCTTCTCAGCCCAGTCTCCCCCCAGCCCAGTGACTGCCCCCAGCCCGGCCACCCCTCCATCCCAGTCATACCTTCCCCAAGTCCAGTCAGACACACTCCAGCCCAGTCATACCCCCAAGCCTGATCACCCAACCCCAGTCTGGCCACGACTTCCCCCATAGCCCGGGAGCTCTCACCGGTTCCTGGCTGTACCTCAGGAATCTCTATAGAGTGGCCGTGCTCCAGGGGTGTCCGCACCTCAGAGGGCACATCCTGGGGCCGCTGAGTACCCCAGGAGACAGACTCCTTGATGCCACTCTCCTGTGTTGGCCTGTGGAGGACAAGAGGGATGTCCTTAGGAACACAGCTCCTCAGCCTGCTTCCACCTATCCATGGATGGCTGAGCCTACCAGGAATCTCCACTGGCCATAACTGTGGCCAAGCTCTGGGGCCTCGGTCTACCCTGCTCTGGGCAGCCCTTGAATATGGGACCTCCAACACAGTCTGCACTCTTGAGACCAAGCAAAGGGACAGAAGTCAGAGCTCAGTCTGCCTTAGAGAAACCAAAGATCCACCCTGGAGAAGCTGGAGCTAAGGCTGACTGTTGAGCAAAAGCTCATCACCTGCATGGCTCAGGAATCCTGCACCATAGCATGCCGAAATTTGGCCCCCAGGACTCAGGATTCCAACCCCATGGTGCTCTGGAGTCCCGTGCCATAGAACTCTGGAGTTAGACCCCTTGGCTCTCTGGAGTACTACCCAATAGTGCTCTGGAGTCTCACCCCATGGAGCTGTAGAGTACAACCCTGTGGTGCTCTGGAGTCTGAGGCCACAACACTGTGGAATCCTGCCACTGGTGCTCTGGAGCCCGACCCCACGGCACTCTGAAGTCCAGCTCCACAGCACTCTGGAGTCCTGCCCCATGGAGCTCTGGAGTCCAACCCTACTGTGCTCTGGAGTCCTACTCCATGACACTCTGGAGTCCTGCTCCATGGACCTCTGGAGTAGGGAAGACTCCTGGGCCCACTCAGGGAGTTCCTCAGCCTTCTGAAACTCAGTAGGTCATCTGTGAAAAGGATCAGGGTAGTCCCTACCTCATGAGACTGCTATGAGAAGGGATGAGGTTGCATGTGTACAGCTTGTGTACATGGATAAGAGCTGAAGAAACAGACCTGTCATGCAGGTGAGAGGCTGGAAAAGAGCTGGCATGCCCCCTTCCATCTCACTTCCTGGACCTGTCCTTACTTTCTTTAGACCTCTTAGGGGCTTTTGTGATGGTGGCTCCTCTTTTTCCTCACATCTAAATTAACTGTCTCCTCTTCTAGCTCTCACCCAACCCACCATCCCAGGGCTTTTGTATTTTCTGTTCCATCTGCCTAGAATGCCCCCACTCTTCCCAGGGCTCTATCATTCAGATCTGCCATTCAAATGCCACCTTTTGGGGTACCTTCCCTGTTTTACTGTACTTTGGATTTGTACTTATTTTTTCCCCTGTATGACATACCTGTGGTAGTTTGGAGCTGTGGAACTCAGAACAATATGTTTTTAAAACTTCATGCACTCATGTAGGTGGGAATCCATTGTAAGTAGTACATTTTGATGAGGTTACTTCAGTTAAGGTATGGCCCAATTCAATCAGGATGGGTCTTAATCCTATTATTGAAGTCATTTATAAGCAGAATGAAATTGGGACAGTTAGACAGAAAGCCACAGAGGGAGCAGCCAGAAGCTGAAAGTCAATGGAACCTGGAATAGAAGGGTGAGCCAGGAGATGCTGCCTTGTATACTGCCATGTGACAGAAGAGTCAAGAACCAAGGATCACTAGCAGCCAAGCCCAAAATACTAGTCTTTAGGAAGAAATCATCACCTTGATGATGCCTTGATTTGGACCTCTCCTAGCCTCACCATGCGCCAATAAATCCTCATATTTAAAGCCAACCCATTGCATGATATTTGCTTGACAAGGAAATGAAAACATACCTAAAACAGAGGCTAAAATATATGAAGCAAAAATTGACAGAACTGAAGGGAGAAATAGTGCTACAGGGAAGCAGAAGTGGCTTAAGCAGCTGGGTGCCCGTCTACCACATGGGAGGTCCTGGGTTTGGTTCCTGGTGCTTCCTAAAGAAATGAGCAAGACAGCAAGAAAGTGAGCTGACATGATGGGCTAGTGCGGTGAGCTGATACAACAAGATGACGCAACAAGATGATGCAGTGAGACGATGCAACAAAGACACACAGCGATGAAACACAATGAGAGACACAACAAGCAGGGACGAGAGGTGGCTCAAGTGATTGGGTGCCCCCCTCCCACATGGGAGGTCCCAGGTTCAGTTCCCAGTGCCTCCTAAAAAATAATATGAACAGAGAGCAGACAGCGAGTGAAAACAATGCAGGGGAAGGGGGAGGAATAAATAAATCTTTTTTTTAAAAAAGAGTACTACAATAATATTGGGAGACTTTACTACATCATTTACAATAATGGATAGAACATCTAGACAGAAGATCAATAAGGAAATAGAGGACTTGAGCAAAACTATAAATTAATTATATTTAATGGACATATATAGAACACTTCACCCAACAACAGCAGAATACACATTCTTCTCAAGTGCACATGGGTCATTATCTAGGAAAGGCCATATGTCAGGCCACAAAACAATCTTAATGAATTTTAAAAGATTGAAATCATACAAATATTTTCTCTGACCACAATGTAATAAAATGAGAATTTAGTAACAAAAGGAAAATTGGAAAATTGACACATATGTGTAAATTAAACAACACACTTCAAACCACCAATATGCCAAAGAAAAAAGTGACAAGGGAAATTAGAAAATACTTACAGATGAATGAAAATGAAAACACAACATACCAAAACCTATAGCATGCAGCAAAATCTGTACTAAGAGGAAAATTTATAGATATAGATGCCTCCTTAAAAACAAAGAAAGCTCACAAACCAATAACCTAAATTCACATGTAAAGGAACAAGAAAAAGAATAGAAAACTAAACCCAAAATTAGCAAAATAAAGGAAATAGTAAAGATTAGAGTTAAATCAAACAGAAATAGAAAAACAATAGAGAGAATCAATGAAACCTAAAGTTGGATCTCTGAAAAGACTAATAACATCAACAAACCTTTAACCAAATTGACAAAAAATAGAAAGGACATGAATAACTAAAGTCAGGAATGAAACCAACATTATAGAAATTAAAAGGATTATACCATGAACAACTGTATGACAGCAAATTAGATAACCTAAATGAAATGAACTGACAAAATGAAATGAACATACAAATTACCTAAAATAACTCAAGAAGAAATAGAAAATCTCAAGTGACTGAAAAAAAACAGAGATTGAATCAGTAATCACAAACTCCCCAAACAAAAAGAAGTCCAAGACTGAATGACTTCAGTGCTGAATTCTAAAGAAGGTTTAACACCAATCCTTCTCAAACTCTTCAAAATACAAGAGGGAGAAACACTTTTTGCTCCTTCTATGAGGCCAGCTTTACCCTGATACCAAAGTCAGATAAAGACAGCACAAGAAAAGAAAATCATGGACTAAAATCCCTTATGAATATAAATGCAAAACTTCTCAGCAAAATACGGTCATGCTGAATCCAGTATTGAGAAGGATTATACACCATGACCAAGTGGGATTTAGCCTAGGAATTCAAGGATGGTTCAACATACATCAGTAAAATACACTACATAAATAGAATGATAGGGGAAAAATACATGATTATCTCAATAGATGCAGTACAGGCATTCAAATCCAGGACCTATACATGCTAAAAACTCTCAGAAAACTAGGGAGCGGTGGGAATTGTCTCAATATGACAAAGGCCATTTATGAAAAACCCACAACTAACATCATACTTAATGATGACAAACTTAAAACTTTACCCCTAAGATCAGGAACAACACAAGGATACCTATATTTACCACTGCTATTCAACAATGTACTAGAAGTTCTAGCCATAACAATTAGGCAAGAAAAAGAAATAAAAGATAACCAAATTGGAAATGAAGTAAACCTTCCCTATATGCAGATAACATGATCTTATATGTAAAAAATCCAAAGGAATTCTTTATATGAGTTCAGCAATGGGGCAGGATTCAAGATCAATATGCAAAAAATAGCTGTGTTCCTATACACCAGTAATAAACAAGATGAAGAGAGATTTAATGAGAATTCCATTTACAATAGCATCTATGGCAGTTTGAAATTATTCTTTGAATCCCCAAAAAAGAAAGATTATGTTTGTGAGCTGATCCACTCCTGTGGGTATGAGACCTTTTTTTCATTGGACTGCCTCAGTGAGAAGTGACTCAAGTTGAGCTTCCACCCTCTTGCTAGGTCTGATAGAAAGGGAGACAAAGAGAGACAGACAGACACAGGAAAAGAGAGCTCTGCCTTTTTTTTTATCCTGCCATGTGACAGAAAGGAGAGGCTCAAACAGCTGAGGCCCTGGAGAAAGATGAGCCATTAGCCTGATAGCAGAGCAGCTGAGCCTGAGAGAAGAGGTCCGGTCTGAGACAAGCCCTATGCCTGGTTGCCCTCAGCTGAGCCCTGGGAGATGGTACAGCCTGGAGAGGAAGGTAGAGACCAGGCAGAGATCACCCGCCATCTTGCTTCAATACATGGCAGCTGACTTGGATGAGAAAGGACCCCTTATAGTGTCTTGAGATGGACTTTTCAGGGCCTTGGAACTGTAATCTTTTAACCCAAATAAACACCCTTTATAGAAGTCAACACATTTCTGGTACTTTGCATTGGCAGCTCTTTGGCAAACTAAAACAGCATCTAAAAATAAAATGACTAGGATATAATCAAGGATACAAAAGACTTGTTTACTGAAAACTAGAAAACACTATTGAAAGATAATAAAGATGACCTAAACAAATGGTAAGACCTTCCATATTCAACGACTGGAAAACTTAATATTGTTAAAATGTCACCATTACCAAAAGCAATATACAAATTAACTGTGATCCTATAAAAATTACAGCAGTCTTCATTTTTTGTGTGCATTTTTTCTTTTTTTTCAGAAATGGGAAAACTGATCCTCAAATTCAAATGGAACTTCAGGGGACCCTGAATAGCCAAAACAATCTTGAAAATGAAGAACAGTGTTGGAGAACTCATACTTCTCAATTTCAAATTGTACTACAAAGCTACAGTAATCAAAACAGTGTGGGACTGGCATAAACACAGACAAGCATATCAGTGGATCAGAATTGAAAGTCCAGAAATAGACCCACATATCTGTGGACAACTGATCTCAAACTAAAGTGCTCAGTACATGCAACACGGAAAGAATAGTCTCTTCAACAAATGGCACTGGTGAAATTGGATATCCACATGCAGAAGACTGACGTTAGGCCCCTATAAGGCATCATGTTAAAAAATAAACAGTAAGGATCAAGGGCCTATATACAAGAAACACAACTATAAAGTTCTTAAAAGGTAGCATTGGGGCATATCTTCATGACTTGAGATTTGGCGGTGGAGTCTTAGATACAATACCCAAATCACAAGCAACAAAAGAATCAACAGATACATTTTATTTCATCAAAATTAAAAACTTTTGTGCATCAAAGGGCATTATCAAGAAAGTGAAAAGACAACTCACAGAATGAGAGAAAGTAGTTGCAAACCAAATATTGGATAAGGGCTTAATATCCAGAATATATAAAGAACATTCACAATGCAACAACAAAAAAGCAAAAAAAAAAAAAACAATGAAAAAATGGGCAATGGGCCTGAACACCCATTTCTCCAAAGAAGATATACAAACTGCCAATAAACACATGAAAGGATTCTCAACATCATTAGCCTTAAGAAAATGCAAACCAAAACCACAAGATACCACTTATAACCAACTACAGTGGCTATTATTATTATTATTTTCTTAAGGAGGCATCAGGGATTGAACCCAGGACCTCATACATGGGAAGAAGGTGCTCAGCCACTGAGCTATACCTGATTCCCTCTATTATTATTATTTTTCTTAAAGAAAACAAGTGTTAAAGAGGATGCAAAGAAATTGGAGCTCTAGTGTAATGTAAGGTGGTGTGGCCACTGTGCAAAACAGTTTCATGGTTCCTTAGGAAGTTAAGCATAGAATTACCAGCAATTCCACTCCTAAGTATACACCCAGAAGAAGTGAGAGCGGAGATGAGGACAGATATTTGTGCACCAGTGTGCACTGCAGCACTATTCAGAAGAGCCAAAGTGGAAGCGACCCAGGTGTCCATCAGCATGTGGCTGGATAAACAGAAGGTGGTATGTCCAGCCAATGGAATATTATTCAGCCATGAAAATAGGTGGAGTGTGGGTAGGTGCATGAATGAACCTTGAAGACATCAAGCAGAGCAGAATGAGCCGGACAAAGAAGGACAAATATTATATGATTTCTCTTATATGAAATACTTAGAATGAGCAAATCCACAGTGATGGAAAGAAGAGTGGTTACCAGCGATGGGGAATGGGGAGTTATTGCTAAATGAGTATGAGCTTTGGTTTATGATGATGAAAAAAGCCTGGAAATAGTGGGGAAGTTACACAGTCTTGTCATTGTACTTAAAGTCAAAGAATTGTCTGCTTAACATGGTTAAAATGATTTTAAGTTATGCATACTTTACCACAATTAAAAATAAAAAATTAGATAGATAGATAAATCCACAAAAAGAAAAAAGTACAATCCCCTTCCACTGCACTTCAGTGCCAACTTCATCATACATTATTTGTCCATGTATGTGGGGGTATGTTTCTGGATTCCATTGCTCTATGTATCATTCAAACAATATCACACTGCCTTAATTTCTGTAGCTTTATAGTAAATTGTCACTTCCAGTAAAAAAATGTTTAAAATAATTTTAATGTGATATGTATTTTACCACGATTTAAAAAAATGCCCTGGGAGGCGGCTGTGGCTCAGTCAGTGGGGCTCCCGTTTACCATGTGGGAGGCCCCGGGTTCGGTTCCCGGGGCCTCCTGGTGAGGGCGGGCCCGCCCGCACGGCGTGGTTGGCTGACCCGGCGGGCGCAGGCAGCGAGGGGGGGATAAATGAATAAATAAATAAAATCTTAAAAAAAAAAAAATGCCCTTACTGCCTAAACCAATTTGTCTGGGTGTTCTCTTACCTGCAAGAAAGAGGTGAAACACATTTATGTAGAGACTCTAATCAGAGAAACAACTGAAGTGCATTTTCCTGAACAGAGAGCCTCACACAGATCAACCAAAAAAGACAGGACACCACCACAGCCCCCACCACCAGCCCCCCACTCAGAATCAGCTGAGCACATTTCTTGAGAGAGGGTTCATGGTTTTAATCAGATTCTCCACAACACAATAGCTTTAGAAATTATCACAAAAACGGAGATCTGAGAGGAAACGTGTCTCAGAGGGGGAGGAAGGTTAGAGCACTAACAAGCCATCAGGAGAGTGGGGAGAACGCTGAGGTAAAAACAAGCATTGCTTAAGGTCCCCAGGTGCTAACAGCCAAGGGCAAAGCAGAGGCGGAAACCATCTCACCTGAGAGAGAACACCTGTGTATAATGGAAGCAGGGCCTGGGAATAACGAGAACGGTTTAACTCAGTGGATTTCAGCGCTGTTGGGCAAGGTGCCTTGTCCAGCAGTGAAGGGATGAACTTTGAGGGCCAGGACGTGACAACCCACGAGCAGCAGCAATGCCTAACCGGCTTGTGGCAGCACGGGCAAGAGCCCCGGGGCAGGGCCCCGGGAGTGGCTGCTGTGAGGGAGGAGGACCCTGTCCTGGAGCACGGCCCACGGTCTGGACACCTCCCGGGGCCCTGCGGGGTGAGCAGAGGCCAGTGCCCACGCCCCTCCACCCCGTCGTGGGCATCACCCGCCTGTCCAGCCCCCGGCCCCCCAGCACGAGCACTCACAGGGCTCCACCGTGGCTGAGGGAGGCAGAGCTCTTCTGCCGAAGGAAAACTCGGGCTCCTCGGATCACAGCTGGCTGTGTCCGCTCCAGGGTGGCCTTGAGAGGGTGGAACAGGGACACGGGGCCCATCTGCAAAAGGGCCAGAGGGAAGAGGGCCAGCCTGAGGGCTGAGGGACCCAAGCCCACCTGGCGGGCAGCCCCCTCACCTGTGACTTGAGACTGCGCCTTGGGACAGTAGCCAGCTCTTGTCCAGGCCCAGCGTCCGAGCTCCCTGTCCCACCACGAAAGCAGATGGCAAGGGGCCTCTTGCCTTCCCCGGTTCCCACCCCTTCCCTAAACGTGAACACGCCTTCCTCAGCCAGAGGGTGAGGCAGGCAGAGGACCCTGTCTACTCCCAACCGTGCCAGGGAAGGGCTCCAAGAAAGTCCTCTTACATCGTGGAGCCTCAGCTTCCCTCTCTACAAAATTAGGGGAGTGGGCCCGATCACAGAGGGCAGAGATTTCATCTCGCCCTCCCCTGGAAGCAGGTGGTGGAGAGTTCCGGGCTGGCAGCGGGAGGCCTCTGAGCTGGGCGCCCACAGCTTCCTAGAGCCCGCACGGGGCCGCCAGGGGGGAGCGGCCGTCCTCTGTGAAGAGGGGCCTCGGGAAGGCGGGCGCCCTGCCCGCCCGAGGCACACTAGGGCACGTTGTGGTCTGGGCCCAGGCAGCTGCAATCTCTTTGGTGTGTGTAGAGAAAACAGATTCTCCTTCCACCTCCCCAAACAACCCTTCCCAAATAGTCTTCCTAACGTCTTCCCTTCTTCCACTTCCTAGAAAGTGAGGCTGCCACAGCCTCTGTTCTTAGCTCCTTGTCTTCTGCCCTGAATACGAGCTCCCCAGTACCATGGACCAGGCAGCTGACGACGAGCATGAAAGCTGTGGGGTTTCGGGCTCTGGGAGCCAGAGAGGGGCTGCAGGAACCCTCGTCTTCCTTCGTGAAGAGGGGGCGCAGGTTTCCCTCCACTGCCAGCCAGACTCACGAGGCACCGCAGTACCTGGGACAGGCCTCTAGGGGTTTGGTGACTCTGGTCTCTGGTGGTTTTGTTCTGTTTGTAGAAGTCAAATATCATCAGAGCCGCGTAGACTTTCCTCACCGTCATCTCATCAGCTGGAGGGAAGAGCGGGGAGGGAATGCAGTAGTTGGGGTTCAGAGGAGGAAAGGGCCAGAGAAGCACAGAAAGGCAGCAGACCAGGAGAGGGCACTGCCCTGCAGTGCCTTCCCCCGTTCCCCCCACCCGGCCTGTGGCCTACCCCCACCCCACTGCCACAGCACAAGGACCCCTGGAACATGCCCTGGGACTTGGGGGGGCCCTTAAGCAGGAACACAGGGCCTCCAGGAGAAGCTCAGCCTCAGGCAGCGTCTTCCCCAGAGGCTGAGCCCCTCAGTCCTTCGGCTGCACCGACGCCGTGCCCCTGCTCCACATCCCCCCAGCTCCACGTGAGGCCCCTCCTCAATCTCCTCCCCCTTAAGCCTCTCCCCCACGCTGGAAGTCCAGTTCTGCCTTCGCCCCTAACATTTCCTCCCTCAGCCCTGTCCCATCCACGTTTGCATCACCTTTCACTGTGGCTCAGAACAACTATCCCCAAGGCAATCCGAGCCCCCCCTCTGGCCTCTCCTGCAGCCCCCGCTCTGCCGCTGGGCAGGACGCGGATGGGGGAGGCATCCTGAGCCCTCACTCACGTTTGTGGGGTGCCACCAGCAAGTCCAGGGTCTTCTGGGGCAGACTGGCCCACACCGAGGAGATCTCCTTCCTCAGCTCTGCCTCCCACTGCTGCTTTGTCCCAGCTGGGGCAGGGGGAGGGCGAAGGGGAGAGACAGAGCGGGGAGCGAGCTGCAGCCCACACTGCAGGAAACGCAGAGCCGCGCAGGGAGGCCGTGCAGGCTGGGAGCCGTCCTGGAGGAGACCGTGTTCCCCTGGAGTGTGCGTGCACGGTGTGCATCTACCTGTGCCGCAAGCACACACGGGGATGTGCTGGGGAAGGGGCAGCCCTCTGATCAGCCACCCGCCCGTCCCTTCAATTCCCCCGAGGATCAGGTGCTGGTCCAGGTGCTGGGACCAGAAACACAACAAATGTAGCCTAGGCTCTTGTGGAGTTTATGTTACTTTATTCTACAATAAAGCAGAAATAGGCTTTGAAAAATCAGAATGTTGGAGAGTGAGACGTGTTAAGGAGAAGAGGATAAAGTGTTGAGAAGGGTTACAATCTTGGGTAGGGCACTTAGGAAACGTCCCCCGAGGCAGGTGGCCTCTGCATGACCTGCAGATGGAGAGACCATCAAGAGAAGGGGGTGGGGGGCATGAGGGCGAGGGGCTGGGGCAGAGGGAGAGGGGGGGAGTGGCAGGTAGGAGACTGAGGCAGGAAGCCAGTGGGGGATACAATGATCTGATCTGCCTCTTTTAAAAGGTATAAATGACATACCGTAAAATGGACTCTCATTGGTTATCCTACTCCATAGATTCTGACAAAGCATGTCATCATGTATCCACCACCAGCTCCATCGCCCCCCAAAGCCCCTCTGTGCCTCCCTGTATTCAGTCTCCTAGTTCTACTCCCAGACCCTGGCAATCACTGATCTTTTTTCTTGTCTCCAGGATGTTTTCATACAAATGGAATCACACAGTATGTAGTCTAACAAATCTTACTTCTTTCACTTGGCACAGTGCACCTGAGATCCATCCGTGTTCTTGCATGCACCAGGAGTTTGTTTCTCTTTATTGTTGACACTATTCTAGTGTTTGCTTACCCATTCATTAGGTGATGTGCATTTGTAAACACAGTTTGGGGTGCTTATGAATAAAGCTTGTATAAATAGCTGCATACAGGTTTGGGGGTGGACTTATATGTTTTCCTTTCTCCTGAATAAATACTTAATAGTGGGAGTGCTGGGTTGTATGATAAGTAACTGCCAAATTGTTTTCCAAAGAGGCTATATCTTTTTTTTTTTTTTTTTTTTTTTAAGTTTATTGAAAGAAACAAGAGAAAAGAAAAGTCCATACCCAGGCATGGATGCGGGCGTCCTCCAGGCAGAGGAGAGCCTGGGGTCAGGGGCTTGCCTTTATTAAAGACATTCTTCACTCCTCCCCTTTCCTAGGCTATATCCTTTTGTTTGTTTTTTTTTTTACTCTACAAAGTTCCATTGGTTTTATTTTTACTAGAATAAACTCACAATTACATCAGTAATTTAAAACAAAAGCAAAATGATAAGGTGTTCAGAATTTATAACTGTTAGCAGATGAAAATGAAAACTTCCCTATCTTTTTCATTTCACTCTTCCCCTACTCTCAACTCCACAATTAGCCCCACCGTCATAGTCATTTCCCCCCGTATGAGGCTTTACTGGGGGTTTCTTAACCTTTTTTGTTCCACAGACCCCTTTCCCAGTCACATGAAGACCACAGACCCCTTATTAAGTCCACACTATACTGTGTATTATTTAATAAATATATCACACATATTGGTGTGGGCTATATCCTTTTGATTCCCACCAGCAATGCATAAGAATTCCGGTTGCTTCACATTCTCACCAGCATTTAATATTGCCATTTCAAGAAATTACTTCAGTCATTATAATGGGTGTGTAGGGTTATTGTCTGTTTGATTTGCATTTCTCTGATGATTAACGATATCAAGCATCTTTACATGCTTTTTGTTGTTTTTGCCTTCCATATAGCTTCTTTGATGCACTGCTCAAATCTTTTGCCCATTTTTATTGGGTTATTTGTTTTCTTATGACTGAGTTGTGAGAGCTCTTTACACATTCTGGATACCAATTTTTATATCAAATATGTATTTTTCAAATATTTTCTCCGTCTTTGGCATATCTTTTCATTTTCTTAAATGTCTTCTGAAGCACAAAAGACTTTAATTTTGATAAAGATCAATTTATTAAAATTTTCTGTTATGGCTAGTAATTTCTGTGTTCTAAGAAATCTTTGCCTAATCCAAAGTTGCCAAGATTTTTCTACTGTATTTTTTCTAGAAGTTTTATAATTTAAGATTTTCTATTTAGGCCTATGATCAATTTCATGTTAATTTTTAGATGGTGAAAGATATGGGTCAAAATCCTTTTTTTTGCATATGGATGTCAAATTTTTTCAGCACCCATTTGATGAAAGTACTATCCTTTCTCCATTAATTACCTTTACAACTTTGTCAGAAATCAATTAACCATGTAAATGGCAATCTCTTTATTAGTCTATTCTGATCCATTGATCTATGTCTCTACCCTTTGACCAATACCACACTGCCTTGATTAATGTAGCTTTTGTAGTAAGTCTTTTAATTATGTAGAGTGAATTCTTCAACTTTCTTTTTTTTCCAAAATTGTTTTGATTATTCAAGTTCTTTTGTTTTTCTACTTAAATTTTAGAATCAGGTTGTAAATTTCTACTCAAAAAAGCCTGTGGGAATTTTGATTGGGATTACATTCAATCTATTGGTTAATATGGGGAGAACTGATATCTTAACAATATTGAGTGTTCCAATCCATGAATGCTCTATAGCACTCAATTTATTTAGATCTTTGATTCATCTGAACAACGTTCTGAAATTTATATCATCTACATCTTGTATTTTGAGTTATCCAGCAGTACATAAGTATTTCATGGTTTTTATGCTATTTTAATGGAATTTTTTAAAAATTCCAATTTCAATTGTTAATTATTAGTACATATAAATACAATGGCTTTTTGTATATTGACCTTGTATTCTGCAACCTTATACTCACTGATTAGTTTTAATAACTTTTTAATTAGAATTTTTGAGATTTTCTGCATAATTATGTCAATTTTGAAGAAAGGCAGTTTTATATCTTCCTTCCCAATTAGTACAGCTCATATTTTTTCTTGCCTTATTACACTGGCTAGGACCTCAAGAGTGATGTTATAGCAACAGACATCCTTGCCTTGCTCCTGATCTTAGGGGAAAATGATTCAGTCTTTCATTGTTGCATATGACATTAGCTGTAGGTTTTTCATAGATATACTTTATCAGACTGAGAAAGTTTCCTTTAATTCCTAATTTACATAGGGTTTTTTTTTTTTTTTTAACATAAATGGAAGTTGAATTTTGTCAAATGCCTTTTCTGCCTCTATTGAGATCATATGATTTTTCTTCAATATGGTAAATTATATTGATTGCTTTTCAAATTTTGACATAAAACTTGCCTTCCTTGGATAAATCCCACTTGTGTCAACATGTATTTCTGTCTGTCTATCATCTATCTATCTATCATCTATCTATCTATATCTACTTCTAGATTCAGTTTTCTAAACTTGTGTTAATGATTTTTTTGTCTATGTTAATGAGGGATATTGGTCTGTAATTTTTTCTTGTAACGTCTTTGCTGGGTTTTGGTATCAGAGTAATAATGGTCTTATAAAATAAGTTGGGAAATATCCCCGCTTTTTCTATTTTCTGGGAGAGTTTGTTTAGAAGTATTTGGTAAGAGTCACCAGCAGAGCCATCTGGGCCTGGAATTTTCTTCATTAGAAAGTTTTTAACTATTAATTTCTTTAGTAAATATCATGCTATTAAAGTTATCTATTTTTTAAGTGAGCTAGGTAGTTGATGATTTTCAAGGAATTTTTCCATTTCATTTAAGTTTTTGGAATTTATTGGCATACTGCTGCTCATAATACTCCCTTGTTTGTTGCCGGTCAGGCTCTGGGTCCGTGAAAACGGTGCCGCGGATGAGAAAGAAAGAATAAGACAAAGAGAAGAAGAACTGGGATCAGGGGACTCTCTGTCAGATATGCAGAGAAGAGCCCTGCCACCTCATAAGGTGTGGTTTTTATTTTGGCTTTAGAACAAAGAAAATATGTATGTACATATACAAAGTCAATAGATACTTGACAGTTTACATTTTACTAAAATGAGCAAGTCTTAAAAGTTGATGGCTCAGTTCCTCTTTTTCTTCCTGAAATTCAGACATTGTAAATCTTACAAGCTCAGGATGTTTCCCCACCCAGCTCCTATTAGCATGAGACCGGAGGGCTTGTTTCCTACATTCCAGGGTGACCTTCTATTCTTTCAGTTGCCATGGCCTTTAATTGAAACTCCATCACTTGTTAGCCTTTTAATGTCCACAAGATCTGCAGTAATATTACCTCTTTCACTTTAGGTGGTTATTTGTATCTTTTCTCTTTTTTCTTGATGGCCTAGCTAGATATCCATTTTATCCATTTTATTTTTTATCTTATTTAATATATATATATATTTTAAATTTTACAAAGACTCCCCTTTCACCCTTACCGCCACCCTCCAGTAACCTCTAATCTATTTTCCATCTCTACAAATTTGCTATTTCTAGCTATTTCTTGTAAGTAATATCAAACAATATTTGTCCTTATGTGCCTTGCTCATTTCATTGAGCATAATGTCTTCAATGCTCATCCATACTGCAGCATTGCCTCATAACTTCATTCTTCCTTTTGGCCAAATGATATACCATTTTGTATATGTACCATATTTTATTTATCAATTCATTTGATGATTTACCTTTGGGCTGTTTCCAGATTTTGGCTATTGTGAATAAGGCTGCTATAAACATTGGTGTACAAGTATCTGTTTGAAACCCTGTTTTGACTTTCTTTTGGTATATTCCTAGAAGTGGAATTTTCAGGTCATAAGGTAAAGCTATATTTAACTTTTTGAGGAACTTCCATATTGTTTTTCACAATGGCTGCACATTTTACATTCCCACCAACAGTGCACTAGAGTTCCAATTTCTCCACATCCTCTCCAACACTTGTTGTTTTCTGTTTTTAAAATAATAGCCATCCTAGTATGTGTGAAGTGGTAGCTCATTGTGATTTTGGTTTGCATTTCCCCAATGGCAAATGTTAAGCTTCTTTTCATGTGTTTATTGGCCATTTGTATATCTTCCTTGGAGAAATGACTATTCAAGTCCTTTGGCCATTTTAAAATTGGGTTATTTGCTTTTTGGTTGTTGCATTATAAAATTGCTTTAAAAATTCTGAATATTATGCCCTTATCTGATATATGATCTGCTACTATTTTCTCCCAGGTTGTCTTTTCAGTAGCTTGTCTTTTCACCTTCTTGATAACGTCCTTTGAGGCACAAAAAGGTTTTATTTGATTAAGTCCAATTTATCTATAGTTTCTTTTTTAGTTCATGCTTTTGGTGTCATATCTAAGAATCCATGGCCAAGTCTCAGGCCATTAAGATTTTCCCCTGTATTATCTTGTAAGATAATACAGGGCCATTGATGTGTGGGTTTATTTCTGGACTTTCAGTTCTGTTCTACTAATCTATTTATCTATCTTTGTGCCAGTACCACACTGTTTTGATTACTGTAGCTTTGTAGTACAATTTGAAATCAGGAAGTGTTTTTCAAAATTCTTTTGTCGATCTGGGGTCCCTTGCAGTTCCTATGAATCTAGAATTGGTTTTTTTCACTCTACAAAAAAAAGTCTGCTGGGATTTGCACAGGGATTGCAGTTAATTTTTATATTAACTTTGGGTCATCTCTACTAGCATCTTAATATTAGCTCTTATAATCTATGAACATGGGATGTCTTACCATTTATTTAGGTCTTCTTTAATTTCTTTCAGCAGTGTTTTGTAGATTTCAGTATATAATAGTATCTTTGGTTAAACTTATTCCTATATGGTTTTTTAGATGATAATGTAAATAGAATTGTTTTCTTAATTTTCTTTGTATTATTCATTGATTTTTGTGTGTTGATCTTGTACTCTGCCATTTTGCTGAACTCATTTACTAGCTCTAATAGTTTTTTGTGTGTATTCCTTTGGGTTTTCTGTTGTCATGTCAGCAAAAAGAGATAGCTTAACTTCCTTTCCAATTTTCATACCTTTTATTCCTTTTTCTTGCCTATTTGCACTGGCTAGAATTTCTACTACAATATTGAATAACATTGGTGAAATAAAGCATACTTGTTCTATCTCTGATATTAGGGGGAAAGGTTTAACTCTTTCACTATTGAGTGTAATGTTAGCTGTGGGGTTTTTGTAAATGGCTTTATCATGTTGAGGAAGTTCCTTTCTAGTCTTACTTTTTTTTAAAGACGCATTTTTATAAAGAAAGAGTGCTAGATTTTGTTGAATGACTTATTGAGATAATCATGTGGGTTTTCCTCTTACCTTCATTCTATTTATGCAGTGTATTACATTAATTGATTCCCTTATGTTGAATTCCCCCTGCATTCCTGGGATAAATCCCACTTGTTTTTTAAAAATATATATTTATATAATCTTCTTAATATGCTGTCAGTTTCAATTTGCTAATATCCTGTTAAGGATTTTTGCATCTATATTCATATGGGAAATTGGTCTGCAATTTTCTTTTCTTGTGATATCATTACCAGGCTTTGCATCAGCATAATGCTGGCCCTATAGATTGAATTAGGAAGTGTTCCCCCCCTCTTGAATTCTTGGGGAAAGTTTGAGAAGGAAAGGTGTTGACTCTTTAAATGTCTGGTAGAATTTACCAGAGAAGCAATCTGGTCCTGGACTTCCTTTGAACTGGAGAGTTTAATCCATTTACATTTAATGTAATTACTCATAAGGCAAAATTAACTTTTACCATTTTACATTTCTTTGTAAGTCTTATATCTTTTTTGTTCCTCCTTTCTTCCATTACTTCCTCTCTTTTTTAGCTTTCTTTTGTAATGAGCTATTTTGAATCACTTCTTTCCATCTGAGTAGATAATTTCTTTACAGTTACCTTAGGGGATTACATTTGACATCTTAAACCTATTACAATTTAGTTTATGTTGATTCCAACTTGACTTCATGGCCTATACATACTCTTATCCTTTTATCCCTCCCTTTTATGTTGTTCTTGTAAAAAATTATATCTTTATGTATTGTGTGCCCAGTAACAAAGGTTTATGTTTGTTTTCTATGCACTTGAATTTTAAGCCATGTAAGAAGTAAAAGACACAGATTTCAAATGAAAAATGTAATAATACTGGCATTTATATTTACCCATATTGTTGCCTACACCACGGGTCTTTCTTTCTTCATACAGCTTCAAATTACTATATAGAGTCCTTTCCTTTCAACCTAAGGGAATCCCTTCAGCATTTTCTATAAGGCACGTCCAGTGGTAATGAACTCCCTCAGCTTTTGTTTGTCTGGAAATCTCTTAATTTATCCCTCATTTTTTTTACAGATTTATTTTTATTTATTTATTTACTCCCTCCTGACCTGCTGCTTGTGCTCGCCGTCTGCTTTCTGTGTCCATTTGCTGTGCGTTTTCCTCTGTGTCTGCTTGTCTCCCTTTGTTGCATCATCTTGCTGTGCCACCTCTCCACGAGTGTGGGCTGTCAGCTCTCTACAGGTACAGGCATGGGCCGTCAGGTCTCCACGGGTATGGGCCAGTTTGCCCTCACCAGGAGGCCCCAGGAACTGAACCCAGGGCCTCCCATATGGTAGATGGGAGCCCAACTATTTGAGCCACATATGCTTCCCTCTCCCTCATTTTTGATTGACAGCTTTGCCAGATATATTATTCTTGTATAACAATTTTTTTTCTTTCAGCACTTTAAATATGTCCTCCTACTGCCTTTTTGCCTCCATAAGGTTCATTCAGAAATTGGATGTTTATCTTATTAAGGATCCCTTATACATGACACTGTTTTTGAGTCTGTCTTTATCCTTGGAATTTGACAGTTTGATTATAATGTGTCTTGGTGTAGATCTCTTTCATCCTGCTTGGCATATGTTGAACATGTTGGATTTGTATATTTGTAACTTTTATCAGATTTGGGAACATTTCAGCCATTATTTCTTCAAATATTTTTTCTGTCCCTTTATCTATCTCTTTTCCTTCTGGGACTCCTATGAAGGGTATATTATTATGTTTGATGGTGTCCCACAGGTTCATCAGATCTGTTTTTGTTTTGTTTTGTTTTTCCATTCTTCTTTATTTCTGCTCCTCAAACTGGACAATTTCAATTATCTTTAAGTTCACTTCCTGCTTCCTCCAATATGTGTTGAACCCCTCTATTGAAATTCTCTTTTCGGGTAGTGTACTTTTCAACTCCAGTATTTCCATTTGGTTCTTTATAATTTCTATCTCATTACTGAAATTCTCATTTTGTTCACATACTGTTTTCCTGATTTCCTTTGATTATTTATCCATGTTCTCCTTTAGTTCATTAGTCATATTTAAGAGAGTTGTTCTGAGATCTTTGATTAGTAATTCAAGAGAATAAGCTTCCTCTGTAACACTTTCCATCTAATTAATTTTTTTCCCTGTGACTGGACCATATTTTCCAGTCTCCTTGTATGTTCTGTAATTTTTTGTTGAGAACTGGATATTCTGAGTATTATGTTTTGGTCACTCTGAAAATCTTGTCTTCCCATTCCTGAATCTGCCAGACCAAGAAGTAAAAAAAAAAAAAAGAAAGAAAGAAAGAAAGAAAAAATAAGGAAAGAAAGAAATAGGGGAAAAAAGAGAAAAAATACTAACAAACAAATAAAAAAAGGTGAACTGCCTCTCCAAGTCTCTCATTGTATGCCAGTAGGAAGCTGGAAGCTGCTGCCATCAAGGCTAAAACCTAGGCCAAAATCCATGCTCAACCCACAGGGATTCATCAGAGAAAAAGACACAAAAAAGAGAGGAAAAACCAACCAATCAACCAAAAAAAAAATTTTTTTTTTCCACTGGCTCTTTATGTCCCACTATGCTTCTATACAACCAGAAGATGATGCTACCAAAAGGGCCACAAGCCTAGTGTCCACCCTGGGCCTTCAGAGATCTGCCAGATCAGGAAATATCCACATACAGAAGAGAAAAAAACAGCCAAAGAAGGTGTGCTGGCCCTTTATGTCCCTAAGGATGCTGATGGGAAGCTGGAAGCCACTGCTGCTGAGAGGGCTGAAACTGGAACCAGTATCTGTACTGGTCTGAGGGATACCCCAGACCAACCTGGACCCTCAACCCTAATTTTTGGAGGATGACATTTACTCTGGCTGCCCTGGTCCCAGCCAGCCACTCCTGGAATCCCTTCCACATTTCTGCAGCCGCTGCTGTTTCCACAGCCACTGCCATGGGGCTGAGGAATGGGTGCTGGTCACCCGTTCATGCTTTCACTCAGCAGCCTCTCACCTCCTCTGGCCCTCTTGTAGTTGTTCTAGATGTCCAGTCTAGTTTCGGGGTTACAACCTAGTTAATTCCAATCTCTTTTCTCAGCTCATTCATTTTTCTAGTGGAGGGAGCAATCTGTAAAATTTCCTACTCCGCCATTTTGTGCTTCATGGATTTTGTTGTTCTGATTTTTAATGAGATCATCCCAGCTGTTGTCTTTAAGGTGGACTGGAGGGGTAAGGACAGAAGCAGACGAGGTGGGCGGCTGCTGCAACAGTCAGAGGCAACGGTGCCTCAGAACAGGGCGGGAGCAGTGGAGAAGGAGAGAGCAGTGATCATATCCTGGATATATTCTGAAGGCAGAGCCAAGAAGATGTGGGAAGAGATCAGATATGGATCATAAATGGGGTAAGGAATAAAAAGAGGAGATAAGGATGACTCCAAAGTTTTGGAACTGAGTCACTGTTAGAATGGAATTTCCATTTACAGATATGGGGAAGACTAAATACCAGGAGCTCAAGGTTGCGCAAGTCAACTTTGGAAGGTTTGTCAGACCTCCAATTGGAGATGCTAAATAACTTGTTGGATACATGGGTCCAGAATTAAGGGCAGAGGTGAAAGCCATAAAATATCTTTCAGTATATAAAGATCTAAAGACGTGAAATTGGAATTCGTGATATTTAAAGCCGTGAGAATAGATGAGATGACAAAGGAGTGAGTGTCGATGGCAAAAGAGATGTCTGGGGATGCAAGCACATTCAGAGGTTGGGAGATAAAAGAAATCAGAAAAAGAGACATAAAAAAGTTTCAAAATGAAAGGGTGATCAGTTGAAAGGAAGGCTGCAGATACATGAAGTAAGATGAGGACTGAGAACTGGCCACTGGGTTCAACAATATGGATTAACTGGTGATCTTAAAAGGGCAGTTTCAGCGAAGCGTTGAGGTGGAAATCTAATTGAAGTAGATTCAAGAGAGACTGGGAAAAGGGAAATTAGAGACAATACAGAAGAATCTCTTGAAGAGTTGGCTGTTGTGAAGGAAAGAAGAAAAGTAGGGAAGGCGATAGAGTGGGACTAGAAGGACTCCAAATGTGAGAGAAATGACAGCATGTTTACAGAATGACAGTATAGTCCAGTAGAGAGGAAAGGAAGGGTGTCCTGGAGCAGGTGACAAGGAGAGGGTCCAGTGTAGGAGGGGAGGGTTGGCTTTGATGCATCCATAACCGGAGAGAAGGTAGCGCACAGACACAGGGGCAGGGGGATGGGGGAGGTGGGTCTGGGAGGGCTTTCCTGACAGCCCTGATTTTCTCTGTACAGTGGGAAGCACAGTCATCAGATGGGGGAAGGGGGAGTAAGTGTTGGAGGCTCACTCCCTCCTTGTCCTGCTTGGCCATGTCGGTCAGACCAGGAGCGGCCCCGAGGGGTAGCAGAGGGCACAGAGGCACAGGGACCGACAAGCTGGAAGGGACGCCTGCCCTTGCGCCCTGGCTCCACCACTCACTAGCTCCAGTTACCCTGGGCACACTGCGCAGTTTCACCCCTAGCTTCAACTCCACCTCGGTTTCCTTGTCTGAAAACGCAGTAATCGTGCTGGTGTACAGGGCGGTGGAGGAGGTCGCCACGCGAAAGCGCTCGGGGCTGTGCCCGTCACAGGCAGGTGCCCGACAACACCGGCTGCACTCGGTGCCCCGAGCAGCTGCCCTCAGACCCCACCCTCCAGACAGCGCCGGCCCCTCTACGTCCTCCCGGCCTCCGCGGCCCCCTCGAGGGCGGCTTCCTTGCTCACCTGGCGCCAGCTTGACCTCCAGGGCAGTCCGGATGAGAGCCATCAGCGTGGACGTGAAGTGGACGGTCATGTCCTCGCTGGAGATGGGCATGTTCCTGTGGACCAGGCGCTGGGGAAGGAGCAGGGGCTGGTCAGGGCTGGTCAGCCGCGGCCACATCTCCACTCACAGGGCCACACCATGCTCGGTGTCCTGGAGGCTGGGGCTGGCCCCGGGGGTGGGGTCCCTGCAGGTGCCTGGGCCTGAACTAGGTTGGGGGGTGGGAATTTTGCCAGCCGTCGTCCTCACCCCCAAGCCCCCACCCTCATCTGAGCTGGGGACTCTCCTGGCTGCAGAAAGAGGAAAATCCATGTGAAAGAGTGAGCTGGTGCCAGGCCAGTCCCCTCCTGGGGACTTCAGTCCCTCCTAAAGAACAGGCTTGACCCAGCCAGGGGCCCCTCTCTGCACTGCCTGTGGCCGGAGCAGGGCTGTGTGGCCGACAGGTGGGATCCAGGTAGCAGGACCAAGGCCGGGCAGCAGGCAGCCCATGCCAAACTCCTGTCCTGCAGCTTTGCCCGTGCACGACCCTGGGGCCCGGCTCCCGGGAAGGCATCCCTGGAGGGTGACGCGCTGGCTTCAGCTCAGCCCCAGGAAGGCATCCTGGAGGGTGACGCGCTGGCTTCAGCTCAGCCCCAGGAAGGCTTCTGCCCAAGGGCTCCTCTCACCACCCCAGCCAGGGGCCTAGAAGAGACGGGAGCCTCACCTGCTCCCTGGGACACAGGACAATGCGCAGCTCCGCCTGCCCCCTGCATCCTGCCCATGAGCATAAACCAGGGGGCCCAGAACTGCCCCCACCAGAATGCTGGCAGAGTTCCGCTTGGCATGTTCAGCCACAGCCCAGGACCTCGCTGCCTCCCGGGCGGTGCACACGGGAGGACTCGGGGCCCGGAGCTGCATGTCTGCGCAGGGGCAGAGGCTGCTTTCCCAGAGGAGGGGTGGGGAAGAGAGCAGGAAGCAAGCAGGTGACCTCCCAGTCCAGAGAGGAGAGCACTGGCCAGGGCATTCGAGGGCTGCACCCCGGCTCTGGAGATGCCAGGGGAGCAAGGTCCTGGGCAGCCGGCAGGCCCTCGGAGCCGGCCCTCTGGGTGTCCCTGGACTCCTCGCCAGCTCATTCCTCTCCCCACCCTCGTGTCCCCCTTGGTCTCTTGGTACCCAGGACCTCAGAGTCAGCTGTACGGCTGAGAAAGGGCTCCAGGCACCCCCTCCCCACGGCTCCGCCACCCTGACCCAAGTGTCAGTGTGGACAGAGCTCCCTTCCGGGGCCCGCAGCAGGCTCAGCACGTGCACATCAGCAGAGGGGCCGGGGGCAGACCTGGCATGCATTAGTGGAGGGCTCGGGCGGCTGCAGGCACGGGGAGTGAGGGCACAAGAGTGGGGCTGGGGCTGGGGCTCTGGGGCTGGGGCCCTGGCGCCTGCTGCCCCCAGGGGGAAAGCCTAGAGGGGTTCCTCAGTCTCACTCCGTCCCCCACCCCAAGGCTGTCCCTACTCTGAGGGCCCAGGTGATGCTGCTCCCTTTCCCCCACTTCTTATGCCCATGGGCCCCCGTTCCACCCTCTGAGCCCTGAGAGAGCTCTCCCTGCCCCCCAGGGTGGTCTGCAGCCAGCCTGGGGCCTGCTGAGCTGCCCGTGCTCCAGGAAGCTGATCTGCACCCTCACGTCTAGGGGAGGACAGGGACAAAAGGCAGGTGCAGGCTTTCGGGGGCTCTCACGGGGCAGCCTGGCCGGGCCTGTCTGGGAAGGAAGCAGAGATGGGAGGGGGGGAGGAGAAACAGTCACCAGCCAGGTGCAGACAGCCAGAGCGGCAGACAGACAGACAGACCATGGACTGGAGGACAGCCCTGAGGGTGGGCCGGCACGTCTCAGAACAGCCTGGGGTGGGTGCAGGAGACGGCGTCTACCTTATATGCGACTCGCCCAGGGCATTTCTTCCCCAGGCCCAGAGGTGGGGACATGGGCTTCAGCATCTCAAACATGTCGTTGTAACCGATGCGCCCACTGGAGGCCCAGATGGGCGGTGCCCGTGCGCAGTCCACCGGAGAAACTGTGGGGACAGGGAGAAGGGGGAGGCAAACAAGAAAACAGAGCCAGTTAATAAAAAACATCAGGCTAAACGTCAAAAATAAAAATAAGTAAGATGAGGGATTCCTCTGCTTCACTTCTGTCCCCACCACGACACCCTCTCCACCCAGCCCACCCCACCCTCCTCTTCCTGGACTTGATGGAGAGACCCCAGATCTCACCTCCACGCTCCAGCCCCCGCGGCAGGGCAGCGAGTGGAGACGGCTGACGTCTGAGCTAATGAGCATGGAGGGGTGAGGAAGGGCTGCGCTGGGCTGGCTTTGGGTTGTTAATTTTACTTTTATGAAACCACAGATCATGCCAAAGGAGAAAACAGCTGCTTCCACCATGCCAGGGAGAGCTGGCAGACAGTGCTGTGTGACAGACAGGGCTGAGGTTGGAGAACCACAGAAGAAACATCAGCTTCCTGTCGTAGTCAAGATTTGCTTCCAAATTAGGTTGGAGGCTAAAAGGATGGAGAGAAATCTAAAGCAACGCAGAGAACTAGAGCAGGGCGCACGCTGTACTGCGGGGAGCCCCGAGGCTCTGGAGCCATGCTCGATGGAGGGCGGCCTCTCCCTGCCCCAGGCGCCCCGAGCAGGGCTGGGGCTGGGTCAGGCTGGGCAGGGAATGGGGTCAGGGCAGGTGGGCAGCCCGGGCTGGGCCATGGTCTGACCCCTTCTTGCACACTGGGATTGGCCTCCAGGGTGGCATGCTCCCTCTTTATCCCCTTGTTTTCAGAGGAGAGAACCAGGGGGCAAGTGTGGTGACCCCAGGGGGTCCTTAGTCAGATGGGGGCTGCGGAGGGGACGCGGGGTGCTCCGGGCGGCAGGGACAGTCAGCCTCCTGGGTGACAGGGTGGGGAAGGACAAGGGTGTCCAGAGGCCGAGAGGAGGGCCAGGGAGGGGGCGGGACGAGCAGGCCTGAGCAGGTGGAGGCGCCTGTGCTCCCCCCGGGGCACGTGCCTGCCGGATCCCGTTTTCTCAGCATCTCCGCACCAACCGGGGTGCCCTGACCCCCAGTCCCTCAGCAGGGAGCTGCCCTTGGCCACCCCCCTCGCCTGCACCCCCTGACTGTGCAAGGCCACGGCTCCCCGTCGCGGGCGGGGCCTGCTGGTGCCTCACGTTCCCTTCCCAGGTGCCGGACTCAGTATAAGGGTTTGTCCAGCTTGCTGTGCCGCCTGTTGGCTCAGGGAAGAGCTGCCCTCGACGGCTGGCCTACAAGGCTCGCAACTGCAGAGCCTCCATCCGACATGCTCTTCCCCGCCCGAAACGCAGGCCCAGCACACGCCCTGCGCCGGCCTGGCCTGGGAACCCGCGGCACCACCTTCCGCCCTGCCCCGGCACTCCAGCCTCCGTGGCGCTCTGGCCTCCCCTCTAATCTCCTCTCCTCCCGCTGGCTGGGGCAGGCCGCCTTGTGGGACAGTGCTCAGAGCGCCTTCCGGGCTGGGCCGGGGGCGCGGGCGGCCTGCCCCGAGCAGCAGCGTCTCCCTCCTGCTTTTCCTCCGAGCCAAGCTCAGCCGCCTGGCAGGTCAGACAGGCAGGGGTCTGGCCTTGGCCGCTGCCCTCGGTCAGTGGCTGGGGCGCCCAGAGCGGGGGAGCAGGGCAGCCACCAGCCCCACAGGGGTCCCAGAGCTCCCCGGGAGGAGGGCGGACTACCGGCGGGGGAAGGCTGCCCCCTTTCTCTCCACGCTCTGGCTGTGTCTCTAGGGACCCCAGGCCCACAGGGCAGCTGTCCCAGGGGTAGAGGGACAGGCACCAGGTCTGGAGGCTTCTCTGCTTCGCATGTCCATGTGAACACACAAAAGCTTGGAAAATTTCACAAAGTTGTGTTGTTATTTCAAAATTTTTCCCAAAGAAGAGGGAGAAATCCACACGGTCACCTGGGAAATAAGATAACTACATCCAGCATGGATGCCACTGAAAGTTTCAAGGCCCCACTGGCCCACCCAGGATGTAGGCTCAAAACCAAGTGCTCAGCTGCCTCTGTGGGGCCCTCCCCCTCCCCTGTGTGGAGAGAAGCTGTGTGTCTGCCGGGGCCACGTGTGGGGGTTGCAGGCTGTGCGGGGGCTTCCTCTGGTGCCTCCAGGGGCCTCCTCTGGGGCGAGGCTTGTAGTTTGCTTCCTGCTCCTCAGTAAGCTGCTTCTGCACCACGTCGCCAACTCCTGTGCCCACCAGGGGCCCTGGTTCTAGGACTCTGAGCCCCCCCTCTCCTCGCCCACAAAGCTGCCATGAGGGGGCTTACCGTTCATCACCATCCGGGGACCTCGTCTCCGGCCTCTTGCCGTTTAGACCAAACGACACTCTATAAAGCATCCCTGGTTTTCTGCAGCATTTTCTCCTCTACAAAAATGCGCCAGAAACAGCAACTCTGCAGACCCCAGACGGCCGCCTGGAGCTCACCCAGTCCTGCCTCTGCTGCAGCCCCTCCTGCCCTTTGTCTGTCGGGTGCCAGGCTCCGGGTGTGGCCGGCCGGCCCCCGATCGGATTGAGACCCCCGTGTGAATGCTCCTGAGCCTGCGGACCCCGGCGGACACGCTGGACGCTGCCGGGGAAACATGCAGACCGTCAGGCGCACAAGGGGACTCTGCAAAGCCCGGGAGAACGTCGTGAAAACCAGGAGACGTAAACAACAGGGTGCTTGGTCTGCACCCATGTAGACACTGTACGCTTCCCACTAACACGGCAAACACGCCACGGAGACGGCGCAGGCCGGCGGAGCCCGGGGCGCCGGGCCGAGGCCTGACCAGGCAGGGACCGCACAGCCGCCTTCCTGCGGGCGCTCCAGGGAGGCCGAGGGGAGCGGGGAGGGGCCCTGCCTGCCCACCGCCCGGCAGAGCGCGCGGGTCCTCTGGGCCCTGGTGTCAGAAAGCCCCACGCACCGCCCGTGCTGAGCTTCCACGGAGGAAAGCAGAGGCCGAGCACACGGGGCCCTGGGGCGGCAGCCCGTGCAAAAGGCTCCACCCAGGCTCACGGCCGTCAGCAAAGCACGGGGCCCCTTCCCTGAGCGTCTCCTCCAGGCCCTTCCACAACGTGGGGCGTGGGAGGCGGGGCCGTGCAGGGGGCACGGGCTACCGCTGCCCCTGGCTGGGGTTCTCCAGGGAGTGCCAGCCCCGTTCGCGCACACGCCCGTTCATTCACTTCCACCTCTGCTGAATGCATCCCACGAACGAGACGCTGGGCTGTGCAACCTCACCCAAAAGCCGGGTGTTCAGCCACCCCCGCTCGCAATCAGAGGAAACCCCTAGGTCTCCCAGGTCTCCACTGCACCTGAACGTTCTCTGCATCTACTCACTCGGGCTCGGCATGGACGTCCCCTCCCATCCTCTAAAAAGCTGCCTGCTCCGTCATGCTCCTGTCCCCGTCGTGGAAAGCCGAGCCCTGGCCCACGCCTCTGTCCCCCCTCGTGCACCCACCTTTCTCAGGATGGGCACCTGCTGCCGGGCCTCTTGGAGCTCTGACTGCCCACGCCTGCCGCCTACCACGCAACCACTTTTCCTGGGCTTCTAGGCTGGATCACTCCTGGCAGCCTCCAAACCTTGATTCCAAAGCCACCTGCTCACCACATGTGCTCGCTCCCTCCATCCCTGCACTCCCCAAATTCTCGGCCCACAAAGGCCCTCCCATGACCCTGCCACTTCTGCTGTCCTCGCTGCCCCACTCGCCCTGCTCTGTCCCACGTCCAGCTCGACAGCCACACTCTCTAGTACACCCGAAGCCCTTGACCTTCCTTCACTCATCCTTGTCTGGGAAATGCCAGATCTGAAGAATCCACTTCTTTACCCACTTGGCCTAGGGGAGAATGCCACAAACGCTGCCAGCCTGGCGTGCTTGGAGGTCGCGTCTGTGACCTCCAGTGTCCCCTTAGCACCGGTCATTTTCCGGAGGACTCGTCTCTGCACCTCTCGCGATCTCTCGAACCTGCTCCAATAAGGCTTCTGTTCCTACCACACCAGCCAAAGTGCTCTTGTGAGTCTAACTTTGCAAACCCAACGAACAATTCTCAGCCTTCATCTTACGCGATCTCCCAACAACACTTCACATTCCCGATCGTTCCCTCCCTCTGGAAGCGCGTTTTTCCCTTGGCTTTCGGGGCACAGCCCCTCCTGATCCTGGTTCCCCCGCTCTGCTGACTGCCTGACCTTCTGGAGCCAACGCTTCTTTTTGACCCTAGATGCCCCAGGGTGGTGTCCTCTGCCGCCTGCTTAATCCATGCTTTTCCCTACATCGGTGCTTCTCAAAGTTTAGCACACACAGAATTACCCGGAGAACTTGTGATGCTCAGATGCCTGGGTCCCCCTCCCAGAGACGCTGACACAGCAAGTCTGGGAAGGGCCCAGGGAGCTGCATTTCTACAAGCTCTCGGGTGATGCTTAAGCCCACAGTGGGTAGCAGGGACCTAGAGGATACCATCCAGCCCCATAAATGCACAGGCTGATTTATGACTCCAGCCCAGAGTCTGGGAGGTGTCTCGACCGCCTCCCCCACTAATCCTGCACTGCTGCTCCCCAACTCCCTGTCTCAGGGTTGGCCTGTGTCCCCGGTTTCTCTCACACCACATCCAGTCCGTCGGCCATGTCAGCTCTACCTTCGAGGTCCAGTCCACCTCCACTGGCCCCTCCACCTCCACGGCCTCGCCCTTCTCCCGGCCACTTCCCTCCCTAGTTGTCCCCTTGCTCGCTCTACAGCCCCTCTCGTGACGAAGCACACAGAAACCAGAACGCGTGTCTAAAACACAGAACAGCCCATGCCACGCCCCCCTTGTCTCCCAGGACTTCCTGCTGGGCTTGGGAAAAGTCCAGACTCCTCAGATCTGGCCTGCCCACCCCTCCACCCAGCGCCACGCCTCTCCTTGGCTTGCCCAGCCACGCTTGCTGGCTGTAGAGCTGCTTCTTTGCATCCCGTTGCCACAGTGGAAGTCCTTCGAAGCTGGAAACTAAGGGACACGCCTGGGAAGCCTAACGCCATCTCCAAGGCCATAAAGGCAGGAGCTCAATGTCGACGGGACTCCCTAGGCTTAGAGGGGCCACGTCTCTAGAGCAGCAGAGCCCCCAACCTGGAATCTGCGTGTAACGTGACACAGACAAGACCAGTGCTAAGCAGGAGACACAGGTGGGCAGGCAGGTGCAGGCAGGCAGCCCCGTGGCCACCACTCGCCAGGAAGGAGCACAGGAAGATGAAGGAGACGAAGTGAAAGTAGGCAAAGTCGCTCCCACACTCGCTGGCATGGGCGTGCTCGTCACAGGCCCGGTTGCTGAGACAAGACAGCATCATCTCGTGCCAGGCCTCCCCCGTGGCGCTCCTGAGGAGAAGCACAGCGCGTGAGGCCCAGAGAGCGCCCAGGGCCCGCCTGGGCAGCCCTGAGCTGCAGCCCGACCCAGAGCCCCCCAGCAAGACGGGAGCCAGGGAGGGCACGAGCACACCCGGGGGTGTGCACACGGGCAGGCCTGGTGAAGGGTAGGTGTTTCCCAAGACTCTTCTGGCATTAGATTTCCAAACTGATCACTAACTAAGCACTAGTTAAAAAAAATAATCCAGTGCCACAGTGAACTTTCCTCTATGGGTACCTGGCATTGCAAACTGAACTTGCCCACAGCCAAACTCCCGGTCTGCTCCCAAAACTTGCTCCGCCCCAGCCTTCCTCACGTCAATGAACGGTGCCCGTCCTTCCAGCTGCTCGGGCCGAGAGCTCTGGAGCCCACCTGCCTCCTCTTGCTTCTCTCTCCTCATCCAGCCCAGCTGCAGCTCCTGCTTTAACCAACAGCCAGGTTTTGCAGCTTTTCACTCCTCTCCCCTGAACTGCTGCGGCAGTTTTCAACCTGCTCTAGCATCTACCCTTAATCGCTAGTCCACTCAGCATAGCAGCCAGAGTGGACCATAAAATGCATCTCTCCTCACAGCCTTCTCACGACACCCCCTCACTCAGAGCAAAAGCCAACGTCCATGGGGCTGCAGCAAGCCCAGGGTGACCGGGGACCGGCCTCTCTCACCTCCCTCCTGCTGTGGCCAGGCTCACTCCGTTCCCGCCACACTGGCCTCCAACGTCCCGCGAACGCTCAGAAGCCCCACCCTGGGCAGCTCCACCTGCGCGGGCACACCTGGGCACACCTGGGCACGTGGCCAGCGCCAGCAGCCAGGCCACTCCACCCGCAGGGCGGCTGCTTCAGGCGGCTGCTGGGCCTGGCTAATAGGGCCTCCCGGGACACACCGACCAGGGAGCAAGAAAAGCCTTTGGCACCAGTGGCCTAAAATCATGACTGGCTTCCCACGTCTTCCTCAGATCTTTTGTACCACGAGGCAGGATATTAACAGATGAAGAAATAAAATGAATATAGCAGATAGTGCTCAAAAAAACAGCCTTGTTTAGTGAAAAGTGTGAGCTGAAGGAGGTGTTCATCTGATGCAAAGACACAAGAGTCAGACAAGGCTCCAGGCAGCTCAGCAGCCCTAACAGAAAACAGCCAGCGCCCAGATGGGGGTGGGGCCCCTGGGCCAGGATTGGCTGTCCTGGGTCCCCCGGGGCTGGCCTGGAGGTGTGTCCTGGCTGACCCTCAGGACTGACGGGGCAGGGGGTGTCCTGGGGCTGCTCTGGGGCAGGGCAGTTTGTCCTGAGCGTCCCCTGGGGCTGGCCTGAGGCCTTGGGTCAATGCAGTTCCCTAAATGAACAGAAGTAGTAAAACCGTTGGAAGAGGCTCCAAGGCAGCCTCTGAGGTCAGCAACCCCTCACCATAAATCCACACAAAGCTCCCCTCTTCCCTCCTAGGACAGGGGTAGGCTTGGCTAAATGCCGGTGCCCTCTCCCCCGCCCACGAGACCAGGCTGGTCCTCGCTCCCCCCTGGCAGGACAATCCTCACGTGACACCAGCAGCTGTGATATACGTCCCAGCAGGGGCCCTCCAGCCAGCCCCACACCCCCCCTGGAGCCCAGGAGCTGCCGTGAGCCTGGGGCGGGGCACAGGGGGGCTTCAGACCCCGGCTGTGGCCATTCCCTTCCATCTGCAGGGGGGCCGGCCTTGGGAGCCCT
>JAKSZT010025145.1:278965-599043 GCA_026826555.1 Tolypeutes matacus | reverse complement strand
TTTCTTTGTAAAAATGAGTTGGTTTTATTTCCAATACTTTGTAAAAAATTTCAATATGTCATAAGAGCAGGTATTTATATATGGATACCTGCATAACAATCACTCTGTACTCAATAACAGCCCAGTGATGCCCAGAAACCAGGAATGGTTTCCTTGAAACAAAATCAGGAGCCTTCTATTCATTCGGTAAACAATAGCGAAATCATGGAAATAGATCTCTTCTCAATTATCGATTAGCTTACAGTCCCTTTTAAAATTAACATATTTTTTCTACTAATATACGTTTCAGTTCATAATTTAAAAATAAAGACCCTTTCAACACCTTCAGAAAACCAATTCATTGTTCAATTTGACCACAATACATACTATGTAATCCCATATCAATAAAACTGATAGATAAACAATAAACGTTGTTCAAGGACAGACAGAAAAACACCTGTGTATGTCAGTGTCAACAAATGGATTGAGAGGTGAATAATTTCTTATTTATTATTCTGGTTTTTTTAATTTATCATAATTATTATAGAGCTATTGAAAGGATTAATAATAATTGAAGAGATGAATTCACACACTATGAACATACCAAGGACAAGGGATGTACACATTGGATTAAAAAGATATTGTTTTAATATGTCTCAGTAAAACAGATTTGTTTTAAAATTGTGGGAATGTCAGGAATTGTACACCCAAGTGGCGCCATGGATAATAGTTATTAGTCATGTTTCAGAAATTCTCTGGGCAATTTTAAAAATGAATCACAATTCAAGTTTTTGCTGGCAATGGGGCCACTGTAAGGTGTTATGCCCCTTTTTTTTTCTATTGATGTGGTTTCTGCTCTAGGCTTCAAATTTATGTATGTTCATGTATGACTGATATGCACCACTAAACATATATATTAAGAGAAAGCGGGTGGTGAGAGGCAAATATATAGATTTGGTATTACATATTTCTCTAAAGTGAAATTCTTTTTTTTTTTTTGGTTTTTCAATTTTGGAGACTATAAACACGTATGCATAGAATGGAGGGCATTGAACTCTGCATGATAGGTTAAGTTCTTGACATTTATGAACCGTTCTTCTTCCCCATGATATCTTGTAAACATTTTAGTCATTCTTTGTCACCTTGTGGACCCTAGCAGTCCCTTTTTCTCCTCTGGGGTGTTGTCAAAGTCCTTCACAAGCCACAGGAGTAATTTGAAGCCTGGAGATATTTATACTGTGAGTTCCTGGGTTTTCATTTCTGTATATGTAGTTTCTGTTTCTTTGTAAGAAAGAGTTTGGTTTTATTTCCAATTCTCTCTATAAAATAACAATATGTCATAAGAGCAGGAATTTATTTATGGATACCTGAATCACAATTTCTCTTCACTCGGGTATAGTCCAATCATGACCAGAACATCAGGAATGGTTTCCTTGAAACAAATTCCAGAGCCTTCTAAACATACAGTAAGCAATCATGAAATCATGGAAAAAGATCTCCTCACAATAATTGATTTACCTACATTCCCTTTGAAAACTAACATATTATTTCAATCTAATACCGTTTCAGTTCATAATTTTAAAATAAAGACTGTTCCAACACCCTCAAAAAGCCCATGCATTGTTCACTTTATCCACAATATGTAATATGGGCTCATGCATCAATAAATCTGATAGATAAGCAAAAAAAAATTCTTCATGGACAGCAAGAGATCACTTATATCTGTCAGTGTCAACAAATGGATTTGAGGTGAAAAATTTCTTCTTTATTCTTCTGGTTTTTCTTTATTTATTATAATTATTACAGTGCTATTGAAAAGGTTTAATAATGATTGAAGAGATGAATGCACACATTGTTGAATATACCAAGGATCACAGAATGTACACATTGAATAAAAAAGATATTGGTTTAATATGTTTCCATAAAAAAGATTTGTTTGAAAAATAATGATGATGCTTATAGACAAGTTGGCATCATTTTAAGAGGACACTCACTGAGAGCTCCCTGATTATGGCAGTTTGTGGACAGGGTCCTGCCCAGCGGTCTGTGCTATAAGTGCACAGAATGAGAAGCTTGGGACAACTATCCATGCAGATCAATGGCTTGGACTGATTGGTAGAGATTCGTGAGTTTTAAGCTTGCCTGTAGTGATTAACACAGGTGGCTGAGCCCCACCTTAAGGGGAAAAAAAGCCACTTTGAGACAGGACTCCTGCCTGGCCACCGGGTGACAGTGCCCAGTGAGAAGGTGTATACTCTGAGAGTGGGAGGGCTCTGTCAAAGGGTGAGAGAGCTTTCCTTTCTTTGAATTTGGCTGCCTGGAACCCCTTGCAGATCGGGCAAACAAAATAGCTGGATTGAATCATCACCCGGCAGAGTGTAGGTGTAAATGTGCTGTGGATAAGCTTATCATAGTTGTTTCTTTTTCCTAGTAAGTGTATTTGAGTATTTTATGGACTATATGTTCATGGAGGATTTGGATCACAGAAGGGTTACAATGGGTACTGCAGGGGATTATTGGTGGGGGGTGTCTGGGAGGGGGGTTTCATGGGAATTAGTTCATTCGAACATACATGAAGGATGTACAAAATCGTTCAAAAGATCAAAAGATGGGACATAGTCACGATGGGTGGACAATCACACAATAAATGAGGGAATCTGAATTCCTGAACTGGAGAGTTCTGCTGCAGTCTCCAAGGGAGCAGCAATAGTCCTCTGAGCGCTGGGACAGTGTCTGTCAAAAGAGGATGACCCACCGATGTGTTTTTTTAATGATGACTACTCTTGTGAGTCTTTGCTCTTGTAACTGAGACTTAGCCTGCAGTTGTGGGGTGCCTAAGGGCTTCCACCTGAGAGCCTCCTTGTTGCTCAAGTGTGGCCTCTCTCTAAGCCATACTCAGCATATGATTGCATTACCTTTCCCCCAACATGGGACATGATTCCCGGGGATGTTCCCTGGCAACGAGGGATGAATACCAAGTGCCAACTGGCAACATGACTGGAAAAAGACATTGAATAAAAGGGGGAAAGGTAAAGACAAATGAATTCAAGTGGCTAAGAGACTTCAAAGAGAGTCAGGAGGTCATCCCAGAGGTAACTCTTACACACACCTCAGTAGGAGCTCATAGAACATCTAAGTGCCTATCACCTCACACAAAGGGGCTCCTGAGAGCTCAGGAGACACCCAGGTCCTATATAAGAGGGGATAGCCCCAGAGACTGATGCCTTATCAATGGGCTCTACTTTGGAATCTGTGCTCCTGAGAGTGACAGAATTGGACTCAAATAAGTCCTCCTTGCACATGGTTCATCAGTCCCTTCTTTTCAAACCTATATGTGATGCTGAATTTTTTAGGTATACTTCCAGAGACTGGAGCCTGTGGCCTACCTATGTGCCAGGTGTGCGTGGAATCTCGGTGGAGCTGCAACTCCTACCCTACAGCTCAATGGATTCATCCAAGTCACCTGGCAAGGAGACAATGATGGGCAATGACCATGCCAGGGAATGGAGAGGGCCTGCATCTGCAGGCAGGATCATCCCACCCACCATATCCATGGGATATAAGCCCTCTCTCACTTGGAGGTGGAGTGGACATCACCATCCCAGTCCCCTCAGGATTGGGAGAAGAACTATGGACAAGAGTGGACTTGATGGTATTCTGTTGTTAACATATGGTGATTCTAGCAATGAAAGAAATTATAAAAATGAGGTGGAGCCAGTGGCCACTAGACACTTTTGGGGCAGGGACGGGATGAGCAGTTGAAATACAGGGGCTTCTTTGGGATTTGGAGGTTGTCCTGAGTACGGTTGTGGCAACGGATGTAGGCCATTTTAAATCAGCACACACAACTCAGAACTGTGTGGGAGAGAGTGTGGTCTATGATGTGAACTGTGGTCTATGGTTGGTGGCAAGGCCCCAGGATGTGTAAGTCCATTGAGGGTGGTGGGCCACACTTGTTGGAGATGTTTGTGTGGGATGTGGTGGGAGGTGTGGGAGGTGTGCAACATGGGAATCCCAGTGGGTTCCATGTAATATTTTAGGTAATCTAAGCACTTCTTAATATATATATATAATTTTTTTTGTAAGCAAATGCACATATATGCATATATATATTTATATATCATTTTACAAATATTGGTATGTATTGTGAAAATTTTGATTTTTACCCACAATAAAAAATAAATAAATTAAAAAAAAATGTGCTGCAGAAGTTGA
The DNA here is from genome assembly GCA_026826555.1 of Tolypeutes matacus. Lineage (NCBI taxonomy): Eukaryota > Metazoa > Chordata > Mammalia > Cingulata > Chlamyphoridae > Tolypeutes > Tolypeutes matacus. The sequence continues at coordinate 594,849 of JAKSZT010025145.1, read as the reverse complement.
TTTACTTAGCTGCCCAGGCATAAGCTCCAAACCTCACCAAACTGGGGACAGGAAGAATTCTCCAAAAGAGGGAGTGTTCATACTGAAGGTGGAGATGGGATTCTTTAGCATTAATTTGGCAGCCTGGACCCCCTCATAACTTTGGGGAGCAGATAAGCTGGCTTGAAGCAGTGCCAGGATGACAGGAGAGGCGAATCTGCTGAGGAAACCTGATTTACCCAGCAGCCAGGTGACACTGAGGCCTTGGCTCCAGAAGGAGTGGGTTCAACTGTTTTTAACATTCTGCACTGACTAGCATCAGAGCTTCAAATTCCCTGAGGAGGCCAGGAAGTGGGAAGTGCTTGATTAGTTTCCATGATCCTTGTTAGGGGCCCCTCGGTGAAGGGCGTGGTCTAGTAGAGCATTCATTTGGGGTCTTGTATTTCATCAAAAAGGTCACTTTAGAAAATGAAAAATGAATTCTTCTTTTTAATTTAGTTTAATGGCTAATATCTGCTTCAAAACCTGTAGAGAGAACCCTGCAGGGAAATTGATTGATAAACACAAGCAAGGTGAGAGGATCCAGAAGGACCCTAGTAGGAACACTGTTCCTCCTTAGCTTTGTTTGTCTGCTTGCCTGTGTAGTTCTTTGGTTTTTTTCTGTTTATTTGTTGTCTATTGTTTTTCTTTCCTCTTTCCTCTCACTCTTCTTTTTTTGTTCATTTATTTAAGTTAGGTGCTGCTAGTTTGTCTCTTCTTTGCTGTGCTTATTCTTCAGTGATTTCCCACTCACAGTCTATATTGATTTTGTATCCCAAGTTATCTCTTATCCTTCCTTCATCTTTCTGCCTTCTGCTTTCTGTTGTGGTTCATATATACCACATTTTTTTCATTTTCCCACAGCTTACGGGTGTCAATATCTATTCTATTTTGTCTCCTTATTTTATTAATATTAACATTTCCTTTCACCCCTTTCTTTACTCTTTCTCTCCCTCTTCATAATTCTAGCCTTCTAAGTCATTATATATATATTCCTCTATTTGGTTTCCCATTCCAATGTAATTGCTTCACTTTGTTTCCTATTACTCTACAATGCCTACAAGAGTTAAATATTCATTTCATTAAGTCTTATTTTGCCCCTCTTCCAAGTTTTAAAAATATTACTATTATCGTTCTTCCTTTCTCACATCTTTCAATTCCTCTGGCACTAATATTTTGCCTTTAAGGGAACATAGAAAGAAGCAAGGAAATAAAATAAGAAGAAAAATATCAAAGATAAAACTTAACCATATGCAGAACCACAAGCTAAATAAAATTACACAGCAGAGAGAGAAGCTAATCAACTGAATAAACACATCAAGATAAAATAATGACTAGATAGAAACAAAATATTATAAACCACACTGAGAAACAAGAAGACATGGACCAGTCGAATGAACAAATTAAAAACCAGAAAGTGATGCAGAACATTGAACAAATAACCAAAGATTTCCAAACAAATATCATGAACAAACTTAAAGAAGTGAAAGAATAGATTATGGATAGAAAGAAGACACTGGGAGAACATACAGAAGAAATTGTAAACATAGACAAAAATATAACGGATATGATGGTGGTCAATGGTACAATCCAAGAAATATAAAAGATGCTGGAATCACATAACAGCAGATTTGAACAGGCAGAAGAAAGAATTAGTGATGTGGAAGACAACACCTCTGAAATCAAACAGATAGTAGAACAGATAGAAAAAAAGATAGAGAAAATCCAGCAGGGACACAGGGAATTAACCAACAACACAAAATGTACAGATGTATGCATTATGGGCAACCTAGTAGGAAAAGAGAAGGGAAAGGGAACACAAGGTATGTTGAAGGAAATAATGGCTGAAAACTTCCCAACCCTATTGAGAGAGATGGGTGTGCAGATCCAGGAAGCACAGCACACCCCAAACAATATAAATCCAAAGAGGCCAACTCTAAGATATATACTTGACAAAATGTTCAATGCTCAAGCAAAAGAGAAAATACTCAAGGCAGCAAGAGAAAAGAGAACCATCACATACAAGGAAAGCATAATAAGATTAAGTGCTGATTTCTCAGCAGAAACCATGGAGGCAAGAAGACAGTGGTATGACATAGTCAAAGTACTAAAAGAAAAAACTTCCATCTATGAATTCTCTAGCCAGCAAAACTGGCATTCAAAAATGTTGGAGAGTTCAAAATATTCAGAGATAAACAGAAATTAAGAGAGTATGTCAATAAGAAACCTGCAATTCAAGAAATACTAAAGTTACTTCTACAAGTTGAAAGGAAAAAAAAAGGGAGAGGGAGTTGGAGGAGAGTTTAAAATCAACTAAATATACAAAAACAGAAACAAAACAATGTATGACATACATTAACCCAAAGAAAAAATGGCTGAAGTAAGAAATTCATTGCGAGTAATAACACTGAATGATAATGGATTAAATTCACCACTCAAAGGACACAGATTGGCAGAATGTATAAGGAAATATGATCTCTCTATGTGCTGTCTACAAGAAACCCACCTTCGACCCATGGATTCAAGAAGGCTGAAACTGAATGGCTGGAAAAGAATTTTACAAGCTAACAATAGCCAAAAAATGGAGGAGGAGCTATTCAATATCAGACAAAATAGACTTTAATGCAAAACAATTGCAAGAGACAAAGATGGACACTGTTTATTATTAAAAGGGGTAATCTCTCAAGAAGAGACAACAATCAAAAACTTTTATGCACCTGATTGGGGTGCTTCAAAATACATGAGGCAAACTTGAAAAACTAAGTGGGGAAATAAATGACTCTACAATTATAGTGGTGGTCTTTAGAACACCATTATCATCATTAGACAGAACATCTAGACAGAGAATCAATAAAGAAACAAAGGCTCTGAAAAATACATTACAAGATTTGGACTTAATAGACATATACAGAACACTACACCCAAATGCAGCAGGATTTACAGTCTTCTCAATTCCACACTGATCATAATCCATGATAGACCACATGCTAGGCCAGAGAACAACACTCAATGAATTCAGAAAGATTGAGATTATACAAAGTAATTTCTCTGACCACAACGGAATGATATTGGAAATCACTAAGGGCCAGAGAAACAATTTAGGCATAAGGATATGGAAGTTAAACAACACACTCTTAGACAAACAGTGGGTCAAGGAGGAAATCTCAAAGGAAATCAGTAACTACCTTGAAACTAATAAAAATGACAATACAACATATCAAAACCTATGGAATGCAGTTTTTCATCCATTCATCTGTTGATGGACACCTGGGTTGTTTCCAACTTTTGGCAATGGTGAATAATGTGGCTATGAACATCGGTGTGCAGATGTCTGTTCGTGTCACTGCTCTCAGTTCTTCTGGTTATATACCCAGTAGTGGTATTGCAGGGTCACATGGCAAGTCTATATTCAACTTCTTTAGGAACTGCCACACGATGGAATATTATGCAGCTGTAAGAAGAAATGAAGTCATAAAGCATATGGCAACATGGATGAACCTGGATGACATTATGTTGAGTGAAGCAAGCCAGACACAAAAGGACAAATAATGTATGAATGCATTACTATGAACCAAATATATTGTGTAATATATTGTTTGATTCACACACACACACACACACAAATTTACATGTATCCATTACATTTAATTGAGAAATGTATATATTTATTTATCTGTGTTTACTTTTTAGTTTTTAATTGCTTATATTTTCAGTTATTATATATATAAAATAAAGTTAAAAAAAAAAAACCTATGGAATGCAGTGAAAGCAGTCCTGAGAGAGAAGTTCATAGCCATAAACAGATATATTAAAAAAGAAGAAAGAGCTAAAACTGAAGACCTAACTGCACACTTGGAGGAATTGGAAAAACAACAAAAAAACTAAACATAAAGGAAGTAGAAATAAGGAAATAACAAAGATTAGAGCAAAACTAAATGAAATAGAGAATAAGAAAGCACTAGAAACAATAAACAAAAACAAAAGCTGGTTATTTGAGAATATCAGTAAAATTGATAAATTCTTAGCCAGACTAGCAAAGAAAAAGAGAGAACAGATGCAAATATACAAAGTAAGGAATGAGCAAGGGGATATCAGTACTGACCCCACAGAAATAAAGAACATAAGAGGATACTTTCAAAAATGATATGCCAACAAGAATGATAACTTAGAGGAAATGGACAAGTTTCTAAAACTCACAAGCAGTCTATATTGATGAAAGAAGAAATTGATGAACACAACAGTCCAATTACAACTAAAGAGATTGACTCATTCACCAAAAAGCTCCCAACTAAGAAGTGCCCATGACCAGATAGCTTCACAGCTCAATTCTATGAAACATTCTGGAAAGAGTTAACACCAATTCTGCTTAAGGTATTTCAAAAGGTATAAGTAGAAGGAATATTGCCTAACACATTCTATGATGCCAACATTACCCTATTACCCAAACCAAACAAAGATACCAAAAGAAAGGAAAATTACACACCAATTTCTCTAATGAACCTAAATACTAAAATCCTCCTCACAATACTTGCTAATCACATTCAACAACATATCAAAGGGATTATACACCATGACCAAGTGGGTTTCATCTCAGGTATGCAAGGATATTTCAATATAAGAAAATCAATCAATATAATACACCACATAAACAGAATGAAAGAAAAATATTACATGATCATCTCTATAAATGCCAAAAAAAGGATTTGACAAAATACCACACTCTTTCCTGATAAAAAACACTGCAAAAGATAGGAATAGAAGGAAACTTTCTGAATATGATAAAGGGTGTATATGAAAAATCCCAAAGCTAACATCATCCAAAAAGCCTTCCCTCTGTGATTGTGAACAAGACAAGAAGGCCCACTATCACCACTCTTATTTAACATGGTCTTAGAAGTACTTGCTCAATTACTGAGGCAAGAAAAAGATATGAAAGGCATCCAGATTGGAAAAGAAGTAAATTTTAATTATTTGCAGATGACTTGATCCTATGTATAGAATGCCTGGATAAATATAAAACAAAGCTTCTAGAACTGATAAAGGAGTTCAGTAATGTTGCAGGCTATAAGATCAATGCTCAAAAATCAGTAGCATTTCTGTACACCAAGAACAAGCAATCTGAGGAGGAAATCAAGAAAAAAATACCATTTAAAATAGTAGCTAAAAGAATCAAATACTTAGCAATAAATTTAACTAAAGATGTAAAGGACTTATATACAGAAAACTACACAACACTGTTAAAGGTAATCAAAGAAGACTTAAATAAATGGAATTTATTCCCTGTTCATGGATTGGAAGACTAAACATCATCAAGATGGCTATCCAACCCAAACTAATATAGAGATTTAATGCAATTCCAATAAAAACCAACACATTATTTTTTAAAGAACTGGAAAAATTAATCACAAAATATATTTGGAGATGTAAGAGACTCCAAATTGCCAAAGACATATTGAAAAAGAAAAATGAAATTGGAAGTATCACAGTACCTGACTTTAAAACATACTACAAAGATACAGTATTCAAAACAGCATTGTATTGGAACAAGGATAGACCTACTGACAAATGGAACCAAATTGAGATTTCTGACATAGATCCACACATATACAGTTATCTGATATTCGAAAACGCCACAAAACCCACTCAGTTGGGAGAGAATGGCCTTTTTAACAAGTGGTGCCTGGAGAACAGGATATCCATATGCAAAAGAATGAAGAAGAATACCATCTCACACCTTATACAAAAATCAATGCAAGATGGATCAATGACCTAAATATGAGAGCCAAAATAATAAAGACCTTGGAAAATAATGTAAGGAAGCATCTACAGGACCTTGTAATAGGAAATGATTTCATGAACTTAACAGTCAAAGCCTGAGCAGCAAGAGAAAAAATAGGTAAATGGGATCTCATCAATATGAAAACCATCTGCACATCACAGACGTTATTAAGAAAATAGAAAGGTAGCCTACACAATGGGAGAAAATATTTGGCAACCATATATCTGATAGGAGCTTAATATTCTGCACATGTAAAGAAACCCTACAACTCGAAAATAAAAATATAAATCCATTTAAAAATAGGTCCTTGATTTTATGAACCATTTCTCTCCACCATGATGTCTTGTAAACTTTAGAGTTACTCTTTGTCACATTGTGGACCATAGAAGTCCCTTTTTCACTTATGAGTGTTGGGAAAGACCTTCATAAAACATAGGGGAAATTTGGAGGCTGGGAGCTATTTGTACTCTGAGTTCCTGGGTTTTCATTTGCTTATATGTGGATTTTGTTCCTTTGTAAGAATGAGTTTGATTTTATTTGCATTGAAAGGAGGGGGGTACATTCTGCTTGATGGATTAGGTCCCTGACTTTTAAGAACTGTTCCTCTCCCCCATAATATCTTGTAAACATTTGAGTCACTCTTTGTCACCTTGTGGACCCTACAATCCCTTTTTATCTCCAGGGTGTTGGCAATGTCATTCATCAGCCATTGGTGAAATCAGAGGCTGGGAGCTATTTGTACTCTGAGTTCCTGGGTTTTGATTTGTGTATATTTGGATACTGTTTCTTTGTAAGAATGAGTTGGATTTTTTGTCCAATACATTCTAAAAAATTACAATATGTCATAAAACCTGTATTTATATATGGATACCTACATCACAATCTCTCTGCACTTGAGAACAGCCCAAAGATGTACAGAAAATCAGGACTGGTTTCCTTGAAAGAAATTCCAGAGCCTTTGAAACATTCATTAAACAATCATGAAACATTGAAAAAATATCTTAAGAATTATTGAATTATTTAAACCCCCCTTTAAAATTAAAAATTTCTTTCAATCTAATATTCTTTTCAGTTCATAATTTTTAAATAAAGATCTTTTCAACAACTTTTAAAAAGCCATTCATTGTGCACTTTGTCCACATATTGTAGTAGGGGAACACAAATTAAAGAAATTGATATATAAACAAAATAATATGTTCTCTACAGTCAGTAAAACACCTATGTATGTCCGTGTCAACAGGTGGATTGAGAGGTGTATAATTGCTTATTTATGCTTCTGTTATTTCTTTATTTATTATAATTATTACAGAGCTATTGAAAAGGTTTAATAATGATTGAAGAGATGAATGCACATGACTGTGAACAAACCAAGGACCAGCGAATGTACATATTGGATAAAAAAGATATTGGTTTAATATGTCTCAAAAAAACAGATTTTTTAAAAAAAATCATGGGCATGTCAGGAATTGTACACTCAAGTAGAGCAATAGATAATAGTTATTATTCATGTATCTGAAATGCTTCGGCCAATTTTAACCAGAGGCTTTGTCCTCCAAAAATGTATAAAAACAAAAGGAAGACTACTTTAGAGAAACAGGTTATTCCAAAATTTCACCCTCTTGCTATTAATATATTTTCAATTGATGCATATCAGTCACTTATGAGTCATTTATGAGCATCCATAAACTTTAAATCTAGAGCAGAAATCAAAACCTTAGAAAAAAAGGGGCATAACACCTACATTCGTCCCATCTCCAGCAGAAACTTGAATGGTAATTCATTTTTAAAAATTGGCCAGTGTGTTTCTGTAACACAGCTAGTAACAATTTTCCATGGCTCAAATTGGGTGTAAAATTCCTGATATCCACAAGATTTTTAAAGCAAAACTATTTTATTGAGATATGTTAACCAATATCTTTTTTAATCAATGTGTACATTCTGTGGTCCTCGGTATATTCACAGTGGTGTGTATTCATCTCTTCAATCATTATTAAACCTTTTCATTAGCTCTATAATAATTATAGTGAATAAAGAAATAACAGGGCAATAAATAATAAACTATTCACCTCTCAATCCATTGGTTGAGACTGATATACAGAGTTGTTTTTCTAGCTGTCCTTGAACAATTTTTTTTGTTTACCTATTACTTTTATTGATATGTGAGCCCATATAACATCATGTGGACAAAGTGTACTGTGAATACCTTTTTTAAAGCTGTTGACTAGGTCTTTTTTTTTTTTTTAAATTATGAACTGGAACAGATATTAGAGTAAAATAAAATGTTAATTTTAAAAGGGAGTGTAGGCAAATCAATAATTCAGGGTATATCTTTCTCAATGATTTTATGATTGTATCCTGAGTGTTTAGAAGGCTACAGATTTTGGTTCCAGGAAACTATTCCTGATTTTCTGGACATTATTGGGTTGTTCTCCAGTTCAAAGAGACTGTGATACAGGTATCCATATATAAATACTTGCTCTTATGACATATAATTTTTTAGAAAGTATTGAAAATAAAATCAAATGGTTTCATACAAAGAAACAGAATCCACTTATACACAAGTGAAAACATAAGAACTCAGAGTACAAATTGCTCCCAGCCTGCCAATTTCTCCTATGGCTTATGAATGCCTAGCCAACACCCAGAAAAGAAAAAAAGGAATTGTAGAATTCACAAGGTGGCAATGAATGACTTAAATGTTTACAAGATATCATTGGGGAGAGGAATGTTTGAAAAAGTCAAGGAACTTATCCATCAAGCAGAGTGTACTACCCTCCATTCTATGATTATAACCTCCAACAATGAAGGAACACAAATGGAAGACCACTTTAAAGAAATAACAAATTTCAAAGCTTCATATCTGTTTCTCACAACCCTCTTTCTCTTAATATAAATTTTCAGTAAGGCATATCAATCATACATGCACATACATAAACTTTAAGACTAGAGCAGAAATCACGAATTTAGAAAATAAATGGACATAACAACTTACAGTGGTCCCGTACACAAATCTCCAGCAGAAAATTGAATTTTGATTCATTTTCATAAATTGAGCAAAGCATTTCTGAAACATGAGTAATAGCTATTATCCATGGCTCAACTTAGGTGTATATTCCTGACATCCCCCTGATTTTTAAAACAAATCTGTTTTAATGCAAAATATTAAACCAATAACATTTTTATCTATCGTGTACATTCCCTGGTCCTTGGTATATTCACAGTGGAGTGCATTCAACTCTTCAATCATTATTAAATGTTTTCAATAGCTTTATAATAATTATAATGCATAAAGGAAAACCAGAAGAATAAAGAAGAAATTATTAACCTCTCAATCCATTTGTCAACACTGACATTCATAGGTGATTTTCTAGCTCTCATTGAACAAGTATTTTGTTTATCTATCAGTTTTATTGATATGTGATCCCATACTACATCATGTGGACAAGGTAGGTGAATATGAATGTTTTTTTAAAGCTGTTGAAAAAGTCTTTATTTTAAAATTTTGAACTGAAACGGATATTAGACTGAAAGAAAATGTTAATTTTAAAGGGAGTTCAGGTAAATTGATAATTCTGAAGAGATCTTTTTCTATTATTTCATTATTGTTTCCTGAATGTTTAGAGGGCTCTGGATTTTGTTTCAAGAAAACCATTCCTAATTTTCCTGACATCATTGTGTTGTTCTCCAGTGCAGAGAGAATGTGATGCAGGTATCCATATATAAATACCTGCTCTTATGACATATTGTAACTTTTTAGAAAGTATTGGATATAAAATCAAACTCATTTATACAAATAAACAGAATCCACATATACACAAATATAAACACAGGAACTAAGAGTACAAAGAGCTCCCAGACTCTAAATTTCTCCTATGGCTTAAGAAGTACATTGCCAACACCCAGAAGAGAAAAAGGGACTTATAGTGTCCACCAGGTGACAAAGAGTGACTCAAATGTTTACAGAATATCATGGGGGAGAGGAATGGTTCACAAAAGTCAAGGACCTAATGCATCAAGCAGAGTGTGCCGCCTTCCATTCTTTGCATGCATGACTAAGCCTCCAACAATGAAGAAACACAAAGGGAAGATCATTTTAGAGACATGAAAGCTACATTTTTGTCTCTCAGGACCTTCTTTTTCTTAATATATACTTTTAGTGATGCATATCAAAGATACATGAACATACATAAACTTGAATTATATAGAGAAATCACGACCATAGAAAATAAAGTGTCATAACACATTACAGTGGTCAAATCTCCAGCAGAAACTTGAATAGTGATTCATTTTTCAAAATTGTTCAGAGCATCTTTGAAACATGACCAATAACTATTATCCATGGCTCCACTTGGGTAAAAAATTCCTGACATCTGAACGATTTTTAAAATGAATCTGTTTCATTGAGACATAGTATACCAATATTTTATTTATCTGATATGTTCACTGCCTGGGCTTTGGTATATTCACAGTAGTGTACATTCATCTCTTCAATCACTGTCAATCATTTTCAATAGCTCTATAATAATTATAATAAATAAAGCACTCCAGAATAATAAAAAGAAATTATTCACCTCTCAATCCATTAGTTGACACTGACATACATAAATGTTTTTCTGGCTGTCCTTGAACAACTTTTTTGTTTATCTATCAGTTGTATTGATCTGTGATCCCATATTACATCAGGTGAGCAAAATGAACAATGAATAGCTTTTTTAAAGCTGTTGAAAAGATCTTTATTTTTAAATTATGACCAGAAATGCTATTAGATTTAAAGAAAATGTTAATTTTAAAAGTGAGTGTATGTAAATCGATAATTCAGGAGAGACCTTTTTCCATGATTTCATGATTGTTTCCTGAATATTTAGAAGGCTCTGGATTTTGTTTCAAGGAAAGCATTCCTGCTTTCTGGACATCATTGGGCTGTTCTGGAGTACAGGTAGATTGTGATGCAGGTATCCATATACAAATACCTGATCTTATGATATTTTGTAATTTTTTAGAAATATTGGAAATAAAATCAAGCTCATTCTTACGAAGAAACAGAATCCACATATCCACAAAGGAAATCCCAGAAACTCAGAGTACAAATTGTTCCTAGCCTCCAAATTTCTCCTATGGCTTATGAAGTACCTTGGAGGAAAAAAAAGATATGTAGCATACACCAGGTGAAAAAGGGAGACCCAAATGTTTACAAGATACCATGGGTGAGAGGAATGGTTCTTAAAATTCAAGGACCTAATCCATAAAGCTGAGTTTACCGCCCTCCATTCCATGCATGTGCCATTATAACCTCCAACAATGAAAAAATACAAAAGGAAGACCACTTTAGAGAAATGGGTAATTCCAAAACTTCATATTTCACTCTCACCACACTCTTTCTCTTAATATATATTTTCAGTGATGCATAGTAATCATACATGAACACACAAAATATTGAATCTTGAGCCAAAATCACGACCTTAGAAAATTAATGGGCCTAACACCTGAGTGTGCTCCCATCACCATCATTATCTTGAATGGTGAATCATTTTTTATATTGGCAAGAGCATTTGTGAAACATGACTAATAAATATTATCCATTGCTCAACTTGGGCGTACAATTCCTGACATCCCCACGAATTTTAAACAAATCAGTTTCATTGATACATATTAAAACAATGTCTTTTTTATCCATTGTGTACCTTCCCTAGTTCTTGGTATATTCACCGAGGTGTGGATTCATCTCTGCAACATTTGTAGGTGCTTTTCTGGCTGTCCTGAACAACATTTTTTGTTTATCTATAAGTTTTATTGATATGTGATCCCATAGTACATCATTGGACAAAGTGAAAAATAAATGGCTTTTTTAAAGCTGTTGAAAAAGTATTTATTTGAAAATTATGAACTGAAGCATATATTAGATTGAAAGAAAATATTAATTTTAAAAGGGACTTTAGGTAAATCGATAATTCTGAGCAGAACTTTTTCCATGTTTTCACGATTGTTTACTGAATGTTAAGAAGGCTCCAGATTTTGTTCCAGGGAAACCATTCCTGATTTTCTGGACATCATTGCACTGTTTTCGAGTGCAGAGTGTTTGTGATGCAGGTATCCATATATTAATACTTGCTCTTATGACATACTGTAATTTTTTAGAAAGTATAAGAAACAAAATCAAGCTCATTCTTACAAAGAAACAGAATCCACATATACACAAATGAAACCCATGAGCTCAGAATACAAATAGCTCCCAGACTCCAAATTTGTCCTATGGCTTATGAAGGATCTTGCCAACACCCAAATGAGAAAAGGGACTTGTACAGTCCAAGTTGACGAAGAGGGACTCAAATGTTAACACAATATCATGGGGGAGAGGAATGGTTCATAATAGCCAAGGGCCTAATTCATCACCGGGTTGCAAAGCCCTCCATTCTATGCATGCATGATTATAGCCTCCAACAATGAAGAAGCACAAAAGGAAGACTTTAGAAAATAGATAATTCCAAAGCTTCATATTTGTCTCTCACCAAAATTTTTCTCTTAATATAGTTTTAGTTATGCATATCAATCTTACATGAACATACATAATCTTGAAGTCTAGAGCAGAAATCACAGCTGTAGAAAAGAAAGGGGCAAAACACCTTACATTGGTCTCATGTCCAGCAGAAACTTGAAATGTGATCCATTTTCAAAAATTAGAGCATTTCTGAAACAGGACTTATAACTATTATCCATGGATCAACTTGTGTTACAATTCCTGACATCCCCACAGTTTTAAAACAAATCATTTTTATTGAGATATATTAAACTAGTAGGATAATCTTTTTTATCCTCTGTGTACATTCCCTTGTCCTTGGTATATTCACAGTGGTATGCATTCATCTGTTCAATCATTACTAAACCTTGTCAGCAGATCCACAGTAATTTTTTAGGAAATATTGGATATAAAATCAAACTCATTCTTACAAAGAAACAGAATCCACATATACACAAATTTTAATGGAGCAACTCAGAGTACAGAGAACTCCCAGCATCCAAATTGCTCCTATGCTTTATGTAGGATTTTGCCAACAACCAGAAGAGAAAAAGGGTCTTGTAACATCCACAAGGTGACAATGAGTTTCTTAAATGTTTACAAGATATCATGGGGGAGATGAATGGATCATAAAAGCCGAGGACCTATTCCATCAAGCAGAGGGTACAGCCCTCCATTCTATGCACAAGTGAATATGGCCTCCAACACTGAATAAATACAAAAGGAAGACCACTTTAGAGAAATAACTATTTCCAAAGCTTCATATTTGTCTCTCACCACCCTCTTTATCTTAATATAAATATTTAATGATGTATATCAATCATACATGCACATACAAAAACTTGAAGACTAAAGCAGAAATCACGACTTTAGAAAATAAAGAGACATAACACCTTACAGTGGTCCCATACACACATCTCCAGCACAAATTTGAATTGTGATTCATTTTAACAAATTGGGCAAAGCATTTCTGAAAGATGACTAATAACTATTATCCATGGCTCAACTTTGGTGTACTATTCCTGACATCCCCATGATTTTTAAAAGAAATATGTTTTATTGTGACATATTAAACCAACACCTTTTTTATCTAACATGTACATTCCCTGGTGCTTGTTATATTCACAGTGGTGTGCATTTTTCTCTTCAATCATTATTAAACCTTTTCAATAGCTCTATAATAATTATAATGCATAAAGAAAAACCAGAAGAATAAAGAAGAAATTATTCACCTCTCAATCTTTTGTTGACACTGACATATGTGTTTTTCTGACTCTCATTGAACAACAATTCTGTTTTGCTGTTTTATTGCTATGTGATCACATACTACATCATGTGGGCAAAGTGAACATGAATGGTTTTTTTAAAGCTGTTGAAAAGGTCTTTATTTTAAAATTTTGAACTGAAATGGATATTAGACTGAAAGAAAATGTTAATTTTGAAAGGGAGTTCAGGTAAATCAATAATTCTGAGGAGATCTTTTTCCATTATTTCATGATTGTTTCCTGAATGTTTAAAGGGCTCTGGATTTTGTTTCATGGAAACCATTCCTGATTTTCTGGACATAATTTTGTTGTTCTCCAGTGCAGAGAGAATGTGATGCAGGTATCCATATGTAAGTACCTGGTCTTATGACATATTGTACTTTTTAAAGGAATTATTGGATATAAAATCAAACTGAAACATACAAATAAACATAATCCACATATACACAAATGTAAGCCCAGGAATTAAGAGTACAAAGAGCTCCCAGCCTCTAAATATCTCTTATGGCTTAAGAAGAACCTTGCCAACACCCAGAAGGGAAAAAGGGACTTATAGTGTCCCCCAGGTGACAAAGAGTGACTCAAATGTTTACAGGATATCATGGGGGAGAGGAATGGTTCACAAAAGTCAAGGACCTAATGCATCAATCAGTGTGTGCTGCCTTCCATTCTTTGCACGTGTGACTATAGCCTCCAACAATGAAAAACACAAAAGGAAGTCCATTTTGGAGAAATTGTTAATTCCAAAACTTCATTTTTGTCTCTCAGGACCTTCTTTCTCTTAATATATATTTTTAGTGATGCATATCAAAGATACATGAACATACATAAACTTGAATTATAGAGCAGAAATCACGACCATCGAAAATAAAGTGGCATAACAACTTACAGTGGTCCCATCTCCAGCAGAAACTTAAATAGTGATTTATTTTTCAAAATTGTTCAGAGCATCTTTGAAACATGACCATCGACTGTTATCATGGCTCCACTTGGGGGTAAAATTCCTGACATCCGAACGATTTTTAAAATGAATCTGTTTTATTGAGACATATTATACCAATATATTTTTTATCTGATATGTTCATTGCCTGGCCCTTGGTATATTCACAGTATTGCTCATTCATCTCCTCAATCATTGTTAAATCCTTTCTATATCTCTATAATAATTATAATAAATAAAGCACTCCAGAATAATAAAGAAGAAAATATTCACCTCTCAATCTATTAGTTGACACTGGCATACATAGATGTTTTTCTGGTTGTCCTTGAACACGTTTTCTTGTTTATCTATCAGTTGTATTGATCTGTGATTCCATACTAAATCATTTGGGCAAGTGAAAAATGAATAGCTTTTTTAAAGCTGTTGAAAAGATCCTTATTTTAAAATTATGACCGCAAACGCTATTAGATTTAAAGAAAAGGTTATTTTTAAAAGGGAGCGTAGGTAAATCAATAATTCAGGGGAGACCATTTTCCATGATTTCATGATTGTTTCCTGAATATTTAGAAGGCTCTGGATTTTGTTTCAAGGAAAGCATTCCTGCTTTCTGGACATTATTGTGCTGTTCTGGAGTAAAGTGAGATTGTGATGCAGGTATCCATATATAAACAACTGCTCTTATGACATATTGTAATTTTTTTAGAAATTATTAGAAATAAAATCAAGCTCATTCTTACAAAGAAACAGAATCCACTTATCCACAAATGAAAACCCAGAAACTCAGAGTACAAATTGATCCCAGCTTCCAAATTTCTCCTATGCCTTATGAAGGACCTTGGAGAAAAAGAGATATGTAGCATATATTAGGTGAAAAAGAGTGACTCAAATGTTTACAAGATATCATGGGGAAGAGGAATGGTTCTTAAAAGTCAAGGACCTAATCCATCAAGATGAGTGTATCGCCCTCCTTTCTTTGCATGCGTGATTATATCCTCCAACAATGAAGAAACACAAAAGGAAGAGCATTTTAGATAAATAGGTAATTCCAAAGCTTTATTTTTGCCTGTCACTACCATCTTTCTCTTAATATATATTGTTAATGATGCATATCAGCATAAATAAACATACATAATCTTGAAGTCTAGAGAAATAACCACAAACATAGAAAATAAGGGGGCATAACACCTTAGAGTTGGCCTATCTCCAGCAGAAACTTGAATTGTGATTCATTTTGAAAAAATGCCCAGATCATTTCTTAAAAACTACTAATAACTATTATCCAGGTCTCAACATTTTTTGTAAAATTCCTGACATGCCCACCATTTTTAAAATAAATCTGTTTATTGAGACATATTAAACTGCTATCTTTTTTATCCAATGTGTACATTCCCTGGTCTTTGGTATATTCACAGTAATGTGCATTCACCTCTACAATCAGTATTAAACCTTTTCAATCCCTCTATAATAATTATAATATGGAAAGAAAAACCAGAAAAATTAAGAATAAATTATTCACTTCTCAATGATTTTTGGAAACTGACATACATAGGTGTTTTCTGGCTGTCCTCGAACAACTATTTTTATCTATCAGTTTTATTGATATATGATCCCATACTACATCATGTGGAAAAAGTGAACAATGAATGGCGTATTTAAAGCTTTAGAAAAGGGCTTTATTTTAAAATTATGAACTGAAATAGATATTAGATTGAATGAAATGTTAATTTTAAAACAGAATGTAGGTAAGCCCATAATTCTGAGAAGATTTTTTCCCATGATTTCATGATTGTTTACTTAATGTGTAGAAGTCTCTGGATTTGTTTCAAGGAAACCATTCCTGATTTTCTGGACATCATTGTGCTCTTCTCTAGTGCAGAGAGATTGTGATGCAGGAATCCATATATAAATATTTGATATTATGATGCATAGAAATTTTTAAGAAAATATTGGAAATAAAATCAAACTCTTTCTTACAAAGAAACAGAATCCACATACACAAAAATGAAAATCCAAGAACACAGAATACTAATAGCTCCAAGCCTCTAAAATCCTCCTGTGGCTTGTGAAGTACTTTTCCAACATTCAGAATAGAAAAGTGAATTGTTGGGCCCACAAGATGACAAAGAGTGACCCAAATGTTTTCAAGATATCATGGGGGAGAGGAATGGTTCATAAAAGTCAAAAAACTAATCCAATAATCAGAGTGTACCTTCCTCCATTTTACACATGGGTGAATATATCCTCCCAAAATGAAGAAACACATAAGGAAGACCACTTTAGAGAAAAAGTTAAATCCAAAGCATCATATTTGTCTGTCACCACTTTCTTGCTCTTCATAAATATTTTAGTGATGCATATAACTCATATATAAACATACATCAACTTGAAATTTAGAGCAGAAATCAGAACCTTAGAAAATAAAGGGTTGTAACCCCTTAAAATGGTCCCATCTCTAGCAGAAACTTGAATTGTGATTAATTTTAAAAATTGCCCAGAGCGTTTCTTGAACACAACTAATAACTATAAACCATGGCTCAACTTGTGTGTACAATTCCTGACATCTCCACCTTTTTTAAAACACAACTGTTTATTGAGACATATTAAATCAATATCTGTTTTATCCAAAGTTTACTTTCCATGGACCTTGCAATATTCAAAGTGGGTTGCATTCATCTCTTTCATCTAAACATTTTCAATAGCTCTATAATAATTATAATAAATAGACAAAAACCATAAAAAGAAAAAATTATTTACCTCTCAATCTGTAACACTGACATACATAGGTGTATGAAGACACTGACATATATAGCTGTTTCTCTAGCAGTCCTTGGACAACTTTTTTGTTTATCTATCAATTTCATTGATATGTGATCCCATACTACATCATGTGGAAAAAGTGAACAATTAATGGATTTTTAAAGCTGCTTAAAAATTCTTTATTTAAAATTTTGAACTGAAATGGATATTAGATTGAAAGCATATGTCAATTTTGAAAGGGAGTGTATGTAAATCAATAATTCAGAGGACATCTTTTTCCATGACTTCACAATTCTATAATGAATGTCTAGATGTCTCTGAATTTTGTTTCAAGGAAACCATTCCTGATTTTCTAGACATAATTGGGTTGTTCTTGAGTGCAGAGACATTGTTGATGCAGTTACCATACATAAATACTTGCTTTTATGACATATTGTAATTTTTATTGCATTGGAAATAAAATCAAACTCATTCTCACAAAGAAACAGAATCCACATACACACAAATGAAAACCCAGGAACTCAGAGTAAAATAGCTTCCAACTTAAAAATTTCTCCTATGCCTTATGAAGGATTTTGCCAATACCCAAAAGAGAAAAAGGGGATATGTAGTGTCCACAAGGTGAGAAAGAGTGCCTCTAAGTTTGCAAGATATACTGGGGGAGAAGAATGGTTCATTAAACCAAGGACCTAATACATCAAGCAGAGTGTACCGCCCTCCATTCTATGCATGCGTGATTATAGCCTCCAACAATAAAGAAACACAAAAGGAAGTCCACTTTAGATAAATAGCTAATTCCAAAGCTTCATACTTGTCTCTCACCACACTCTCTCTCTTAATATATATTTTTAGTGGTACATATCAATCGTACATGAACATACATAAACTTGAAGTATAGAGCAGATATCACGTCCTTAGAAAACAAAAGGGCATAACACCTTACAGTGCTCCCATCTCCAGCAGAAACTTGAATTGTGATTCATTTTTAAAAATGTGTAAGAACATTTCTGAAACAAGACTAATAACTGTTATCCAAGGCTCAACTGGGGTGTACAATTCCTGACATCACCACGATTTTTAAAATAAATCTGTTTTATTGGAACATATTAAACCAATCTCATTTTTAAGCAATATGTACATTCCCTGGTCCTTGGTATATTCACAGTGATGTGCATTCATCCCTTCACTCATTGTTAAATCTTTTCAAAAGCTCTATATTAATTATAATAAATAAAGAAACAACAGAAAAATTAATAAGATATTATTAACCAATCAATCCATTATTTGATGATGACATACATAGGTGTTTTTCTGGCTATCCTTGAACATTTTTTTTAAATCTAGCAGTTTTGTTGATAGGTGAACCCATATTACATCATTTGGACAAGGTGAACAATGAATGGCTATTCTAAAGCTATTGAAAAGGTCTTTATTTTAAGATGAATTGAGATGGATATTAGAATGAAAGAAAATGTTAATTTTAAAAGGGAGTGTATGTAAATCAATAATTCAGAGGAGATCTTTTTCCATGATACCATGAATGATTCCTGAATGTTAAGAAGGCTCCAGATTTTGTTTCAAGGAAACCATTCCTGATTTTCTTGATATCATTGGGCTTTTCTCGAGTGCAGAGAGATTGTGATGCATATGTCCATATATAAATGCTTGCTATTATGACATATTGTAATTTTTTAGAAAGTATTGGAAATGAAAAAGAAACAATCCACTTATACACAAATGAAAACCCAGGAACTCAGAGTACAAATAGCTCCCAGCCTCCAATTTTCCCCTAGGGCTTTTAATGTACCTTTCCAATATTGTGAATAGAAAAGGGGATTTGTAGGTCCACAAGGTGACAAAGAGTGAGAAAAATGTTTGCAAGATATCATGCAGGAGAAAAATGGTCCATAAAAGAAAAGGACCTAATCTATCAAGCAGAATGTACTGTCTTCTATTTTATGAAAAACATGATTATAGCCTCCAAAAATGAAGAAAAACAAGAGGAAGACAACTTTAGAGAAACAGGTAATTCCAAATCTTCATATTTGTTTCTCATAACCCTCTTTCTTTAATATATATTTTTAGTGAAGCATATCAATCGTACATGGATATACATAAACTTCAAGTCTTGAGCAGAAAACACGACCTTACAAATTAAAGGAGCATAACAGCTTAGAGTCGACTTATCTCCAGCCAAAACTTTGTGATTAAATTTTAAAACTATGCCAGAGTATCCTTGAAACATGACATAAATATTTTCCATGGCTCCACAGGGGTATATAATTCCTGACATCCCCATGATTATTAAAACAAATCTGTGGTATTGAGACATATTAAACCATATTATTTAATCCAGTGTGTACATTCCCTGGTCTTTGGTATATTCACAGTGGTGTGCATTCATCCCTTCAATCATAATTAAACCTTTTCAATAGAACTATAATAATTATAATAAATAAAGAAAAACCAGAAGAGTAAAGAAAAAAATATTCACCTCTCAATCAATTTGTTGGCAATGACATACAAAGGTATTTTTCTGGCTATCCTTGAACAACTTTTTTTGTTTACCCATCAGTTTTAGTGATATATGGTCCCATACTACATAATGTAGACAAAGTCAAGAATGAATGACTTTTTTAAAGCTGTTGATAAGGTCTTTTTAAAAAAATTATGAACTGAAATGGATATTAGATTGAAAGAAAGTGTTAATTTTGAAACAGAGTGTAGGTAAATTGATAATTCATGGGAGATCATTTTCCTTGATTTCATGATTGTTTACTGAATGTTTAGAAGGGTCTGGATATTGTTAAATGAAACCATTTCTGATTTTCTGAACATCATTGGGCAGTGTGCGAGTGTAGAGAGATTGAGATGCAATTATCCATATATAAATACCTGCTCTTATGCATATTGTGTTTATAAAGTATTGGAAGTAAAATGAAACTCAATCTTACAAAGAAACAGAATCCACATATACACAAAGGAAAACCCAGGAACTCAGAGTACAAAAAGCTCCCAGCCTCCAAATTTCTGCTATGGCTTATGAAGTACCTTGCCAACACCCACAAGAGAAAAAGGTACTAGTAGTGACCACAAGGTGACAAAGAGGGACCCAAATGTTTACAAGATATAATGGGGGAAAGGAATGGTTCATAAAATTTAAGAACATATAACATCAAGCAGAGTGTACCGCACTCTATGCTATGCATGCGTGATTAAAGCCTCCAAAAATGAAGAAACAGAAAAAGAAGACAACTTTAGAGAAATAGGCAATTGCAAAGATTTATATTTGTCTCTTACTATACTAGTTATATTAATATATATATTTTAATGATGCATATCAGTCATACAAGAACATATATAAATTTTAATCCTAGAGAATAAATCACAACCTTAGAAAATAAAGGGGCATAACACCTTAGAGTGGTCCCATTTCCAACAGAAACTTGAATTGTGATTCACTTTTAAAAATTGACCAGATCATTTCTGAAACACGACACATATTATCCAAGGCTCATCTTGGGTGTACAATTCCTGATATCCCCATGAATTAAAAAAAAAAAAAACTGTTTTATTGAGACATATTAAACCAATGTTTTTTAATCCAGTGTGTACATTCCCTGGTCCTTGGTATATTCACAGTGGTGTGTATTCATCCCTTCAATCATAATTAAACCTTTTCAATAGAACTATAATAATTATAATAAAGAAAATCCAGAAGAGAAAAAAAAAATTCACCACTCAATCAATTTGTTGGCAATGACATACAAAGGTATTTTTCTGGCATTCCTTAAACAACTTTTTTTGTTTATCTATCAGTTTTATTCCTATGTGATCATGTACTAAATCATGTGGACAAAATGAACAATGAATGGCTTTTTTAAAGCTGTTGAAAAAATCTTTATTTTATAATTATGTACTGAAAATTATATTAGATTGAAAGAAAATGTTAATTTTAAAAAGGATTGTAGGTTAATCAATAATTCAGAGGAGATCTTTTTCCATGATTACACGATTGTTTGCTGAATGTTTAGAAGCCTCTGGATTTTGTTTCAGGGAAAAATTTCCTGAATTTCTGGACATTATTTGGCTGTTCTCGAGTGCAGAGAGATTATGATGCACGTATCTTTATACAAATACATGTTCTCATGAATACTGTAATTATTTAGAAAGTATTGGAAGTAAAATAAAACTCATTCTTACAAAGAAACAGAATCCACATATACATAAATCAACAACCAGGAACTCAGAGTACAAATAGCTCTTAGCCACCAAATTTCTCCTATGGCCTTTGAAGGACCTTGGCAACACCCAGAAGACAAAAAGGGACTTGTAGCATTCACAATGTGATTATGAGTGAGTCAAATGTTTATAAGATATCATGGAGGAGAGGAATGGTTCATATATTCAAGGAATTAATCCATCAAGAAGAATGTATCACCTTCCATTCTATGCAGGCATGATTATAGACTCCAACAATGAAGAAACACAAAAGGAAGACCACTTTAGAGAAATAGGTAATTCCAAAGTTCATATTGTCTCTCACCACCCTCTTTTTATTCATATATATTTTTAGTGATGCATATGATTCATACATGAACATATAAAATCTTGAAGTCTAGAGCAGAAATCACAACGTTAGAACATTAAGGGGCTTAACACCTTACAGTGGTCCCATCTCCAGGTGAAAATTGAATTGTGATTCATTTTTAAAAATTGGCCACTGCATTTTTGATACATGAATAATAACTATTATCCATGGCTCAACTTGTGTGTACAATTCCTGACATACCCATGCTAATTAAAACAAATCTGCTTCATTCAGACATATTAAACCTATGTCTTTTTTATGCAATGTGTACATTCTCTTGTCCTTGTATATTCACAGTGGTGTGCATTCATCACTTCAATCATTAATAAACCTTTTTAATAGCTCTTCAATAATTATAATAATAAAGAAAAACCAGAATAATAGAGAAGAAATTATTACATCAATCCGTTTTTCCGCAAGGGCATACATAAGTGTTTTTCTGGCTGTTATTCAGGAACTTTTTTTTTTATCTATGCATTTTATTAATATATGGTCCCATACAACATCAAGTGCACAAAGTGAACATTGAAGGGATTTTTTAAAGCTGTTGAAATGGACTTTATTTTAAAAGTATGAACTGAAATGGATTTTAGATTGAAAGAAAATGTTTATTTTAGAAGGGAGTGCAGGTAAATCAACCATCCAGATGATATCTTTTTCAATGATTTCAGAAATGTTTACTGACTATTTAGGAGGTTATGGATTTTCTTTCAAGGAAACCATTCCTGATTTTCTGGATTCTTTGGGCTGTTTTCATGTGCAGAGAGTTTGTGATGCATTTATCCATATATAAATATCTGTTCTTATGATATATTGACATATTTTTGAAAGTATTGGAAATAATATCAAACTCATTCTTACAAAAAACAGAATCCACATATAGAAAAATTAAAACACAGGAACTCAGAGCACAAATATCTCCCAACCTCCAAATTTCTCCTATGGCTTATGAAGGATCTTGCCAATATCCAGAAGAAAAAAGGGACTTGTAGCTTCCCATCGGTGTCAAAGAGTGACTCAAATGTTCATAAGACATCATGGGGGAGAGAAATTGATGGTAAAATCAAAGACACAGTCCATAAAGCATACTCTACCACCCTCCATTCTATGTACAAGTCATTATAGCCCCCAAGAACAAACACAAATGAAGACCACTATAGAGAAATTGGCAATTCCAAAACTTTATATTGGTCTCTCACCACATTTTTCTCTTAATATATATTTTATGTGATGCATATCAAACATACATGAACATATATAAATTTGAAGGCTAGAGAAGAAATCAAGACCTTTTGAAAATAAAGGGTCATAACACCTTAAAGTGACCACATCTCCAGCAGAAACTTGAATTGTGATTCATTTTTTAAAATTGGCCAGAACATTTCTGAAACACGACTGATAACTATTACCCATGGCTCATCTTGGGCGTACAATTCCTGACATCCCCAAGATTATTAAAACAAATCTCTTTCATTGAGACATATTAAACCAATGTATTTTTTATCCACTATGCACATTCCCTTGTCCTTGGTATATTCACAGTGGAATGCATTCATATCTTCAGCCATTATTAAACATTTTCAAGGGCTCTAAATAATTATAAAAGTAAAGAAATACCAAAAGAATAAATATGAAATTATTCATTTCTCAATCCATTTGTTGACACTGACATACATAGGGGTTTTACTGTCTGAACTTGCACATTTTTTGTTTATCTATCAGTTTTATTGATATGTGATACCATACTACATCATGTGTACAAAGTGAATAATGAATGGATTTTTTAAAGCTGATGAAAAGTTCTTTATTTTAAAACTATGGACTGAAACGGATATTAGATTGAAAGAAAACATTAATTTTAAAAGGGAGTGTAGGTAAATCGATAATTCAGGGGAGATCTTTTTCCATGACTTCACCATTGTTTACAATTGTTTAGAAGGCTCTGGATTTTGTTTCAAGAAAACCATTCCTGATTTACTGGACAACATTGGCCTGTTCTCGAGTGCAGAGTGTTTGTGCTGCAGGGTTCACATATAAATACCTGCTCTTTTGACATATTGTAATGTTTTAGAAAGTATTGGCAGTAAAATTAAGCTCATTCTTACAAAGACACAGAATTGACATAGACACAAATGAAAATCCATGAACTCAGAGTACAAATTGCTCCCAGCCTCCAAATTTCTCCTATGGCTCATGAAGGACCTTGCCAACACCCAGAATAGAAAAAGGGTCTTGTAGGTTCCATAAGTTAACAAAGAGTGACTCAAATATTTGCAAGATATCATGGCATAGAGGAATGGTTCATAAAATCAAAGATGTAATCCATCAAGCAGAGTGTACCAATGTCCATTCTATGCATGCGTGATTATAGCCTCCAACAATAAAGAAACACAAAAGGAAGACCACTTTAGACAAATATGAAATTTCAAAGATTCATATTTGTCTCTCACCACTCTCTTTCTCTTAATATATATTTTTAGTGGTGCATACTGGTCATACATGAATATACATAAACTTGAAATCTAGAGCAGAAATCACGACCTTAGAAAAGAAATTGTTTAACACCTTATATTGGTCCCATCTCCAGTGAAAACACGAATTGTGATTCATTTTTTTTAAATTGTTCATTAAATTTCTGAAAGCTACTCATTACTATTATCCATGGCCCAACTGGGTTGTACAATTCCTGACATACCCACAATTTTAAAATCAAATCAGTTTTAAAGACATATAATAAACCAATATCTATTTTATCCAATATGTACATTCTGTGGTCCTTGGTATATTGACAGTAGTGTGCAATCTTCTCTTCAATCATCATTAAACATTTTCAATAGCTCTAAAATAATTATAATAAATAAAGAAAAACCAGAAGAATAAAGAAGAAATTATTCACCTCTCAATCTATTTGTTGACACTGACACCCATAGGTGTTTTTCTGGCTGCCCTTGAACAACTTTTTTTATTTTTTAATCAGTTTTATTGATATGTCCTCCCATACTAATTATGTGGGAAAAATGAGCAATGAATGGCGTCTTTAAAGCTGTTTAAAAGGTCTTAATTTTAAATTTATGAACTGAAATGGATATTAGATTGAAAGAAAATGTTAATTTTAAAACTGACTGTACATAAATTGATAATTCAGGGGAGATCATTTTCAATGGTTTCATGACTGTTAACTGAATGTTTAGAAATCTCCAGATATTGTTTTGAGGAAATCTTTCCTCATTTTCAGGACATCATTGGGCTCTTCTGGAGTGTAGAGAGATTGTGATGCAGGTATCCATATATAAATACCTGCCCTTTTGACATATTGTGATTTTTAGAAACTATTGGAAATAAAATCAAACTCATGATTTTTAAAGCAAATCTGATTTATTGAGACATATTTAACCAGTATCCTTTTCATCCAATGTGTACATTCCCTGGTCCATGTTATATTCACAGTGGTGTGCATTCATCTCTTCAATCATTATTAAACCTTCTCAATAACTATATAATAATTATAATAAATAAAGAAAAACTAGAAGAATAGAGAAGAAATTATTCACCTCTCAATCCATTTTTTTGACACTGACATACATAGGTGTTTTCTTGGCTGTCCTTGAACAAATGATTTTGTCTATCAATTTTATTGATATGTGTTCCCATACTAAATCAGGTGGGCAAAGTGAACAATGAATGGCTTTTTAAAACATTTTTAAAAGGTCTGTATTTTAAAATTATGAAATGAGACAGATATTAGATTAAAAGAAAATGTTAATTTTTAAAGGGAGTGTACATAAATCGATAATTCAGAGGATATATTTTTCAATAATTCCATGAATGTTTCCTGAATGTTAAAAAGTCCCCAGGTTTTGTTTCAATGAAAACATTCCTCATTTTCTTGACATCATTGGGATGTTCCCGAGTGCATAGAGTTTGTGATGTAGGTATCCAAATATAAATACCTGTTCTTTTGACATATTGTAACTATTTAGAATGTATTGGAAATAAAACCAAACTCATTCTTACGAAGAAACCAAATTCACATATACACAAATGAAAACCTAGGAACTCAGAGTACAAAAATCTCCCAGTCTCCAAATTTCTCCTATGGCTTATGAAGTTCCTTGCCAACATCCAGAAGAGAAAAAGGGACTTGTAGGTTCACAAGGTGACAAAGAGTGACTCAAATGTTTACAAGATATCATGGGGGAGAGGAAGGGTTCATAAAATTCACCTACTTAATCCATCAAAAATAATGTACTGCCCTACATTCTATGCACGTTTGATTATAGCCTCCAACAATGATGAACGAAAAAAAGGAAGACCAATTCAGAGAAATAGGTTATTCCAAAGCTTCATATTTGATTCTCATCACCCTCCTTCCTTTAATATATATTTTTAGTGATGCATATCATCCGTCCATTAACATACCTGAACTTGAGCCTAGAACAGAAATCACGACTTTAGAAAATAAAGGGAAAGAACAAATTACAGTAGTCCCAAACACATATCTCCAACAGAAACTTGAATTTTGATTCATTTTTAAAAATTGGCCAGAGAATTTCTGAAACACAACTAATAACTCTTATACATGGCTCAACTTTGATATAAAATTATTGATATCACCATGATTTTTGAAACTAATCTGTTTTATTGAGACATATTAAAACAATATCTTTTTTGTCCAATGTGTACATTCTCTTGTCCTTGTTGTAGTCACTCTGGTTACATTCATATCCTCAATCATTATAAACCATTTCAAAACTCTATAATAATTATCATAAAGAATCACCAGAAGAATAGATAAGAAATTATTCACCTCTCAATCAATTTGATGACACTGACATACATAGGTGTTTCTCTGGCCATCCTTGAACAATCTTTTTTGTTTATCTACCAGTTTTATTGATTTGTGATCCCATAATATATCATGTGGACAAAGTGAACAATGAATGGCTTTTTAAAGCTGTTGAAAAGGTCTTTATTTTAAAATTTTGAACTGAAAAGGATATTAGATTGAAAGAAATTTTAATTTTAAAATGGTGTGTAAGTAAATCGATAATTCAGAGGAGATCATTTTCCATGATTTCACAATTGTTTACTGAATGTTTAGAATGGTCCTGAAAACCATTCCTGACATTCTAGACATCACTGGGTGTTCTTGGGTACAGAGGGATTGTGATGCAGGTATCCATATATAAATACCTGCTCTTTTGACATATTGTAATATTTTAGAAAGTATTGGAAATAAAATGAAAATCATTATAAGAAAGAAACAGAATCCACATATACACAAATGAAAATCCATGAACTCAGAGTAGAAATAGCTCCCAGCCTCCAAATTTCTCCTATGGCTTATGAAGGACCTTGCCAAAACCCAGAGGAGAAAAAAGTATTTGTAGCATGCACAAGGTGACAAAGAGTGACTCAAATGTTTACAAGATATACTGAGGGAGAGGAATAGCTCATAAAATCCAAAGACCTAATCAATCAATCACAGTGTACTGTCCTCCATACAATTCACATAAGATTATAGCCTCCAACAATGAAGAAACACAAAAGAAAGACCACTTTAGAGAAATAGGTAATTCCAAAGCTTCATATTTGTCTAACACCACATTCTTTCTCTTAATATATATATTTAGTGATGCATAAAAGTCCTACATAAAGATACATAAATTTGAAGTCTAGAGCAGAAATCACAACCTTAGAAAATAAAGGGGCATAACACCTTACAATGGTCCCATCTCCAGCAGAAACTTGAATTGTGAGTCATTTTTAAAACTTGGCCATATCATTCCTGAAATATGACTAATGACTGTTATCCATGGCTCAACTTGGGGTACAATTCTTGATATCCCCACAATTTTTAAAACAAATGTGTTTTATTGAGACATATGAAAACAATATCAATTTTTTTCCAATGTGTACATTCCCTGGTCCTTGGAATATTCACAGAGGGGTACATTAACCTCTTTAATCATTATGAAATCTTTTCAATAGATCTCTAATAATTATAACAAATAAAGAAAAAAACAGAAGAATAAAGAAGAGAAGACTCACCATACAATCCTTTTTTGACACTGACATGCATAGGAGACTTTCTGGCTGTACTTGAACAACTTTTTTTCTGGTTGATCTATCAGTTTTATTGATATGTGATCTCATACTACATCATGTGGGCAAAGTAAACAATGAATGGCTTTTTGAAAGCTGTTCAGGAGGTCTTTATTTTAAAAATATGAACTGAAACATATATTAAATTGAAGAAAATTTTAAATTTTAAATTGAGTGTAGGTAATATGATAATTTTCAGATCTTTTCCCATGATTTCACAATAGTTTACTGAATGTTTAGAAGGATTGGGACTTTGTTTCAAGGAAACCATTCCTGATTTTCTGGACATCATTGGGCTGTTCAGGAGTGCAGACATTTTGTAAAGCAGCTATCCATATATAAACACCTGCTCTTATCCCATATTGTAATTTTTTAGAAAGTAATGGAAATAAAACCAAACCCAAACTTACAAAGAAACAGAATCCACATATAGACTAATGAAAACCCGGGAACTCAGAGTACAGGCAACTCCCAGCCTCCAAAATTCTACTATGGTTTATGAAGGACATAGCCAACACCAAAAAGAGAAAAGGGCTTGTTAGTGTCCACAAGGTGACAAAGAGTGACTCAAATGCTTAAAAGATATCATGGGGGTGATGAATGGTTCATAAAAATCAAGGACCTAATCCTTCAAGCAGAATGTATCACCGTCCATTCTATGCAAACGTGATTATTGCCCCCAACAATGAAAAAACAGAAAAGGAACACGACTGTAGAGAAATAGGTAATATCACAGCTTCATATTGTGTCTCACCATCCTCTTTCTATTAATATACTTTTTAGTGATGCATATCAGTCATACATGAACATGCATAAACTGGAAATCTAAAACAGAAATCTTGACCTTAGAAAGTAAAGGAGCATAATACATTACAGTGGTACAATCTCCACCAGAAACACGAATTTTGATTCATTTTTAAATATTGGCCAAAACATCTTTGAAAGATGACTAATATCTGTTATCCATGGCTCCACTTGGGTGTACAATTCCTGACATCCCCACGATTTAAAAAAAAAAATCTCTTTTATTGAGATATATTAAACCAAATTCTTTTTTGTACAGTGTGTACATTCCCTGGTCTTTCATATATTCACAATGTTGTTCATTCATCTCTTCGATCATAATTAAACCATTTCAAAGCACTATAATAATTATAATAAATAAAGAAAAAACAGAAGAATAAAGAAGAAATTATTCACCTCTCAATCCATTTGTTGACACTGACATATATAGGTATTTGTATGTATGTTCTTGATCAACTTTTATTTTTTAACTTTCAGTTTAGTTGATACGTGGTCCCATTCTACATCCTGTGGACAAAATGAACAATGAATGGCATTTTTAAGCTGTTAAAAAGGTCTTTCTTTTTTAAAATTATGAACTGAAAGGATATTAGATTGAAAGAAACTGTTAATTTTAAAAAGGAGTGTAGGAAATTCGATAATTTTGAGGAGATATTTTTCCATGATTTCAGACTTGTTACAGAATGTTTGGAAGGCTTCAGTTTTTGTTTCAAGGAAACCGTTCCTGATTTTCTGGTTATCCTTGGGCTGTTGTCAAGTGCAGAGAGATTGTGATGCAGGTATCCATATATAAATACATGCTCTTATGATTTATTGTAATTTCTTAGAAAGTATTAGAAATAAAATCAAACTCCTTATTACAAAGAAACAGAATCAATATATACAGAAATGAAAACCCAGGAAATCAGAGTACAAATAGCTCCCAGCCTCCAAAAGTACCCTATGGCTTATGAAGGATCTTGCCAACACCCGTAAGAGAAAAAGGGACTTGTAGGGTCCACAAGGTGACAGATAGTGTGTCAAATGTTTACAAGATATAATCCTGGAGAGGAATGATTCATAAAATCAATGACTTAATCCACCAAGCAGAGTGTACCGCCCTCCATTCTATGCAAGTGTGCTTATGGTCTCCAACAATGAAAAAATACAAAAGAAGACCAGTTTAGAGAAAGAGGTAAATCCAAACTTCATATTTGTCTCTCACTACCCTCTGTCTCTTATATAATTTTAGTGATGCATATCAATCATACATGAGGATACGTAAACTTGAAGTCTAGAGCAGAAATTACAACCTTAGAAAATAAGCGGGCATAACACCATAAACGGGTCCCATCTCCCACAGAAACATAATATGTGATTCATTTTTTAAAATTGGCCGTGTCATCTTTGTAACAAGAATAGTAAACTATTGTCCATGGCTCCACTTAGGTGAACAATTCCTGACATCCCCACGATTTTTAAAATAAATCTGTTTTATTCAGACATATTAAACCAATATATTATTTTCCCAATGTGTACATACCCTGGTCCTTGTTGTATTCTCAGTGGGGTGCATTCATCTCTTCAATCATTATTAAACCTTTTCAATAGCTCTAAAATAATTATAATAAATGAAGACATACCAGAAAAATAAATAAAAAATTATTCACCTCTCAATCAATTTGTTGACACTGACATACATAGGATTTTTCTGGCTCTCTTTGAAGACCTTTTCTTGTTTACCTATCAGTTTTATTGATAGGTAAACCCATACTAAATCATGTGGACAAAGTGAACAATGAATGGCTTTTTTAAAGCAGTTGAAAAGGTATTTATTTTAAAATTATGAACTGAAATGCATATTAGATTGAAAGAAAATGTCTATTTTAAATGCAAGTGTATGTAATTGATAATTCAGAGGAGATAGTTTCCATGGTTTCAGGATTGCTTACTGAATGTTTAGAAGGCACCAAATTTTGTTTCATGGAAACCATTCCTAATTTTATGCACATAATTGGGTTGTTCTTGAGTGCAGAGAGATTGTGATGCAGGTATCCAAATATAAATACCTGCTCTTGTGACATATTGTAATTTTTTTAGAGCGTGTTGGACATAAAATCAAACTCATTCTTACAAAGAAACAGAATCCACATATATACAAATGAAAACCCAGGAACTCAGAGCACAAATAGCTCCCAGCCTCCAAATTTCTCCTATGGCATATGAAGGACCTTGACAACACCCAGAAGATAACAAGGGACTTGTAGCATCCACAAGGTGACAAAGAGTGCTTAAAATGTTTACAAGATATCATGGGGGAGAGGAATGGTTCATAAAAATCAAGGACCTAATACATCAAGCAGAGTGTACCACCCTCCATCCTATGCACCTGTGATTATAGCCGACAAAAATGAAGATACACAAAAGGAAGAACACATTGGAGTAATAGGTAATTCCAAAGCTTCATACTTGTCTCTCACCACAGTCTTTCTCTTAATATACATTTTAGTGTTGAAGATCAATCATTCATGAACATAAACTTGAAATCTAGAACAAAAATCACAACCTTAGAAAATAAAAGGGCATAATACCTTACAGTGGTCCCATCTGCAGCAGAAACTTGAATTGTGATTCATATTTAAAAATTGGCCAGAGCATTTCTGAAACACGACTAACAACTTTTATCCATGGCTCAGCTTGAGTGTACAATTCCTGATATCCCCATGATTTTTAAAATAAATCTCTTTTAATGAGACATAAACCAATATCATTTTTACCCAATGTTTACTTTCCCTGGTCCTTGGTATATTAAACCTTTTCAAGAGTCCAATAATTATAATAAATAAAGAAATACCAGAAGAATAATAAGAAATTATTCACCTCTCAATCGATTTGATGACATTGACATACATAGGTGTTTCTCTGGCTGTCCTTGAACAACTTTTTTGTTTTTCCATCAGTTTTATTGATATGTGATACCATATTACAACATGTGGACAAAGTGATCAATGAATCACTTTTTTAAAGATGTTGAAAACGTCTTTATTTTAAAATTATGACCTGAAATGGATATTAGATTGAAAGAAAATGTTAATTTTAAAACGCAGTGCAGGTTAATCAATAATTCGGAGGAGATATTTTTCCATGATTTCACGATTTCTAACTGAATATTTTGAAGTCTCCCGATTTTGTTTCAAGGAAACCTTTGCTGATTTCCTGGACATCATTGGGCTGTTCTCCACTGCAGAGTTTGTGATGCAGGTATCCTTATATAAATACCTGCTCTTATGACATAATGAAATTTCTTAGAATGTGTTGGAAATAAAATCTAACTCATTATTAAGAAGAAACAAAATCTACATATAAAAAATGGAAACCCAGGAACACAGAATACATATAACTCCCATCTTCCAAATTTCTCTTATGCCTTATGAAGAACATTGGCAAAACCCAGAAGAGAAAAAGGGTCTTGTAGAGTCCACAAGGAGACAAAGAGTGACTCAAATGTTTACAAGATATCATGGTGTAGAGGAATGTTTCATAAAATTCATGGACCTAATCCATCAAGCAGATTATACAACCCTCCAATCTATGCAAGCATGATTTTAGCTTCCAACAATGAAGAAAGACAAAAGGAAGACCACTTTAGAGAAATAGGTAATTCCAAAGCTTCATATTTGTCCCCACCACCTTTTTTCTCTTAATATATATTTTTAGTAATACATATCAATCATACATAAACATACATAAAATTGAAGTCTAGAGAAGAAATCTTGACCAAAGAAAATAAAGAGGTATAACACCTTACAGAGGTCTCATCTCCAGGAGAAACTTGAATTGTGATTCAATTTAAAAAATTGTCCAGAGCATTTCTGAAACATGGGTAATAACTAATATCCATCACTCAACTTGCATGTACAATTCCTGACAATCCCACTATTTTTAAAACAATTCTGTTTTATTGAGATATTTCAAACCAATATTTTTTTTCCATTGTGTACATTCCGTGGTCCTTGGTATGTACACAGTGGTGTGCATTCATGTCTTTAGTCGTTATTAAACCTTTTCAATAGCTCTATAATAATTGTAATATATAAATAAAATCCAGAAGCATAAAGAAGAACTTATACACCTCTCAATCCATATGTTTAACCTGACATACATAGGTGTTTTTCTGGCTATTCTTGAAGAACTTTTGTTGTTTATCTCTCAGTTTTATTGATGTGTGGTCCTATGCTACATCATGTGTACAAAATGAACAATGAATGGCATTTTTAAAGCTGTTGAAAAGGTCTTTAGTTTAAAATTATGAACTGAAATGGATATTATATTGAAAGAAAATGTTAATTTTAAAAGGGAGTGTAGGTAAATTGATAATTCAAAGAGATTTTTTTCCCATGATTTCAGGATTATTTACGGAATGTTTAGAAGTCTCCAGATTTTGTTTCAAGGAAACCATTCCTGATTTTCTGGACATCATTTGTCTGCTCTTGATTGAAAAGGAATTGTTAAGCTGACATCCTTATATAAATACTTGCTCTTATAGCACATTGTAATTTTTAGAATATGTTGGCAATAAAAACAACTCATTCTTACAAAGTAACATAATCCACATATACACAAATGAAATCCCAGGAACTCAGAATACAAATAGTTTCTAGCCACCAAATTTCTCCAATGGCTTATGAAGGACCTTGCCAACACCCATAAGTGAAAAAGGAACTTGCAGTGTCCACAAGGTGACAAAGAGTGACTCAAATGTTTACAATATATAATGGGGGAGATGAATGGTTCATAAAAGTCAAGGACGTAATCCATCAAGCCAAGTTTATATCCCTATTCTAGGCACACGTGATTATAGACTCCATCAATGAAGAAACCCAAAAGGAAGACCACTTTAGATAAATAGGTAATTCCAAATGTTCATACTTGACTCTCACAACCCTCTTTCCCTTAATATATACATTTAGTGAGGCATATCAATCATTCAAGAACATACATAAACTTGAAGTCTAGAACAGAAATAAAAACCTTAGACAAGTATTACTATAACACCTTACTGTGGTTCCATATCCAGCAAAAATTTGAATTTCGATTCTTTTTTATAAATTGGCCAGAGAATTTCTGAAACACAACTAAAAACTCTTATCCATGGCTCAAATTGGGTGTACAATTTCAGGCACCACCATGATATTTAAAACAAATCGGTTTTATTGAGGTATATTAAATGAATATCTTTTTTATGCAATGTGTACATTCCCTGGTCCTTGCTATACTCACAGTCGTGTGAATTCATTACATTATCATTATTAAACATTTCCAATTGCTCTACAATAATCATAATTAATATACAAAGACCTAAAAAATGAAGAAGAAATTATTCACGTCAGTCCATTTGTTGAAACTGACATACATAGGTATTTTTCAGGCTGTCCATGAAAGATTTTTTTTTGTTTATATAACAGATTTTTTCATATGTGGTTCCATACTATATCATATGTACAGAGTGAACTACAAATGGCTTTTTTAAAGCTATTGAAAACGTCTTTATTTTAAAATTATGAACTGAAACGTATATTAGATTTAAAGAAAATGTTAATTTTAAAATGGAGTGTAAGTAAATCCATAATTCTGTGGACATCTTTTTCCATGATGTCACGAGTGTTTAAAGAATATTTAGAAGGCTCCGGAGTAGGTTTCAAGGAAAGCATTCATGATTTTCTGGACATGATTGGGCTGTTCTTGAATGCAGAGAGAGTGTAAATGAGGTATCCATATATAAATACCTGCTCTTATGATATATTGTAATTTTTTAGAAAGTATTGGAAAAATATCAAACCCATTCTTACAAAGAAACATAATCCATATATACACAAATGAAAATCTATGAACTCAGAGTACAATTAGCTCCCATCCTTCAAATTTTCCTATGGCTTAAAAGGGACCTTGCTAACAACCAGAAGTTCAAAAAGGACTTGTAGGATCCAGAAGGTGACAAAGAGTGACTTAAAGGTATACAAGAGGAAAGAGGCTGTGGCTCAATCATTAGGGCTCCTGTTTACCATATGGGAGGCCCCAGGTTTGGTTCCTGGGGCCTCCTGGTGAAGGCAAGCCCGCCTGCACAGCGTGGTTAGCTGACCCAGCGAGCACAAGCAGCAAGGGGGGGATAAATGGATAAATAAATAAAATCTAAAAAAAAAGATTTACAAGATATCTTGGGGGAGAATAGTGGTTCATAAAAGTAAAAGACCTAGTCCACCAAGCAGAGTGTACCATCCTCCATTCTATGCACAAATGATTATAGCCTCCAACAATGAAGAAACACAAAAGGAAGACCACTTTAGAGAAACAGGTAATTCCAAAGTTTCATATTTGTCTCTCACCACACTTCTTCTCTTAATATATATTTTTAGTGATGCATATCTCTC
This sequence comes from Tolypeutes matacus, assembly GCA_026826555.1. Lineage (NCBI taxonomy): Eukaryota > Metazoa > Chordata > Mammalia > Cingulata > Chlamyphoridae > Tolypeutes > Tolypeutes matacus. The sequence continues at coordinate 559,669 of JAKSZT010025145.1, read as the reverse complement.
ATACATGAGCATACATAAACTTGAAGTCTGGAGCAGAAAACAAAACCTCAGAAAATAAAGGATCATAACACCTTACAGTAGTCCCATCTCCAGCAGAAACTTGAATAGGGATTCAATTTAAAAATTCATGAGAGCATTTATGAAACAGGAATAATAACTATTATCCTTGGCTCAACCGTTGTACAGTACCTGACATCCCCGCGATTTTTAAAACAAATCTGTTTTATGGAGACATATTAAAAAAGCATCTTTTCTTTACATTGTGTGCTTTCCCTGGTCCTTGGAAAATTCACAGTTGGGTGTATTCATCTCTTCAATCTTTATTAAATCTTTTCAATTTCTCTATAATTATTATAATGAATAAAGAAAAACCAGAAGAATAAAGAAGTTATTCACCTTCAATCCATTTGTTGACCCTGACATGCAGAGGTGTTTTTCTGCGTGTCCTAGACAACTTTTTTTGTTCATTTATATGTTTTACTGATATGTGATCCCATACTACATCATGTGGACAAAGTGAGCAAAGAATGGCCTTTTTAAAGCTATTGAATAGGTCTTTATTTTAAAATTATGAATTGAAACAGATATTACACTGAAACAAAATGTTAATTTTAAAAGGAATTGTAGGAAAATCGATAATTCTGAGGAAGTCTTTTTACATGAGTTCATGATTGTTTACTGAATATTTAGAAGGCTCCAGATTTTGTTTTAAGGAACTCATTCCTGATTTCCTGGCCATCCTTGGGCTGTCCTCACCTGCAGAGAGATTTTGATGTAGGTATCCATACATAAATATCTGCTCTTGTGACATATTGTAACTTTTTAGAAATATTGGAAATGAAATCAAACTCATTCTTATAAAAAAAAAAAAACAGATTCCATATATACACAATGAAACCCAGGAAATCAGAGTTCAAATAGCTCCCAGGCTCCAAATTTCCCCTATGGTTTATGAAGGAAATTGCCATCACACAGAAGAGAAAAAGGGACTTTTGTGTCCACAAGGTGAGAAATAGAGACTCAAATGTTTGCAAGATATCATTGGGGAGAGGAGTGGTTCATAAAAGTCAAGTACCTAATCCATCAAACACAGTGTATTTCCCTTGATTTTATGCACGTGTGATTATAACCTCCAACAATGAAGAAAAGCAAAAGGAACACCACTTTAGAGAAATAGGTAATTCCAAAACGTCATACATGTCCCTCATCACCATCTTTCTCTTAATATATATTTTACTGATGCATATCAATCATACATGAACATACATAAACATGAAGTGTAGAGCAGAAATCACAACCTTAGAAAATAATTGGCACAACACCTTTCAGTAGTCTCATCTCCAGCAGAAAATTGAATTGTGATTAATTTTTTTAAAAATCACCAAAACATCTTTGAAACATATATAATAACTATTAGCCATGGCTCAGCTTGGGTGTACAATTTCTGACATCCCCATGATTTTTAAAACAAATCTGTTTTATTGAGACAGATTAAAGCAATATCTTTTTTATCCAATTTGTACATACCATGGTCCTTGGTTTAATCACAGTTTTGCATTCATCTCCTCAATCATTATTAAACCTTTCCAATAGCTCTATAATGATTATAATAAATAAAGAAAACCCAGAAGAATAAAGAAGAAATTATTCGCCTCTCAATTCATTTGTTGAAACTGACATACATAGGTGTTTTTCTGGCTGTCTGAGAACAAATTATTTGTTAATCTATCAGTTTTATTGATAAAGTGAACAATGAATCACTTTTTTAAAGCTCTTGAAAAGATTTTTTAGTTTAAAATTTTGAACTGAAATGGATATGAGTGAAAGAAAATGTTAATTTTTAAAAAGGAGTGTATGTAAATCGATAATTCTGTGAAGATCTTTTTCCATTCTTTCACGATTGTTTACTGAATATTGAGATAGCTCAATTTTTTGTTTCAAGGACACCACTCCTGATTTCCTGGAAATAATCGGGCTGTTCTTGACTGCAGAGAGATTGTGATGCAGGTATCCATATATGCATATCTGCTCTTATGACATTGTATTTTTTTAGAAAGTATTGGAAATAAAATTAAAGTCATTCCTGCAAAGAAACAGAATCCATATATACACAAATGAAAGCCCAGGAACTGAGAGTACAAATGGCTGCAAAAATCCATATTTCTCCTTAATCTTATGTGAGACCTTGCCTACACTCAGAACAGAAAAAGGGACTTGTAGGTTCACCAAGGTGACAAAGAATGACTCAAATATTTACAAGATATTATTGGGGAGAGGAGTGCTTCATAAAAGTCAAGGACCTAATCCATCAGGCAGAGTGTACCTCCCTACATTTTGTGCAGGAGTGATTATAGCTTCTAACAATGAAGAAACACAAAAGGAAGACCACATTAGAGAAATTGGTAATTCCAAAGCTTCATAATTGTCTCTCACCATACTTTGTCTCTTAATATATATTTTTAGTTAGGCATATTAATCATACATGAACATACATAAACCTAAAGTCTAGATCAAGTATCATGACCTTAGAATATAAAGCAGCATAAGAATTAGAGTCGTCCCATCTCCAGGAGAATTTTGAATTGTGATTCGTTTTAAAATTTGGCCACAGCATCATTGAAACCCGTCTAATAACTATTATCCATGGCTCAACTTGTGTGTACAATTCCTGACATCCCCCGATTTTTAAAACAAATTTGTTTCAATGACACATTACACCAATGTCTAATTTATCCAATGTGTACATTCCCTGGACCTTGATATATTCACAGTGGTGTGCAGCCATCTCTTCAATCATTATTAAATCTTTTCAATAGTTCTATAATAATTATAATAAATTAAAAAAAAAAACAGAAGAATAAAGAAGAAATTATTTACCTCTCAATCCTTTTATAGACCCTGACATACATAGCTGTTTTTCTGGCAGTCCTATAACAACTATATATTTTTAATCTATCAGCTTTATTGATATGTGATCCCACACTACATCATGTGGACAAGGTGAACAAAGAATGTCATTTTTAAGCTGTTGAAAATGTCTTTATTTTAAAGTTATGAACTGAAACGGATATTAGATTGAGACAAAATATTAATTTTAAAAGGAAGTATAGGTAAATTGATAATTAAGAGGAGATCATTTTCCATGATTTCGTGATTGTATACTGAATGTTTAGAAGGCTCCAGATTTTGTTTCAAGGAAACCATTCCTGATTTTCTGGACATCATTGTGTAGTTCTCATGTACAGTGAGCTTGTGGTGCAGGTACCCATATATAAATACCTGCTTTGATGACTTATGGTTATTTTTTAGACAGTATTGGAAATAAAATCAAATTCATTCTTACAAAGAAATAGAATCCACATATACACAAATGAAAACCTTGGAACTCAGAGTACAAATCGCTCCCAGGTTCCAAATTTCTCCTATGGCCCATGAAGGACCTTGCCAACACCCAGAGGGGAAAAGAGAATTGTAGGGATCAGAAGGTGAAAAAGAGTGACTCAAATGTTTACAAGATATCATGGGGGAGAGGAATGGTTCATAAAAGTCAAGTAACTAATCCATTAAGCAGAGTGTACGGCCCTCCATCCAATGCATGCGTGATTATAGACTATACAATGAAGAAATAAAAAGAACATTTTAAAGAAATAAGACATTCCAAATCTTCATAATTGTCTCTCACAATGCTTTTTACCTTAATATATATTTTAACTGATGCATATCAATCATACATGAACATAAGTAAACTTGAAGTCTACAGCAGAAATCACGACCTTAGAAAATAAAGGGCCCAACCACCTTAGAGTGGTTCATCTCCAGCAGAAAATTGAATTTTGATTCATTTTGAAAATGGACAGAACATTTATGAAACAAGTCTAAAAACTATTATCCATGGCTCTACCTTAGAGTACAATATGTGATATCTCCACGATTTTTAAACAAATGTGTTTTATTGACACATATTAAACCAATATATTTTTTTATCCAATGTGTATATTCCCTGGTCCTTGGTATATTTAGAGTGCTGTGCATTCATCATTTCAATCACTATTAAATCTTTTCTATAGCTCTCTAATAATTATAACAAATAAAGGAAAACCAGAATAATAAAGAAGAAATTATTCACCTCTCAATCCATTTGTTGACACTGACATAGATAGGTGTTTTTCTGGCCGTTGTTGCACAACTTTTATTTTTTGTTTACCTACAAGTTTAATTTATATGTGATCCCCTACTACATCTTGTGGACAAAGTTAACAACGAATGTATATTTAAACCTGTTGAAATGGTCTTTATTTTAAAGTTATATACTGAATGGTATATTAGATTGAAAGAAAATATTAATTGTAAAAGGGAATGGAGGTAAATCACTAATTCAGTGGAGATCTTTTTCCATGATTTCAAGATTGTTTACTGAATGCTTAGAAGGCTCTGGATTTTCTTTCAAGGAAACCATGCTTGATTTTCTAGGCATCATTGGGTTGTTCATGAATGCAGAGAGATTGTGTTGCAAGTATCCATATATAAATACCTGCTCTTACAACATATTGTAATTTTTTGAAAGTATTCGAAATAAAATCAAACTTTATCTACAAATAAACAGAATCCACGTATACACAAATAAAAACTCATAAACTCAGAGTACAAATATCTCCAAGCCTCCAAATTTCTACTATGCCATGTGAAGGACCTTGCCAACATCCAGGAGAGTAAAAGGGCCTTGTAGCATCGACAAAGTGAAAAACAGTGACTCATTTGTTTAAAAGACATCATGGGGGGGGGAATGCTTCATAAAATTCAAGGACCTAATCCAACAAGGAGAGTGTACTGCCGTCCGTTATTTATTCACATGATTGAAGCCTCCAACAATGAAGAAAAGCAAAAGGAAGACCATTTTAGAGAAATAGGCAATACCAAAGATTCATATTTGTCTCTCACCACTATATTTCTCTTAATATATATTTTTAGTGATGCATATCAACCATACATGAACATACATAAACTTGAATACTAGAGCAGAAATCACAACTTTAGAAAATAAATGGGCATAACAAATTACAGTGGTCCCATACACACATCTCCACCAGAAAGTTGAATTGTGATTGATTTTTAAATTGGCCAGAGCATCTTTGAAACATGACTAATTATTATTCTTGGTTACTCATGGGTGTAAATTCCTGACATCCCCACGATTTTTAAAACAAATCTGTTTTATTGTGACATATTAAACCAATATCCTATTTATCCAATATGAACATACCCTCGTCCTTGGTATATTCATAGAGGTGTGCATTCATTTGTTCAATTATTATTAAGCCTTCTCGATAGATATATAATAAATTTAATAAAAAAAGAGAAACCTGAAGAATTAATAAGAAAATTTACATCTCTCAATCCATTTGTTGACACTGACATGTATAGGTGTTTTTCTGGCTGTCATTGGACAATTTTTTTTGTTTCATCTTTCACTTTCACTGATTTCCAATCCCATCCTACATCATGTTGACAAAGTGAACAAAGAATGGACTTTTTAATGCTGTTGAAAATGGTTTTATTATAAAATTATGAACTGAAAAGAATATTAGATTGAAAGAGAATAGTAATGTTAAAAGTGAGTGTACATTAGGTTAGATTTAATATAATTAATGAAAAGAAAGTGATCATATGGGACAAACACATATAAAGGAGAATAATTTGTCTGAAATTAGTGAAATAAATTATAACAAAATTCTAATTATTATTTTCCCCGTGAAATACTTAGATGTTATAATCTCTGAGTGAAATAAATTTTTGTTTTTTCATGCAATTTCCATTGAGGTATTCATTCTTTTTTAATAAAAAATGTCTGCTTTGGAAATTGCACACACCTCATTGGCCTAAATTTTCACACATAACAAGATTTCTAGTTAAACCATAGAATTTCCTTCCAGGGATTCTCAGAGCAATGGAATCCAAGGGCAGAGGAAGAAATTCGAATAGAATGTGAAGGTATTGTCATCTCAGTGAAGATCTAACATTATCAAAAGTCACCAGACACCAGGTACATCAAAGCTTAGGGCAATGGATAACCTTTCCTTGTAACATGAAATTGAAATTTAGCACTGGATTCCAAAAAGACTCCCAGGGGTGGAGCCTGGCAGACTAAAATCATGGTCATCCTCCCATTTCTGACCCAGAAAAAATGGCCATGAGGTGATTCCAACAACAGGCCCGGATTGTCTTTTTACTGCTCCTCCAAAGCAGGGACCCTAGCTGGGGGCAGCACAGAGAATTCTGCAGACTAATTATTGGAGCTTGTGGGCATGGGGAATGGGCTGTTTGTAAAAGACAGCAGAAGAATAGAAATAACTGCTAAAAACAGAAAAGAAAGAGGAGAACAATGGAATCCTGGAATAAAGAAACCAAGCTCTAATTCTCTTTTGCAGTGTGGTGCAGTGCTGGTTGAAAATTAGAAGTGAAAGAAAAAAATTCACTAGCCAACTCAGGAGTATGTAGAAAATTTTAAAATACAAGAGTCTTCAATACAAACACACAATATACAACCAACTATCTAGCATGTTGAAGGCAGGGTATGAAGGTGTGTTTTAAACATAAAGTATGGTCACTGGCTGGTGGAAACAATGCCATGATATTTTATCATTATCTCTAAGAAATATTCCACCACATGTGGTGTGATGCTGGGAGAGTGTGGCTTGAATATTCTGACTGACTTCATTAATGGTTTTTTTTTTTTTTAGTTTACACATTCTGTTAAGAAATATATATTAAGAAAAAGAAGGATGTGGCCAATTGGAGGAGAAAATTTGATTTAATACAGATTAGGATGACGATATTCCCTTATAAAACCATTTGGTGTATTTAAAATTAAGAAAAAAAAAATTAAGCCCTCTGTAAAAAACAGATTTTAAAAGAAAGGTTAATTATATATTTTGGTCTAAAAATAAATCTGTACTTAGACAGAAATAATTTTTCCACACACCCTGTCAATGCTAATTGGAATTGTAAGGTTTTAGTCCCTATAATTTTTAAACTCTAAAAATCAGAGGATTCAAAGAGAAGAGTTAGTGTAGCATGCACATTTTACATAAATATTTGGACTAGATTTTCTTCCTATTAGTTATTGAAATAATATTAAACTACTCTAACCTGGAGAATAATAATGGGATGACAGGAAATGCTTTTCAGTGATTTCTCCATTTTTTAAAAAACCACAATTTTAAATCGATAATTCAGAAGAGATCTTTTTACATGAATTCACGAATGTTTTCTGAATGTTTCAAATCTCTGAGATGTTTTTTCAATGAAATCATTCCTATTTTCTGGATATCATTAGGCTGTTCTCGAGTGCAGAGAGATTGTGAAGCATGTATCCATATATAAATAACTGCTTTTATGACTTATTGTAATGTCTTAGAATTAATAGGAAATAAGATCAAACCCATCCTTACAAAGAAACAGAATCCACATATACACAAATAAAGAAACAAGAACTCAGAGTACAAATAGTTCCCAAACTCTAAGTTTCTTTGATGCTTTGTGAAAGTCCCTTCCAACACCCAGAAGAGAAAAATGCACTTGCAGGATCCACAATTTGACAAAGAGTGAGTCAAATGTTATAAGTTATCTTGGGGCTGAAGATTTTTCATTTAATTCAAGGACCTAATCCATCAAGCAGAGTGTACTGTCCTCCATTTTATGCACAGGAGATTATACCCTCCAAAATGAACTAAAACAAAAGGCAGAACACTTTAGAGAAATAATTAATTCCAAAACTTCATGTTTGACTCTCAGCACCCTCTTTCTCTTAATATATATATATATATATATTTTAGTGATGCATATCATTTATAAATAAAGATACATAAACTTGAATTCTAGAGCAGAAATCAGGGTCTTAAAAAATAAAGTGGCATAACACCTTACAGTGCTACCATGCACATATCTGCAGCAGAAATTTAAATTGTGATTCATTTTTAAAATTGGCCAGAGCACCTTTGAAATATAACTCAAACTATTATCCATGGCTCAACTTGGTTGTACAATTCTTTACATCCCCACTATTTTTAAACCAAATCTGTTTTATTGAGACATAATAAACCAATGTCTTATCTATCCGATGTTTACATTCCCTGGTCCTTGTTATATTCACAGAGGTGTGCATTCATGTCTTCAAACAATATTGAACCTTTACAATAGCTCTTTAATAATTTTACTAAAGAAAGAAAACCAGAAAAATAAATAAGAAATTCTCTCTCCTCACAATCCATTTATTGACTTTGAGATGCACAGGTGTTTTACTGGCTGTCCTTGAACAACATTTTTTATTTATCTATCATTATTATTGATGTGTGACCACATACAACATCATGTGGAAAAAGTGAACAATGAATGGCTTTTTTTAAGCTGTGGAAAATGTCTTTATTTTAAAATTATGAACTGAATCAGATATTAGATAAAAAGAAAATGTTAATTTTAAAAGTAAGTGAAGTTAAATCGATAATTCTGAGGAAACAGTTTCCATGATTTCACGGATGTTTGCAGAATGTTTATAAGGTTCTGTATTTTGTTTCAAGGAAACCATTCATGATTTTGTGGACATCATTGGGCTGTTTTGAGTGCAGAGAGATTTTGATACAGGTATCCAAATCTAAATACTTGCTCTTATGACATATTGTAATTTTTTAGAAAGTATTGGATATAAAATCAAACTCATTCTTACAAATATACAGAATCCACATATACACAAATGAAAACATAATACCTCAGAGTACAAATAGTTGGCAGCCACAAAATTTATCTTACACTTTATTGAGGTCCTTGCCAACTACCAGAAGAGAAAAATGGAACTGTAGGGTCCTCAAGGTGACAAAGAGTGACTCAAATGTTTACAAGACATCATGGGGGAGAGGAATGGTTCAAAATAGTCAAGGACCTAATCCATCAAGCAGAGTGTACCACCCTCCATTCTATGCAGGTGTGATTATAGCCTACAAAAATGAAGAAACAAAAAAGGAAAATTACTACAGAGAAATAGGTAATTCCAAAGCTGCATATTAGTCTCTCAACATACACTTTCCCCTAATATATATTTTTAGTGACGCATATCAGTCATACATGATCATACATAAACATGAAGTCTAGAGCAGAAATCATGACTTTGAAAATAAAGAGGCATAGCACCTTACTATGTTCACATGCACACAACTCCAGGAGAAACTTAAAGTGGGATTCATTTTTAAAATTTAGCCAAAGCATTTCTGAAACTTGACTAATATCTATTATCCATGGCTCAACTTGGGTGTACAATTCCTGATATCCCCATGAATTAAAACAAATCTGTTTTATAGACATATATTAAACCAATATCCTGTTTATCACATGTGTACATTCCATTATCCTTGGTATATTCTCAATGGTATGCATTCATCTCTTCAACCATTATTAAACTTTTTCAATAGCTCTATAATAATTATATTAAATAAAGAAATATCAGAAGAATAAAGAAGAAATCTCAACTCTCTATCCATTTGTTGACACTGACATACATAGATGTATTTCTGGCTTTTTTAAAGCTCTTGAAAAGGTCTTTATTTTAAAATTATGAACTGAATGGATATTAGATTGAAAGAAAATGTTAATTATAAAACAGAGTGTAGGAAATTGAAATTTCTGAGGAAATTTTTCCCCATGATTTCATGATTCTTTACTGAACATTTGGAAAGCTCTGGATTTTGTTTTAAGGAAACCATTCCTGATTTTCGGGACAATATTTCTGTTTTTCAGTGCAGAGGGATTTTAAAACAGGTACCCATATAAAAATGCCTGCTCTTATGACATATTGTAAGTTTTTAGAAAGTATTGGAAATAAAATCAAACCTATTATTACAAAGAAACAGAATACACATATACACAAATGAAAACCCATGAACTCAGAGTACAAATACCTCCCAGCCTCTAATTTTCTCCTATGGCTTATGAAGGAACTTGCCAAAACCTAGAAGAGAAAAAGGGACTTGTATGGTCCACAAGGTGTTAAAGAGTGACTCAAATGTTTTCAAGATGTCATGTAGGACAAGAATGGTTCATAATAATCAAGAACCTAATCCATCAAACAGAGTGTACCACTCTCCATTCCATGCGTGCATGGTTATAGCCTCCAACAATGAAGAAATACAAAAGGAAGACATCTTTAGAGAAATAGGTAACTCCAAAGCTTCATTGTGGTCTGTAACCACTATTTGTCTTAATATTTATTTTTATGATGCATATCAGTCATACATGAGCATACATAAGTTTTAAGTCTAGAGCAGAAATCACAACCGTAGAAAATAAAGGGGCATAACACCTTACAGTGGTCCCATCTCCAGGAGCAACTGAATTGTGATTCATTTTTAGAAATTGTGCAGAAAATTTCTGAAACACGACTAATAACTATTATCCATGGCTCAAGTTTGATGTACATTTCCTGACATCCCCATGATTTTTAAAACAAATCTGTTTTATTGAGATATAGAAAGCCAATATCTTTTTTATCCAATGGGTACATTTCCTGGTCCTTGGTGTATTCACAGTGGTATGTATTCAATTCTTCAATCATTATTAAACCTTTTCTATAGCTCTATAATAATTATAATAACTAAAGAATACCAGAAAAATAAAGAAAATATTTCACTTCTCAATCCATTTGTTGACACTGACATACATGGGTGATTTTCTAGCTGTCTTTGAGCAACTTTTAAAATTTATCTCTCAGTTTTATTGATATGCGATCCCATACTACATCAAATGGACAAAGTGGACAATGAATGGCTTTTTAAAATCTGTTGAAAGGGTCATTATTTTAAAATAATGAAGTGAAACAGATATTAGATTGATAGAAATTGTTAATTTTGAAAGGGAATATAGGTAAATTGATAATCCTGAGAAGATCTTTTTCCAAGATTTCATGATTGTTTACTGAATCTTTAGAAAGATTTGTGTTTTGTTTCATGAAAGCCATTCCAGATTTTCTGGACATCATTGTGCTGATCTTGAATGCAGAGATATTTTGATACAGGTATCCATATATAAATACCTGCTCTTATGACTTATTTTAATTTTTTAAAGTATTGGAAATAAAGCCAAACTCATTCTTACAAAGAAACAGAATACATATATGCACAAATGAAAACCCAGGAATTGAGAGTATAAATAGCTGCCAGGCTCCAGATTTTTCCTATGGCTCATGAAGGAATTTGCCAACACCCAAAATAGAAAAGGGGACTTGTAGGGTCCACAAGGTGACAAACAGTGATTCAAATGTTTACAAGATATCATGGAGGAGAGGTATGGCTCATAAAGTTCAAGGAACTAATCAATCAAGCAGTTTGTACCACCCTTCATTTTATGCACGTGTGATTATAGCCTCCAACATTGAAGAAACGTAAAAAGACTACATTTGAGAAATAGGTAATTCCAATGCTTCATATTTGTCTCTCAACAACCTCTTTATCTTAATATATATATTTTAGTGATGCATGTTAATCATACATAAACATACATAGACTTGATATCTAGAGTAGAAATAAAGGGGCATAACTTCTTACAGTGTTCCCATACACACATACCCAGGAGAAACTTGAGTTGTGATTCATTTTCAAAAATTGGCCAGAGCAATTATGAAACATGATGAATAACTTTTATTCATGGCTCAACGTGGGTGTACAATTCCTGAAAACCCCACGTTTTTTTAACACAAATATATTTTATTGAGACATATTATACAAATATCCTTTTATCCAATGTGTACATTCCAAGGTCCTTGGTATATTCACAGTGATGTATATTCATCTCTTCATTCATTATTAAACCTTTTCAATAGCACTATAATAATTATTAAAAATAAAGAAATCCAGTGGAATAAAGAAGAAATTATTCATCTCTCAATTCATTTGTTGACACTGACTTACATAGTAGTTTTTCTGACTGTCCTTGAACAAATTTTTGTTTATCTATCAGTTTTATTGATATGTGATCCCAAATGACAGCATGCAGACAAAGTGAACAATGAATGGCTTTTTTTAAAGCTGTTAAAAAGGATTTTATTTTAAAATTATGAACAGAAATGGATATAAGATTGAAATAAAACGTCCATTTAAAAAAAGCAGTGTAGGTAAATTGACAATTCAGACGATATCCATTTCAATGATTGCACAATTGCTTACTGAATGATTATAAGGCTCTAGATTTTATTTCAATGAATCCAATCCTGATGTTCTGGGCATCAATGGGCTGTTCTCGAGTGCAGAGAGATTGTGATGCAAGTATCCATATATAAATACCTGCTTTTATGACATATTGTAAGTCTTTAGAAAGTATTAGAAGTACAATCAAACTCATTCTTACAAGGAACAGAATCCACATATAGACAAAGAAAAACTCAGGAACACAGAGTAGAAATAGCTCACAATCTCCAAATTTCTCCTATGACTTATAAAGTACCTTGCCAACACCCAGAAGAGAAAAGGGACTTTGTAGGGTACACAAGGTGGCAAGTAGTGACTCAAATGTTTTCAAGATATCATGGGGGACCAGAACAGTTCATAAAATTCAAGGAAATAGTCCATAAATCAGAGTGCACCACCCTCCATTCTATACACATGTGACTATAGCATCCAAAAATGAAGAAACACAAAAGGAAGACCACTTTAGAGAAGTAGATAATTCCAAAGCTTCATATTTGTCTCTAACCACCCTCTTTCTCTTAATATGTATTTTTAGTGATGCATATCAGACATATATAAACATACATAAACTTGAATTCTAGAGCAGAAATCATAACCTTAGAAAATAAAGAGGCATAATACTTTACAGAGGTTACTTGTCCAGCAGAAATTTCAATTGTGAATGATTTTTTAAAATTGGCCAAAACATTTCTGAAACATGACTAATAACTATTATCCACGGCTAAATTTGGGTATGCAATTCCTGATATCACCACAATTTCTAAAACAAATCTGTTTTATTGAGACATATTAAAGCATTATCCTTTTTATCCAATGTGTACTTTCACTGGTCCTTAGTGTATGCACGGTGGTGTGCATTCATCTCTTCAATCATTTTTTAATCATTTCAATAGCTCTTTAATAATTATTAAAACTAAAGAAATTCTGTAGAATAAAAAAGAAATTATTGACCTCTCAATCCATTTGTTGTCACTGACCTACAAAGGCATTTTCTGGCTGGCACTGAACAACTTATTTTGTATATCTATCAGTTTTATTGATATGTGATCTCAAATGACATCATGTGGACAATGTGAAAAATGAATGGCTCCACCTCATTGTTTTAATTTCTTGCATTGCTAGAATCACCATACGTGAACAACAGAATACCATCAAGTCCACTCTAGTCCATAGTTCTTCCCCCAATCCTGAGGGGACTGGGATGGTGATGTCCACTCCACCTCCAAGTGAGAGAGGGCTTATATCCCATGGATATGGTGGGTGGGATGATCCTGCCTGCAGATGCAGGCCCTCTCCATTCCCTGGGATGGCCATTGGCCATCGTTGTCTCTTTGCCAGGTGACTTGGATGAATCCATTGAGTTGTAGGGTAGGAGTTGCAGCTCTACCAAGAATCCACACACACCTGGCAGAACTGTGTGGGAGAGAATGTTGTCTACGGTGTGAACTGTGGTCTATGGTTGGTGGCAAGGCCCTAGGATGTGAAAGTCCATTGAGGGTGGTGGGCCACACGTTTGAGAGATGTTTGTGTGGGATGTGGTGGGAAGTGTGGGAGGTGGGCAACATGGGAATCCCAGTGGGTTCCGTGTAATATTTTGGGTATCTAAGCACCTCTTAAAATATATTTATATATATACATAAATAACATTTTTGTAAGCAAATGCACATATATGCGTATATATTTATATATCATTTTGCAAATGTTGGTATGTATTGTGAAAATTTTTATTTTTACCCACAATAAAAAATTAAAAAAATAAATAAAAATAAATGAATGGCATTTTTAAAGCTGTTGTAAAAGTCATTATTTTAAAATTATGAACAGACATGGATATTAGATTGAAAGAAAATGTTAATTTTAAAAGGTAGTGTAGATAAATCAATAATTCAAATAAGATCTTTTCCCATGGTTTCATGCTTGCTTACTGAATGATTAGAAGGCTGAGGATTTTGTTTCAAGGAAACAATTCCTGATTTTCTGGGCATCATTGGGTTGTTCTCGAGTGCAGATAGATTGTGATGCAGATATCCATATATAAATAACTGCTGTTATGACATACTGTAATTTTTAGAAAGTATTGGAAATTAAATCAAACTCATTCTTACAAAGAAATAGAATCCACATATAGACAAATGAAAGCCCAGGAAGTCGGAGTACAAATAGCTCCCAGCCTCCAAATTTCTCCTATGGCTTAGGAGGGAACTTGCGAACACCCAGAAGAGAAATAGGCTGTTGTAGGTTCCACAAGGTGAGAAAGAGTAACACAAATGTCTACAAGATATCATGAGGGAGAGGAATCTTTCATGAAAGTCAAGGACCTAATCCATCAAGAAGAGTGTACCAGCCTGTATTCTATGCATGCGTAATTATAACCTCCAACCATGAAGAAACAAAAAAGTAAGAGTGCTTTAGAAAAATAGGTAATTCCAAAGGATCATACTTGACTCTCAGCACCGTCTTTCTCTTATTATATATATTTTAGTGATGCATACCAATCATTCATGAACGTACATAAACTTGAAGTCTAGAGCAGAAATCAAGAGCTTAGAAAACAAAGGGGCATAACACCTTACAGTGGTCCCATCTCCAGCAGAAACTGAATTGTGATTCATTTTTAAAATTGGCCAGAGCATTTCTGAAACACAACTTATAAATATGATCCATGGCTCAAATTGTGTGTACAGTCCCAACATCCCCACGATTATTAAAACAAATCTGTTCTATTGAGACATATTAAACCCATATCTTCTTTATTCAAAGTGTACATTCCCTCGTCCTTGGTATATTCACATTTACGTGCATTCATCTCTTCAAACATAATTAAACCTTTAAGTAGCTCTATAATAATGAAAATAAATAAAGAAAAACAAGAAGAATAAAGGAGAAATTATTCAACTCTGAATCCTTTTGCTAACACTGACAAATATAGGTGTTTTTCTGGGTTTCTTTAAACAACTTTTTTTATCTATCTGTTTTAATGATATGTGATCCCATACTACATCATGTGGACAAAGTGAAGAATGAAGCCTTTCTTAAAGCTTTGAAATGGTCTTTATTTTAAAATTATGAATTGAATCGGATATTATATTGAAAGAAAATGTTAATTTTAGTATGGAGTGTAGGTAAATTGACAATTCAGAGGAGATCTTTTTCCATGATTGCACGATTGTTTACTGAATGTTTAGAAAGCCATGGATTTTGTTTCAAGGAAACAATTCCTGATTTTCTGGACATAATTGGGCTGTTCTTGGGTGCAGAGACATTGTGATGCAGGTATCCATATATAAATACCTGCTCTTATACCATTTTGTAATTTTTTATATGTATTGGAAATAAAATCAAACCAAATCTTACAAAGAAAACAAATCTACATATACACAAATGAAAACCTAGGAACTCAGAGGATAAATAGCTCCCAGCATCCAAATTTCTCCTATTGCTTGTGAAGGACGTTGCCAACACCCAGAAGTGAAAATGGGCTTTTAGAGTCCAAAAGGTTACAAAGAGTGATTCAAATGTTTACAAGATATCATGGTGGAGAGGAATGGTTCATAAAGTCAAGGGCCTAATCCATCAAGCAGAGGGTACTGCCCTCCATTCTGTGCCCACCTGAATGTAGCCTCCAACAATGAAGAAATACAATAGGAAGATCATGTTAGAGAAATGGGTAATTCCAAAGGTTCATATTTTTTTCTCACCAGCCAATTTCTCTTAATGTTTACTTTTAGTGATGCATGTTAATCATACATGAACATACATGAACTTAAAATTCTGCATCAGAAATTGTGACTTTAGAAAATAAAGGGTCATAACAGCTTACAGTTGTCCCATATACACATCTCAAGCTGAAACTTGAATTGTGATTCAATTTTAAAATTTGGTCAGAATATTTCTGAAACATGAATGATAACTATTATCAAAGGCTCATCTTGGGTGTAGAATTCCTGACATACCCACGAATTTTAAAACAATTCTGTTTTATTGAGACATATTAAACCAAAATCTTTTTTATCCATTGTGTACATTCCCTGGTCCTTGGTATATTCACAGTGCTATGCACTCTTCCCATCAATCATTATTAACCCATTTCAATAGCTCTATAATAATTATAATAAATATAGAAAAAACAGAAGTTTAGAAAACAGATTATTACCTCTCAATCCATTTTGACACTGATATACATAAGGGTTTTACTGATTGTTCTTAAATCTGTTTATGTTTATCCATCAGTTTTATTCACATGTGATCACATATAACATCATGTGGAAAAAATGAACAATGAATAACTATTTTAAAGATGTTATAACGGTCTTTATTTTAATATTATGAACTGAAACAGATATTAGATTGAAAGAAAATATTAATTTTAGGAATGAGTGAAGATAAATTGATAATTCTGAGGAGATATTTTTCCATAATTTTGGGATTGTTTACTGAATTTTTAGAAGGCTCCAGATTTTGTTTCAAGGAAACCATTCCTGACTTTCTGGTCATAATTGGGCTGTTCTTGAAGGCAGAGAGTTTGTGATGAAGGTATCCATATATAAATACCAGCACTTATGATATATTGTAATTTTTTAGAAAGTATTGGATATAAAATCAAACTCCTACTTACCAAGAAACAGAATCAACATATACCCAAATGAAAACCCAGAAACACAGAGTACAAATAGCTCCCAAACTCCAGATTTCTCCTATGGCTTATGAAGGCCCTTGCCAAAACCCAGAAGTGAAAAATGGACTTCTAGGGTCCACAAGTGACAAAGAGTGACTCAAATGTTTACAAGATGTCATTGGTGATATTAATGCTTCAAAAAGTCAAAGACCTAATCCATCTAGGAGAGTGTACTGCTCCCCATTCTATGCACGAGTGATTATAGCCTCCAGCAATGAAGAAAAACAAAATGAAGACCACTTTAAAGAAATAGGTAATTCCAAAGATTCATATTTGTCTAGCACCACCATATTTTCTTAATATATATTTTTAGTGATGCATACCAATCATACGTGAACATATATAAACTTGAAATATAGAGCAGAAATCATGACCTTAGAAAACAAAGGGGCATAACACCTTACAGTGGTCCCAGCTCCAGAAGAAACTGTATTGTGATTCATTTTTAAAAAATGGCCACTGAAGGCGGATTGGGGACTGGGTCCTGCCCGGGGGTCTGTGCTGTGCACGCGCGGAGTGAGAAGCTTGGGACATCTATCTGCGGGATCGGCGGCGTGGACTGAAAGGTGGAGATTCGTGAGGTTTGAGGCTGCCAGTGGAGGTTGGCACAGGCGGCTGAGCCACGCAGTTTGGGAAAAAAAGAAATAAAACGGCCATTTGGAGCTGCGGGCGGGGCGAAAAAGTTTTATTTTCTGGGGAACTGGCTGCCTGGAGCCCCTTGGACCTTGTGTGAACAGAGCAAACGAGCTAATCAGCACCTGGTGAACCGGAGGGGGGATTTTGTTTGGGGAACGGAGCTGATTTCCCTTGCCACCCAGGGATAAGACGCGGGCCACTGCAGAGCCAGGAGGAACGGACACTTCCCAAAAATGGGAGGGTTCGGTTGGAAGACAGGGAAGGGTATTTTATATTTTTAGACATTGATCTGGCTGCCTGCACTGCCCCATAGCTTTGGGGAGCAGATAAGCTGACCTGAAGCAGAATCAGGCTGAGAGCAGACGCGAATCTGCACTCAAACTGATTTACTGAGAAGCCCAGTGACGCTGGAGCTCGGTGCCAGAAGGGGCGGAATCCGCCATCTTTAGCACTCCTCACTGACTAACATCAGAGCTTCAGTTAACCTGGGGAGTCCGGAAAGTGGGATGTGCTAGATTAATTTCCACGGGTCCAGCTAGGGTCCCTTCCATAAGGGGGTTGGTCTAGAGGAGGAATTATTTTGGGTCCTGCATTTGGCTAAAAAAAAAAAAAAAGTGAGGTAACCTCAACAAATGAAAAATAAATTATTTTTAATTTAGTTTAATAGCTAAAAGCTGCTTCAGGACCTGCATATAGAACCCTGTGGGGAAATTCGTTGATAAACACAAGTAGGCAGGAAGGATCCACGTGGACCCTAGGGGAATCATTGACCCCTCTTAGCTCTGTTTGACTGCTTGCCTGTGTGGAACTTTGGTTTCTCTCTGTTGCTCTCTGGTCTATTGCTATTATTCCCGTTTTCCTCCCCCCTTCCTTTATCCTTCTATTTATTTTTAAATAGGTGCTGCCAGCTGGTCGCTTCTTTGCTGGCTTTCTTATTCAGTAATTTCCCACTCGCTGTATATATTGATTCTGTATTACAAATTATCACTTATCCTTCCTGCATCTTTCTGCCTTCTGTTTTCTGTTGTGGCTCTTGGAGGCAACATTTTTTCATAGGCCCACAACTTAAGGGTGTCAATTTCTATCCCAACTATTTTGTTTTCTTCTTCTTCTTTTTTCTTTTTTATTAGTATTAACTTTTTCCTTTCAGACCTTTCTCTACTATTTCTCTCTCTCCTCATAATTCTACCCTTCTAAATCACTATATATATATATATTCCTCCATTTGTTTTCCCAGTCCATTGTAGGAACTCATTATGTTTTCCTAGTACTTTACACTGCCTACACAATTTAAATATTCATCTCATTAAGTCTCATTTTGCCCCTCTTCTAACTTTTATCAATATTTCTATTATCCTTCTGCCTTCCTTACATCTTTTGATTCCTCTGACCCTAACCTTTTGCCTTCAAGGGAACATACAAAGAAGCAAGGAAATAAAATAGGAAGAAAAACTGCCAAAGAGAAAACTTAACTCACACGTAGAACCAACTGCTAAATAAAATTCTAGAGCATAGAGAAAAGCTAATCAACTGAACAAACCCATCAAGATAATATGATGACCAGAGGGCAACAGAAAAATACAAATGACTCTGAGAAACTAGAAAACATGGACCAGTCCAGTGCACAAAATAAAAACCAGGAAGCAATGCAGTACATCGAACAACTAATCAAAGTTATCCAAACAAATATCATGGACCAACATAAAGAACCGAAGGAAGAGATTAAGGATATAAAGAAGACACTGGGAGAACATACGGAAGAAATAGCTAACACACCTAAAAAGGTAATGGATATGATGGTGAACAAAGACACAAGTCAAGAAATGAAAAAGACGCTGGACTCACATGGCAGCAGAATTGAACAGGCAAAGGAAAGAATTAGTGATATGGAAGACAATACAGTTGAAATCAAAGAGATTGTAGAAAAGATAGACAAAAGGATAGAAAAAATCCAGTATGGTCTCTGGGAATTAACTGATAATGCAAGACGCACAAACATACGCATTATGGGCATCCCAGAAGGAGAAGAGAAGGGAAAGGGAACAGAAGGAGTGTTGAAGGAAGTTATGGGTGAAAACTTTCCAACTCTATGGAGAGAGATGGATGTGCAGATGCAGGAAGCACAGTGCACCCCAAATAGTATAAATCCCAACAGGCAAACTCCAAGACATATATTTGTCAAACTGTCCAATGCTTAAGACAAAGAGAAAATACTCAAGGCAGCAAGAGAAAAGAGAACCATCACATACAAGGGAAGCACAATAAGATTAAGTGCTGATTTCTCAGCTGAAACCATGGAGGCAAGAAGACAGTGGTATGACATAGTCAAAACACTAAAAGAAAAAAACTTCCAGCCACGAATTCTCTATCCAGCAAAATTGGCATTCAAAAATGATGGAGAGTTCAAAATATTCACAGATAAACAGCAATTAAGAGAATATGTCAAGAAGAAACCAGCACTTCAAGAAATACTAAAGGAATCTCTACAAGTTGAAAGGAAAAAACAAAGGAGAGAGAGTTGGAGGAGAGTTTTAAAAAAACTGAAAACTCAAAAAGAGAAACAAAACAACATATGACATACATTAACCCAAAGAAAAAATGATTAAAGTAAGAAATTAGTTACGAGTAATAACACTGAATGTTAATGGTTTAAATTCACCAATCAAAAGACACAGATTGGCAGAATGGATAAGAAAATATGATCCATCTATATGCTGTCTACAAGAAACCCACCTTCGGCCCAGGGATTCAAGGAGGCAGAAAGTGAATGGCTGGAAAATCATTTTACAAGCTAACAATAGCCAAAAAAGGGCAGGAGTAGCTATTCTAATATCAGACAAAATAGACTTTAAATGCAAAATTATTGTAAGAGACAAAGATGGACACTACATATTAGTAAAAGGAGTAATCTCTCAAGAAGAGAGAACAATCATCAACATTTATGCACCTAATTGATGTGCCTCAAAATACGTGTGGCAAACTCTGGAAAAATTAAGAGGAGAAATAAATTCCTCTACAATTATAGCAGGGGACTTCAACACACCACTATCATCATTAGACAGAACATCTAAGCAGAGAATCAATAAAGAAACGAAGGCACTCAACAATACATTAGAAGATTTGGACTTAATAGACATATACAGAACACTACACCCAAATAAAGCGGGATTTACATTCTTCTCCAGTGCACATGGAATATACTCCAAAATAGACCACATGCTAGGCCACAAAACAACACTCAATGAATTCAGAAAGATTGAGATTATACAAAGTAATTTCTCTGACCACAACAGAATGAAGTTGGAAATCACTAAGGGCCAGAGAAACAGGTTAGGTACAAGGATATGGAAGTTAAACAACACACTCTTAGACAAACAGTGGGTCAAAGAGGAAATTTCAAAAGAAATCAGTAACTACGTTGAAACTAATGAAAACAACAACACAACATATCAAAACCTATGGGATGCAGCGAAAGCAGTCCTGAGAGGGAAGTTCATAGCCATAAATTCATATATTAAAAAAGAAGGAAGAGCTAAAATTGAAGACCTAAGTGCACACTTGGAGGAATTGGAAAAAAAACAACAAACTAAACCTAAAGGAAGTAGAAAACAGGAAATAACCAAGATTAGAGCGGAACTAAATGAAATAGAGAATAAGAAAGCACTGGAAACAATAAACAAAAACAAAAGTTGGTTCTTCGAGAATATCAACAAAATTGACAAACCCTTAGCCAGAGTAACAAAGAAAAAGAGAGAAGAGAAGCAAATACATAAAATAAGGAATGAGCAAGGTGATATCACTACTGACCCCACAGAAATAAAGAATATCATAAGAGGATACTTTGAAAAATTATATGCCAACAAGAATGACAATTTAGGGGAAATGGACAAGTTTCTAGAAACCCACAAACAGCCGACATTGATGAAAGAAGAAATAGATGAACTCAACAGCCCAATTACAAGTAAAGAGATAGACTCAGTTATTAAAAACCTCCCAACTAAGAAGAGTCCAGGACCAGATGGCTTCACAGCTGAATTCTACCAAACATTCCGGAAAGAGTTAACACTAATTCTACTTAAGCTCTTCCAAAAAATAGAAGTAGAAGGAATATTACCTAACTCATTTTATGATGCCAAAATTACCCTAATACCAAAACCAAATAAAGATACCACAAGAAAGGAAAATTACAGACCAATTTCTCTAATGAACCTAGATGCTAAAATCCTTAACAAAATACTTGCTAATCATATTCAACAACATATCAAAAGGATTATACACCATGACCAAGTGGGTTTCATCCCAGGTATGCAAGGATGGTTCAATATAAGAAAATCAATCAATGTAATACACCACATAAACAAACTGAAAGAAAAAAATCACATGATCATCTCCATAGATGCTGAAAAAGCATTCGACAAAATACAGCACTCTTTCCTCATAAAAACACTACAAAAGATAGGAATAGATGGAAATTTTCTGAAAATGATAAAGGGTATATATGAAAAACCCAAAGCTAACATCATTTTCAACGGTGAAATCCTAAAAGCCTTCCCTCTGAGATCTGGAACAAGACAAGGATGCCCAATATCACCACTCCTATTTAACATTGTCTTAGAAGTACTTGCACGAGCACTGAGACAAGAAAAGGACATAAAAGGCATCCAGATTGTAAAAGAAAAAGTAAAAATTTATTATTTGCAGAAGACATGATCCTATACATAGAAAGCCCTGAGAAATCTACAACAAGGCTTCTAGAACTTATAAAGGAGTTCAGTAATGTTGCAGGCTATAAGATCAGTGCTCAAAAATCAGTAGCATTTCTGTACACCAATAACCAGCAAACTGAGGAGGAAATCAGGAAAAAAATACCATTTACAATAAGTAAACAAAAGAATCAAATACCTAGGAATAAATTTAACTAAAGATGTAAAGGACTTATATACAGAAAACTACACAACACTGTTAAAGGAAATCAAAGAAGACTTAAATAAATGGAAAAATATTCCCTGTTCATGGATGGGAAGACTAAACATCATCAAGATGTCTATCCTACCCAAACTAATCTACAGATTTAATGCAATCCCAATAAAAGTCAACAATATTTTTTTTAAGGAACTGGAAAAACTAACCACAAAATATATTTGGAGAGGCAAGATGACCCGAATATCCAAAGATATATTGAAAAAGAAAAATGAAGTTGGAGGTATCACATTACCTGACTTTAAAACATACTAAAAAGCTATAGTGATCAAAACTGTGTGGTATTGGCACAAGGATAGACCTATGGGCCAATGGAACCAATTGAGAGTTCTGATATAGATCCTTGCATATACAGTCATCTGATATTTGACAAGGCCACGAAACCCACTCAGTTGGGAGAGAGTGTCCTCTTTAACAAGTGGTGCTTGGAGAACTGGATATCCATATCCAAAAGAATGAGAGAATACCATCTCGCACCTTATACAAAAATCAACTCAAGATGGATCAAAGATCTAAATATAAGAACCAAAACCATAGAAACCTTGGAAGATAATGTAGGGAAGCATCTACAGGACCTTTTAATAGGAAATGCTTTCATAAACTTCACAGCCAAAGCACGAACAGAAAGAGAAAAAATTGATAAATGGGATCTCCTCAAAATTAAAAACTTCTGCACTTCTAAGGATGTTATTAAGAAAATAAAAAGGCAACCTACTCAGTGGGAAAACATATTCGGCAAACATATATATGATAGGAGCCTAATATCCTGCATATATAAAGAAATCCTTCACCTCGAAAATAAAAGGACAAACAACCCATATAAAAAATGGGCAAATGACCTGAAAAGACACTTCTCCATGGAAGAAATACAAATGGCTAAAAAACACATGAAAAAATGCTCAACATCACTTGCTATCAGAGAAATGCAAATCAAAACTACAATGAGATACCATCTTACACCCATCAGAATGGCAGCTATTAAAAAAACAGGAGACACTAAATGTTGGAGAGGATGTGGAGGAATATGAACCCTCAACCACTGCTGGTGGGACTGCAGTATGGTCCAGCCACTGTGGACGACAGTTTGGTGGTTCCTCAGAAAACTAGCAATAGATCTTCCATATGATCCAGCAATTCCACTGTTGGGTGTATACCCAGAAGAACTGAAAACAAAAATACAAACAGATATATGCACACCAATGCCAAAAGTTGGAATCAGCCCCGGAGCCTATCAACAGACGAATGGATAAGCAAAATGTGGTACATACATACAATGGAATATTACTCAGCTGTAAGAAGGAACAAAGTGCTAACACATGGAATAACGTGGATGAATCTTATGTTGAGTGAAGCAAGCCAGGCACTGAAGGATGAACAGTATATGACCTCACTGATCTGAACTGAGGAAAGTGAGCAGTCTCTGAGAACCATTGTCTGAAAGACAGGTTAACAAAGGAGAGTAAGAGAAGAGCAGGCTTTGAGCCATCACCCATATGGACATAATCTATGGTAAAGGAATAGAGTGTGGTTGCATGTTGGGGGATGGGGCAGATGAGTGGTGGTGTTCCTGGGCTTCATGGTGCAGCACTGGGGGGTGGGTGGATTAGGAAGGGCTGGTTCAAATCCCCAGGACATGTAAATGTGAATCTTGACAATCCATGGGTTGGAATAGGGGGGTATCACGGGCCCTGGGGGGCTGGGGAGAAGGGAACTGTCAAGATCTAATGGGTTGTTTGGTGGTCATGGGAAGGTTTTTCATTTCCTTACAGTAATGGACACAGGACATGGTAAATATCATCAAAATTATTAAACTGTATCATCTAAATTGTAAACTATAATGTAAATCACTGACAATGTTTAGTTGCTATATTTTGCTATCTGCATAACAGTTATAACAATGCTAACAAACAAAAAAAAGGGGGGGGGATTTAATATGGGGTGGGGAAGGGGGGTGGTTTGGTATCTGGGAGTCTCCGGCACTCCGTGTGTGACTTTGCTGTGACCTAAAACTTCTTTGAAAATTAAATGAAAAATTGGGAGACAATGGGGATTGAGAGGAAGAAGGTGTCATGGCACACTAGACATCTGATAACACAGTGATAAAGGGAAGGAAAAAGAGGAAAAAAGAAAAGAGAAAGGAAAAAAATGAATATATATATATATATATATATATTTAAAGGCATTTCCTTTGCTTTTTTGCCCATTTTTTGAATGTCCCAATCCACTAATTATATTTTATTTTGTTTTGTTGTTTTTTTTTGATTATTTGTTTTTTTTCCTTCTCTCTCTCTCTTTTTTTTCCCCTGAGTTTCCTTATGTTTGTCTCTTGCATGTAAGCTTATCACACTTGCTTCTTTTTCCTAGTAAGTGTATTTGATTATTTTATGGACTAAATGTTCATGGAGGATTTGGATCACAGAAGGGTTACAATGGGTACTGCGGGGGATTATTGGGGGGGTGTCTGGGGGGGTTTCGTGGGGATTGGTTCAACCGAATATACATGAAAGATATACAAAATCATTCAAATGTGGGGGATGGGGCATGGTCACGATGGGTGGAAAATCACACAATAATTGAGGGAATCTGAATTCATAGCCTGGAGAGCTCTGCCACAGTCTCCAAGGGAGCAACAATAGTCCTCTGAGTGTAGGGACAGTGCCTGTCAAAATAGGATGACCCACTGATGTTTGTTTTTTTTTTATTGATGACTACCCTTGTGAGTCTTTGCTCTTGTAAATGAGACTTAGACTCCAGTGGTGGGGTGCCTAAGGGTTGCCACCTGAGAGCCTCCTTGTTGCTCAAATGTGGCCTCTCTCTAAGCCAAACTCAGCATATGATTGCATTACCTTCCCCCCAACTTGGGACATGACTCCCGGGGATGAGCCTCCCTGGCAACGAGGGATTAATACCATGTGCCAACTGGCATCTTTGCACAGTGGCAGTATTGTAGCCAATGAGGTTTATCTGAGGCGCGATTATTGCTAACTGAAAACTTTTCCCAAGTGCCAACTGGCAACACAACTGGAAAAAGACCTTGAATAAAAGGGGGAAATGGTAAAGACAAATGAGTTCAAGTGGCTAAGAGACTTCAAAGAGAGTCGGGAGGTCATCCCAGAGGTAACTCTTAGGCACACCTCAGTAGGAGCTCATAGAACATCAAAGTGCCTATCACCCCACTCAGTGGGGTTCCTGAGAGCTCCGGAGACACCCTGGTCCTATATAAGGGGGTATAGCCCCAGAGACTGATGCCTTATCAGTGGGTTCTATTTTGGAATCTGTGGTCCTGAGAGTGACAAAATTAGACACAAATAAGTCCTCCCTGCACATGGTTCACCAGTCCCTTCTATTCAAACCTATATGTGATGTTGAAGTTTTTAGGTATACTTCCAGAGACTGGAGCCTCCCGCCTACCTATGTGCCAGGTGTGCATGAAATCTAGGTGGAGCTGCAACTCCTACCCTACAGCTCAATGGACTCATCCAAGTCACCTGGTGAGGAGACAACGATGGGCAATGGACATCCCAGGGAATGGAGAGGGCCTGCATCTGCAGGCAGGATCATCCCACCCACCATATCCATGGGATATAAGCCCTCTCTCATTTGGAGTTGGAGTGGATATCACCATACCAGTCCCCTCAGAATTGGGGGAAGAAACTATGGACTAGAGTGGACTTGATGGTATTCTCTTGTTCACATATGGTGATTCTAGCAATGCAAGAAATTATAACAATTAGGTGGAGCCAGTGGCCACTTGACACTTTTGGGGTAGGGAGGGGATGAGCAGTTGAAATAAAGTGGCTTCTTTGGGAGTTGGAGGTTGTCCTGAGTACTGTTGTGGCAATGGATGTAGGCCATTTTAAATCAGCACACACCACTCAGAACTGAGTGGTAGAGAGTGTGGTCTACAGTTTGAACTGTGGTCTATGGTTGGTGGCAAGGCTCCAGGATGTGTAAGTTCATTGAGGGTGGTGGGCCGCACTGTGGGAGATGTTTGTGTGGGATGTGGTGGGAGGTGTGGGAGGTGGGCAACATGGGAATCCCAGTGAGTTCCGTGTAATATTTTGGGTAATCTAAGCACCTCTTAAAATATATATATGTATATATATATATATATAAATAACATTTTTGTAAGCAAATACACATATATGCATATATATTTATATATCATTTTGCAAATGTTTGCATGTATTGTGGGAATTTTGATTTTTACCCATAATAAAAATAAAAAAAATGGCCACTGGCTCCACCTCATTGTTATAATTTCTTCCATTTCTAGAATCACCATATGTGAACATCAGAATACCATCAAGTCCACTCTAGTCCATAGTTCTTCCCCCAATCCTGAGGGGACTGGGATGGTGATGTCCACTCCACCTCCAAGTGAGAAAGAGCTTATATGCCATGGATATGGTGGGTGGGATGATCCTGCCTGCAGATGCAGGCCCTCTCCATTCCCAGAATTGTGTGGGAGAGAGTGTGGCCTACGGTGTGAACTGTGGTCTATGGTTGGTGGCAAGGCCCCAGGATGTGTAAGTCCATTGAGGGTGGTGGGCCACACTTGTGGGAGATGTTTGTGTGGGATATGGTGGGAGGTGTGGGAGGTGGGCAACATGGTATTCCCAATGGGTTCTGTGAAATATTTTGGGCAATCTAAGTACCTCTTAAAATATATTTATATATATATATAAATAACATTTTTGTAAGCAAATGCACATATATGCATATATATTTATATATCATTTTGCAAATGTTGGTATGTATTGTGAAAATTTTGATTTTTACCCTCAATAAATTAAAAAAAAAAAACTGGCTAGAGCATTTTGAAACACAACTGATTACTATGATCCATGGCTCAAACTGGGTGCACAGTTCCTGACATCTCCATGATTATTAAAACAAATCTGTTTCCTTGAGACATATTGAACCAATATATTTTTATCCAATGTGTTCTTTCCCTGGTCCTTGGTTTATTCACATTTGTGTGCATTCATCACTTCAATCATTTTTAAACCTTTTCAATAATTCTATAATAATTAAAATAAATAAAGAAATACCAAAAGAATAAAGAAGAAATTATTCACTCCTCAATCCATTTCTTGACAGTGACCTACACATGTGTTTGCTGGCAGTATTTGAAAAATGTTTTGGTTTATCTATCAGTTTTATTGATATGTGATCCAATACGTCATCATGTTGACAAAGTGAACAATGAATGGCTTTTTTAAGCTGTTGGAAAGGCCTTCATTTTAAAATTATGAAAGGAAATGCATATTAGATTGAAAGAAAATGTTAATTTTAAAAGAGAGAGTATGTAAATAGTTAATTCAGAGGAGATCTTTTTCCGTGATTGCACAATTGTTTACAGAATGTATAGAGGTCTCCAGATTTTTTTTCAGTGAAACCATTCCTGATTTTCTGGACATCATTGGGCAGTTCTCGAGTGCAGAGTGATTGTGTTGCAGTTATCCATATATTAATACCTGCTCTTATGACATATTGTAATTTTGTAGAATGTAATGGAAATAAAATCAAATCATTCTTCCAAAAATCAGAATTGACATATAGACAAATGAAAAACCAGGAAGTTAAGAGTCCAAAGTGCTCCCAGCCTCCAAATATTTCCTATGGCTTATGAAAGACATAGCCACCACCAAGAAGTGAAAAAGTGACTTGTAGTGTCCACATGGTGACAAAGAGTGACTCAAATATTTACAAGATATCATGAGGGGGAGGAATGGTTCATAAGACTAAAGGACCTAACCCATCAAGCAGAGTGTACCACCCTCCATTCTATGCATGTGAGATTATAGCCTCCAAAAGTGAAGAAAAACAAAAGGAAAACCATTTTTTGAGAAATAGGAAATGCCAAAGATTCATATTTGTCTATCACCACCATTTTTTCTTAATATATATATTTTAGTGATGTGTATCAGTCATACATGAACATACATAAACTTGAATTATTGAGCAGAAATCCCATCCTTAGAAAATAAAGGGGAATAACTCCTTATAGTGGTCCAATCTCCAGCAGAACTTGAATTGTGATAAATTTTTAAAAATTGGCCAGAGCATTTCTGATACATGACTAAAAACTTTTATCCATTGTTCTTTTTTGGTGTATAATTCCTGACATTCCCACAATTATTAAAACACGTCTCTTTATTGAGACATAAAAACCCAATATCTTTTTAATCCAATGTGTACATTCCCTGGTCCTTGGTATATTCACAGTGGTGTGCATTCATCTCTTCAATCATTATTAAACCTTTTCAATAGTTCTGTAATAATTATAATAAATAAATAAATACCAGAAAAATAAAGAAGAAATTATTCGCCTCTCAATCCATTTGTTAACAGAGACATACATAGGTGTTTTTCTGGCTGTCCTTTATCAACTTTTATTATTTTTCTATCTGTTTTATTGATATGTGAACACATACTACATCATATGGGCAAAATGAACAATGAATGGATTTTGTAAAGCTGTTGAAAAGGTCTTTATTTTAAAATTATGAACTGAAATGGATATTAGATTGAAAGAAAATGTAAATTTTAAAAGGGAGGGTAGGTAAATCCATAATTCAGAGGAGATCTTTTCCCATGGTTTCATTTTTGTTTACTGAATGTTTAGAAGCTTCCAGATTTGTTTTAAGGAATCCATTCCTGATTTTCTGGACATCACTTGGCTCTGCCCATGTGTAGAGAGATTGTGATGCAGGTATCCATATATAAATATCTGCTCTTATGACACATTGTATTTGTTAGAAAGTATTGGAAATAAAATCGAATTCATTCTTTCAAATAAACAGAATCCACAAATACACAAATTAAACCCAAAAACTCATAGAACAAATAGCTCCCAGGTTCCAAATTTCCACTATGGTTTATGAAGGACCTTGCCAAAACCCAGAAAAGAAAAAGTGATTTGTAGGGTCCACAAGTTGACTAAGACTGACTCAAATGTTTACAAGATTTCATGGGGGAAAGGAATGGTTCATAAAAGACAAGGACCAATCCATCAAGCACAATGTACCACCTTCGATTCTATGCACATGTAATTATATCCTCCAACAATCAAAAAATAAAAAAAGAAGACCACTTTTGAGAAATAGGTAATTCCAAAGCTTCATCCATATCCCACATCATCCTATATCTCTTAAAATATATTTTTATATATACATGAGCATAACTAACTTGAATTCTAGAACAGAAAACAAAACTTTGGAAAATAATTGGCATAACACTTTATAGCAGTCCTATCTCCAGCAGACAGTTGAATTGTGATTCATATTTTAAAATTGGCCAAAGCATTTCTGAAACATGACTAATAACTATTATCCCTGGCACAACTTCTGTTTACAATTCCTGGTATCCCCACGATTTCTAAAACAAATGTGTTTTATTGACACAAATTAAACCAATATCTTTTTTATCCAAAGTGTACATTTCCTATTCCTTGGTATATTCACAATGGTGTGCACTCCTCCCTTCAATCATTACTAAACCTTTTCAATAGCTCTATAATAATTATAATAAATAAATACCAGAAGGATAAAGAAGAAATTATTCAACTCTCCATGCATTTGTTTATGCTGATATACATAGGTGCTTTTTGGCTGTCCTTGAACAACTTTTTTTGTTTATCTTTCAGTTTTATTGATATGTGATCTTGTACTACATCATATGGACAAAGTGAACAATGAATGTCATTTTTAAAGCTGTTGAAATGGTCTTTATTTTAACATTATGAACTGAAACGGATATAACATTGAAAGTAAATGTTAATTTTGAAAGGGTGTGGAAGTAAATTGATAATTCAGAGGAGATCTTTTACAATGATTTCATGGTTGTTTACAGAATGTTTAGAAGGCTCTGGATTTTGTTTCAAGGAAACAATTCCTGATTTTCTGAACATCATTGATCTGTTCCTGCGTGCAGAGAGAATGTGATGCAGGTATCCATATATAAATACTTGCTCTTATGACTTATTGTAATTTTTAGAATTTATTATAGATAAAATCAAACTCATTCATACAAAGAAACACAATCCACATATACAAAAATGAAAACCCAGGAAGACAGGCTATGAAGAGTGCCCAGATTCAAATTTCTCCTATGGGTCATGAAGGGCCTAGCCAACAAACAGAAGAGGAAAAGGTACTTGTAGGGTCCACAAAGTGGCAAAAAGTGACTCAAATATTTACAAGATATCATGGGGGAGAGGAATGGTACATAAAAGTCAAGGACCTAATCCATCAAGCAGAATGTACCTCCCTAATTCTATGCATGCATGATTATAGCCTCCAACAATGAATAAACACAATAGGAAGATCACTGTAGAGAATTAGGTAATTCCAAACCATCATATTTGTCTCTCAACACTCTCTTTCTCTTAATATATATTTTTAGTGATGCATATCAGTCAAACATGAGCATACATAAACTTGAAGTCTACATTAGAAATCAAAACTTTAGAAAATTAAGGAGCCTAACCCCTTACAGTGGTCCCATCTCCAGCAGAAACTTGAATTGTGATTCATTTTTTAAAATTGGTAAGACCATCTGTGAAACACGACTAATAACTAATATTCATGGCTCCAATTGGGTGTACAATTCCTGACATCCCCACTATTTTTAAAAGAAATCTGTTTTATTGAGACATATTAAAGCACCTTCTTTTTTATACAATGTGTACATCCCCTGGTCTTTGATATATTTACAGTCGTGTGCATGCATGTTTTCAACCTTTATTAATCCTTTTCAATAGATCTATAATAATTATAATAAATTAAAAAAAAAACTAGAAGAATAAAGAAGAAATAATTCACCTCTCAATCCAGTTGTTGACAGTGACATAAATAGGTGCTTTTTGGCTGTCCTTGAACAACATTTTTTGTTTATCTATCAGTAGTAGTGATATGTGATCCCACACTTCATCATGTGGACAAAATGAGCAATGAATGGCTTTTTAAAAGCTGTTAAAAGTGTCTTTATTTTAAAATTGGACCTGAAATGGATATTAGATTGAAAGAAAATGTTAATTTAAAAAGGAGTATAGGTTAATTGATAATTCAGAGGATATATTTTTCCATGATTTCATGAATGTTTACTGAATGTTTAGAAGGCTACATATTTTGTTTCAAGGAAACCATTCCTTTTTTTTCTGGACAGCACTGGGCAGTTCTCTTGTGCAGAGAGAGTGTGAGGTAGGTATTTGTATATAAATACCAGTTCTAATGACATATTGTAATTTTTTAGATATTATTGAAATAAAATCAAACTCATTCTTACAAAGAAACAGAATCCACATATAGACAAATTAAAAATCCAGGAACTCAGAATCCAAATAGCTCCCAGCATCCAAATTTCTCCTATGGCTTATGAAGTGACTTGCCAACACCCAGAAGAGAAAAAGGGACATTTAACATCCACAAGGTGACAAAAAGTGACTCACAGGTATGCAAGATATGATGGGGGAGAAGAAGGGTTCATAAAATCAAGGACCTAATCAATCAAGCTGAGTGTTCCACCCTTATTCTATGCATGTGTGATTAGTCTCCAAAAATGAAGAAAAAAAAAAAAAAAAAAGAAGACCAAGTTAGAGAAATAGGTAATTCAAAAGATTCATATTTGTCCTCCACACTCTCTTTTTCTTAATATATATATTTTAGTGATGCATATCAATTATATATAAACACATATTATCTTGAAGTTTAGAGCAGAAATCACAGCTTTAGAAGATAAAGGGGCATAATACTTTAACATGGTCCCATCTCCAGACGAAACTTGAATTGTGATTCATTTTCAAAAATTGGCAAAGCATTTCTGAAACACAACTAATAACTATTATCCTTGGCTCAACTTGGCTGTCCAATTCCTGACATTCCCACAATAATTAAAACAAATGCGTTCTTTGAGACATATTAAACCAATACCTTTTATATTCAATATGTACATTCCTGGTCTTGGTATATTCAGAGTTGTGTTCATTAATCACCTCAATCATTATTAAACATTTTCAATAGCTCTATAATAATTTTAATAAATAAATAAAAACCAAAAGAATAAAGAAGAAATTATTGACCTCTCAATCCATTTTTAGACAATGACATAAATAGGTATTTTTCTGGCTGTCCTTGAACAACTTTTTTGGTTTATCTATCAGTTTTATTGATATGTGATCCCATTCAACATCCTGTGGACAAAGTGAACAATTAATATATTTTTTAAAGCTGTTGAAAAGGTCTTTATTTTAAAAGTATGAAATGTAATGGATATTAGAATGAAAGAAAATGTTAATTTTAATAGGGTAAGTAGGTAAATTGATAATTCAGAGGAGATCTTTTTTGATGATTTCACAATTGTTTACTGAATGTTTTGAAAACCCCAGATTTTGTTTCAAGGAAACCATTCCTGATTATCTGGACATCATTGGCCTGTTCTCCATTGTAGAAAAATTGTGATGCAGTTACCAATATATAAATAACTGCTCTTATGTCATATTGTAAGTTTTTAGAAAATATTGGAAATAAAATCAAAGTCATCCTTTCAAAGAAACAGAATCCACGTATACACAAATGATAACCCCAGAACTCAGAGTATAAACAGCTCCCAGCCTCCAAATTTATCCTATGGCTTATGAAGGAATTTCCCAAAATTCCAAAGAAAAAAAAGGGACTTGTACAATCCACAAGGTGAGAAAAGGTGTCTCAAATGTTTACAAGATATCATGGGGGAGAAGAATCATTCATAAAATTCAAGGACGTATTCCATCAAGCCTAGTGTACCACCCTCTATTCTATGCAACCGTGATCATAGACTCCAACAATGAAGAAATACAAATGGAAGAACACTTTATAGAAATACATAATTCCAAAGATTCATAGTTGTCTCTCAAAGCCATTTTCTCTTAATATATATATATTAGTGAAGCATATCAGTCATACATGAACATACATAAAATTGATGTGTTAGCAGAAATCACAACTTTATAAAATAAAGGGGTATAACACATTACAGTGGTCCCATTTCCAGCAAAAACTTGAATTGTGATTCATTTTTAAAAATTGGCCAGATCATCTTTGAAACATGACTAATAACTATTATCTATGGCTACATTAGGGTGTACAATTCCTGACATTCCCTCAATTTTTAAACAAATCTCTTTTATTGAGAAATATTAAACCAATATCTTTTTTATCCAATGTGTACATTCCCTTGCCCTTGGTATATTTACAGTGGTGTTCATTTTTCTGTTCAATCATTATTAAACCTTTTCTATAGCTCTATAATAATTATAATAAATAAAGAAAAAAATAGAAGAATGAAGGATAGAATATTCAGTTCTCAATCCATTTGCTGACAATGATATACATATGCATTTTTCTGGTTGTCTTTGAACAAAGTATTTTATTTATTTATCAGTTTTATTGATATCTGATCACATACAAATCCTGCGGACAAAGTGAACAATGAATGGGTTTTTTAATCTGTTGAAAAGGTCTGTATTTTAAAATTGGGAAATGAAATGGATATTAGATTGATAGATAATGTTCATTTCAAAAAAGGAGTATAAGTTAATCAATAATTCAGCAGAGATCTTTTCCCGTGATTTTATGATTGTTGACTTAATTTTTGGAAAACTCCAGATTTGGTTTCAAGGAAAGCATTCCTGATTTTCTGTACATGGTTGGGCTGTTCTCGAGAGCAGAAAGATTGTGATGTAGGTATCCATATTTAAATAAGTGCTCTTATGATATATTGTAATTTTTTTTAGAAAGAATTGGAAATAAAATCAAACTCATTCTTAAAAAGTATCAGGCAAGAAAAGGATATAAAAGGCAATCAGATTGGAAAAGAAGTAAAAATTTCATTATATGCAGCTACATTATTCTATACATAGAAAGGCCTTAGGATTTTACAACAAAGCTTCTAGAACTTATAAAGGATTTCAATAATGATGCAGGCTATAAGATCAATGTTCAAAATTCAGTAGTACTTCTGTACAACAATAATGAGCAATCTGAGGAGGAAATCAAGGAAAAAGTACCATTTACAATAATAATTAAAAGAATCAAATACCTAAGGACAAATTTAACTAAAGATGTAAAGGACTCATATACTGAAAACTACATGACACTGTTAAAGGAAATCAAAGAAGACTTAAATAAATGGAAAAATATTCACTGTTCATGGATAGGAAGACTATACATCATCAAGATGTCTATCCTACACAAACTAATCTACAGATTTAATGCAATCCCAATAAAAATCAACACTGTATTTTTTAGGAATTGTAAAAGCTAACCACAAAATATATTTGGAGAGATAAGAGGCCCTGAATTGCCAAAGAAATATTAAAAAGAAATATGAAATTGGAGGTATCACATTACCTGGCTTTAAAGCATACTACAAAGCAACAGTGATCAAATCTGCATGGTATTGGCACAAGATAAGTCCTATTGGCCAATGTAACCAAGTTGAGAGTTCTGATGTACATATCACATATACAGTTATCTGATATTTGACAAGGCCACCAAGTCCACTCACTTGAGAGTGAATGGCCTCTTTAAAAGTGGTGCTTGGAGAACTGGATATCCATATCCAAAAGAATGAGAGGAGAATAACATCTCACACCTTATACAAAAATCAACTCAAGTTGGATCAAAGATTTAGATATAAATATAAGAACTAAAACCAATAAAGACATTGGAAGATAATGTAGGGAAGCATCTACAGGACCTTTTAATAGGAAATGGTTTCATTAATTTCACAGTGAAAGAACAAACAGAAAGAGAAAAAAAATAGATGTATGGGATCTCATCAAAATTAAAAACTTCTGTACCTCACAGGATGTTATTAAGAAAATAAAAATGCAGCCTACCCAGTGGGAGAAAATATTTGTCAACCATATATCTGATAGGAGCCTAATATCCTGCATATATAAAGAAATTCTACACCTCAAAAATAAAAAAAAACAAACAACCCATTTAAAAAATGGGCAAGTGACCTGAAAAGAAACTTCTTCAAGGAAGAAATACAAATGGCTAAAAAGCACATGAAAAAATGCTCGACATCACTAGCTATTAGGGAAATACAAATCAAAACCACAATGAGATACAATCTTATACCCCTCATAATGGCAGCTATTAAAAAACAGCTGTATATAAGTGTTGGAGAGGATGTGGAAGAATAGGAACCCTAATCCACTGCTGGTGAGATTATGGAATGGTCCAGCCACTGTGGAGGACAGTTTGGCAATTCCTTAGAAAAGTAACAATAGATCTTCCATATGATCCAGAAATTCCACTGCTGGGTATATACCCAGAAGAATTGAAATCAAATACATGAACAGATATATGCACACCAGTGTTCATAGCGACATTCTTCACAATTGCCAAAATTTGGTATCAGACTCGGTGTTCATCAACAGATGAATGGATAAGTATAATGTGGTACATACATACAATGGAATATTACTCAGCTGTTAGAAATAATAAAGTGCTAACACATGGAATAACATTGATTAATCTTGAAGACCATATGTTGAGTGAAGCAAGCCAGGCATTGAAGAATGAACAGTGTATCATCTCACTGATTTCAATTGAGGAAAATGAGCAGTCTCTGAGATACACTATCTAAAAGAAAGGTTAACAAGGGAGAGAGAGAGAGAAGAATAGGTTGTGAGCCATCACCCATATGGACATAATCTATGCTAAAGTGCTAGAGTATAGCTGCATATTGAAGTATAGGACAGGTGGGTTGTGATATTACTGGGTTTGAAGGTGCAGGGTTATCAGATAGGTAATTTAGGAAGGGCAGGTTAGAATACTCAGAGTATGTAACTATGAATCTTGACATCCCATGAGTCAAGCAGGGGAGTGTTATATGCCTGAGGGCGATGGAGAGGAAGGAACAGAAAAGATCAAAAGGGGTATTTAGTGGTCATGGAAAATATTTTTCATTACCGTACTGTAATGGACACAGGACATGGTAAATATCATCAAAAAGTATTAAACTGTACGATCTAAATTGTAAACTATACTGTAAACCATTGACATTGTTTAATAGCTATGCTTCACTATCTGTATAACAGTTATAACAATGCTACAATCCACAAAAAATGTTTTAATATGGGGTGGGGAAGGGGGATGGATTTTGGGTATATGGGAATCTCTAGTATTCAGTGTGTTACTTTGCTGTGTCCTAAATCTTCTTTGAAAAAAAATGAAAATTTGGGCAACACAGGGGAATGAGAGGGGGAAGTGTCATGGTACACATTTGACATCCAATAATGCAGTGATAAAAGGAGAAAAAGTAAAAATAAAAAATAATTTTTAAAAAATTTGTTTTTTTCCCCTTTTCTTTTTTTGAATGTCCCAATCCGTTAATTATATTCTACTTTTAGTTCTTCTCTTCTGAGTTTCCTTGTATTTTACCTCTTGCATTTAAGCTTATCATTATCACTTCATTTTCCTATTAATTGTATTTGGTTATTATATGGGATTCATC
This sequence comes from Tolypeutes matacus, assembly GCA_026826555.1. Classification (NCBI taxonomy): domain Eukaryota; kingdom Metazoa; phylum Chordata; class Mammalia; order Cingulata; family Chlamyphoridae; genus Tolypeutes; species Tolypeutes matacus. The sequence continues at coordinate 522,643 of JAKSZT010025145.1, read as the reverse complement.
TTCAAGGAAGGTTTAGATCACAGAAGGGTTACAAAGCGCCTGCAGATGATCATTGGTGGGAGGTGTCTGGGGTGGGGAATTCATGGGAATAAGATCATCTGAATATATATGAAAGATATATAAAATTGTCCAAATGATTGAGGGGTGGGGCATGGTCATAGTGGGTAGACAATCACTCAATAATTGAGGGGATAATGAATTCCCAGCCTGGAGAGCTCTCCCACATTCTCCAAGGGAGCAGAAAGAGTCCCCTGAATGCAGGGTCAGTGTCTGGCAAAGGAGGATGCCCCACTGTTGGGTTCTTGTTATTGATGATTAGCTTTATGAGTCTTTGCTCTTGTAATTGAAACTTGGCCTACTGGTATGGGTGCCTAATGGTTGCCATCTGAGAGCCTCCTTGTGCTCAAATGTGGTCTCTCACTAAGCCAAACTCAACATATGAATGCATTACCTTCCCCCCAACACAGGACGTGTCTCCCAGTGATAAGCCTCCCTGGCAATGAGGGATTAATACCAAGTGCCAACTGGAAACACGACTGGAAAAAAATGAAGAAAAGGGGGAAAATGTAAAGACAAATGAGTTCATGCAGCTAAGAGCCTTCAAAGAGAGTCGGGAGACCATAACAGCAGTAAAAAATACGCACACCTCAGTAGGAACTCATAGAACACCAAAGTGGATATCACCACACAGAGGGGTTCCTGAGAGCTCTGGAGACACCCAGGTCCTATATAAGGGGGTATAGCCCCAGAGATTGATGCCTTATCTGTGGGCTCTACTTTGGAACTGTGCTCCTGAGAGTGACAGAGTTGTACTCAAATAAATTTTCCCTGCACATGGTCAATCAGTCCCTTCTATTAAAACCTATACGTGAGGCTGAAATTTGTTGATGCACTTCCAGAGAATGGAGCCTCTGGCCTGTCTGTTTGCCAGCTGTGCCTGGTATCTCAGTGGAGCTGCAACTCCTATTCTATAGCACAGTGGACTCACCTAAGTCACCAGGTGAGGAGACGATAATGGATAATGGCCATCCCAGAGAATGCAGAGAGCCTGCAGCTGAAGGCAGGATAATCCCATCCACTGTATCCATAGGATATATGACCACTCTCACTTGGAGGTGGAGTGGATATCACCATTCCAGTCCCAACAGGTTAGAGGGACTAGCTATGGACTAGAGTGGACTTAATGGTATTCTGCTTTAGACATATTGTGATTCAAGCAATGGAAGAAATTATAGAAGTGAAGTGGAGCCAGTGGCCATTAGATGATTTCAGGGTGGGGAGGGGAAGGGTAGTTGTATTACAGGGTTTTTTTCAGGACTTCAGATTTGTCCTGAGTGACATTGTTGTGATGGATATAGGGCATTTTACATCAGCATATACCATGCAGTACTGTGTGGGAGAGAGTGTGGTCTACAATGTGAACTGTGGTCTATGCTTAGTGGCAAAGCACCAGATTGTGTATATCCATGGCAGCTGATGTGCAACACTAATTAAAGATTTTATGTGAGATGTTATGTGAGGTATAGGAGGTGGAGATCATGGGAATCCTTGTAATTTTCATGTAACATTTATGTAATCCAAGCATATTTTAAAATACATATGAAAAATTAACATTTATGTAAACAGATGCACATATATGTGTAAATATGTATATATATCATTTTACAAATATTGGTTTGTATTATGAAAAATTTGACTTTACATCTCCCCCAAAAAAAGAAATCTACCAAAAAAAATCAAACTCATACTTGCAAAGAAACAGAATCCACATATACACAAATGAAAACCCAGGAACTCTGAGTATAAATAGCTCACAGCCTCCAAATTTCTCCTATGGCTTATGAAGGATGTTGCTGACACACAAAAGAGAAAAAATGGTTTGTAGGGTCCACAAGCTGACAAAGAATGGCTCAAATGTTTACAAGATAACATGGGGGAGAGGAATGTACCTTAAAAGTCCACAAGCTGACAGAGTGCCTCAAATGTTTATAAGATATCATGGGGGAGAGGAATGGTTCCTAAAAGTCAAGGACCTAATCCATCAAGGAGATTGTACCACCTTCCATTCTATGCAGGTGTGATTATACCCTCCAACAATGAAGAAACACAAAAAGAAGACCACTTTAGAGAAATAGGTAATACCAAATCTTCATATTTGTCTCTCACCACACTCTTTCCCTTTATATATAGTTTTAATAATACATATCAATCATACTTGAACATAGATAAACTTGAAGTCTAGAGCAGAAATCACAGCCTTAGAAAATAAAGGGACACAACACCTTACAATGGTCACATCTCCAGCAGAAACTTGAATTTTGATTCATATTCAAAACTTGGTCAGAGCATTTCTGAAACATGACTAATAATTATTATCCATGGCTCAAGTTGGGTGTACAATTACTGATATCCCCACAATTATTAAAACCAGTATATTTTATACAGACATATTAAACCAATATCTTTTTTATTCACTGTGTACATTCCCTGGTCCTTTGTTTATTCACAGTCAAGTGCAATCATCTCCTCAATCACTATTAAACATTTTCAATAGCTCTATAATAATTATAATAAATAAAGAAAAACCAGAAGATTAAAGAAGAAATTATCCACCTCTCAATACATTTGTTGACACTGACATACACAGGTGTTTTTCTGACTGTCTTTGAATAATTTTTTTTGTTTATCTTCAGTTTTCTTGATATGTGAACGTATACTACATCATGTGAAAAAAGTGAACAATGAATGGTTTTTTAAAGCTGTTGAAAAGGTCTTTATTTTCAAATTATGACCTGAAACAGATATTAGATTGAAAGAAAATATTAATTTTAAAAGGGAGTGTAGGTAAATCGATCATTTAGAAGAGATCTTTTTCCTTCATTTCATGATTGTTTCCTGAATGTTTAGTAGGCTCCTGATTTTGTTTCAAGGAAACCATTCCTGAATTTCTAGACATCATTGGGCTGTTCTCGTGTGGAGAGAGATACAAACTTATATATGGCAGTGTCAACCAAGGATTTGAAAGGTGAACAATTTTTTCTCTGTTCATCTGAATTTTCTGTCTTAATTATAATTATTATTGGAATATTGAATGGGTTTAATATTGAAGAGAGGAATGCATGTCTCTGTGAATATAGCAATCACCAGGGAATGTACATTTTGGGTAAATAGGATATTGGTTTAATATTTATCATTGAAACAGATTTGTTTCAAAAGATATTCGTGATGTCAGAAAATGCAAACAAAATGTGCAGCATCATTCATAATCATTAAGCATGAATGAAAGACGGTCTGGACAAGTTTTAACAAATGACTAACAATTCAATTTCCTCCTTTAGATGTGTGCATAGGTCTCCTGAAAGGAGTAATGCCCCTTTATATTGTAAGGTCGTGTGTTTTCCTCTTCACTACAAGTTTTTGTATGTTCATGTATGAATGATATCCATCGCTAAAAAATTGATGTAGGGAAAGAGGGTGGTGTGACTCAAACAGGAAATTTTGTAATTCCCTATTTCTATAAAGTGGTTCTTTTTTGTTTTTCTTCATTGTTGAATTCTATAATGACGTGTGCATAGAATGGATGGCAGTATATTCTCCTTGATTAACTAGGTATTTATTTTTATGAATCATTCCTCTCCCCCATGATAACTTGTGAATAGTTGACTCCCTCATTGTCAACTAATGGACCTTACCGGTGACTTTTCTCTCCTGTGTGGGAAGAGACTTTCACAAGCTATAGAAAAAATTGTGAGTTTGGGAGCTGTTTATTCTGAGTTCCAGGTTTTTTTGTGTGTGTGTATCTGTAGATTCTGCTTTATTTGTAAAAATGCTTTTGATTTTATTTCCAATTCTTTCTAAAAAATTACAATGTGGCATAAGAACACTTATATATATATGGATACCTATATTGCAATCCCACTGCACTGGAGAACTGCATGAAGATATCAAGAAAATCAGAAAAGGCTTTCTTGAAGCAAAACCTGCAGCTTCCTAGCCATTCAGTGAACAATCATGAAGTCATGTAAAACGATTTCCTCTGAATTATCAATTTAAATTTGTTATTACTATAAAATGGAGGAATCACTGAGAAGAATTTGGATTTCTCCAATTATTTTTCTCTAAGTTAGAATAATTCAACATTATTTCATCAACAATTAGGAAGAAAATTGGTTCCAAAATTTTATTTGAATAAAGCATTCCACACAAACTCATATCACTGAAGCCTTTTAATTTTAAAGAATTTACTATTTAAAAGAGTTATAAAGTTTAATTTCCAATTAGCATTAACACGGTGTTTGAAAAAATTCTTTCTCTCTAAGTAAATGATTATTAGTGAATGATAATAGATATTTAACGACTCTTTTAAACTTGTATTTTGCAGAGGACTTTATTTTTTTTTTTTTTTTTAAATAGACCATATTTTGATATGAGAGACTATCATCCAAATCTGAGTTATATTTAGTTTTCACCTACAAATTGCCCCATTCTTTTTTCTGTAAATATGCACTTTTAAACAGAATCTGTAAACTAACAAAAAATTTATGCACTCAATAATCATACTCATAAAACTTACTTCGAGCATCACATGACACCATGGTGGAATATTTCTTATATCATGATGATATATAAAGACATTATTCTCCACTAGCCACAAACCATACCATAGGTTCAAAACTATTTTCCAAGCCCTGCCTTCAACATATCTGAAAAGTTGTGTGTATGTGGTGTGTCTGTTTTAAAGACTCTTGTGTTTTAAATTTTCCACATTGTCCTCAGTTGGCTAGTGGATTTTTTTCCTTTTAATTCTAATTTTGAGAATTAAGGTGCAATTTCTTTTCTCCAGGATTCTGTTCTTCTCTTTCATTTCTATTTTTAGCAATGCCCATCTCCTTCTGCTGCCTTTAACAAAGATCCCATCTTCCATGCCCCAGAGTTCCAATTAATTACTCTGCAGCACTAAAATGGATGTATTTGGTGTCAGGTGACTTTTGAAACTGTTGCCCCACCATTGACATGACACTATTTCTCATTCTATCCTCATTTTTCTTATGCCCTTGCATTCCACTGCTCTGAGTATATCTCATTGCAAACACAATGGTTTTCCTAGAGATCTTATATTTGGGAATTTGTGACAATGGGATATGGGATATTCCCAAAAGGAATTTTTTTATTCAGAAACAATGAAAGCCTTAAAGGAAATTGCATGGGAAAAAATATTTCATGCCTTGGGACATTATTATGTCTGAATGTTCTACCTATAATATAATAATTAGAATTTTGTTTTAATTTATTTCCATTATATCAGATGCATTATTTTCCTTTATGTGTTTGTGCCATCCTCTCTCATACTTATCATTCACTATATTAAATCTAACAAAATTTCACTCCCTTTTAAAATTTACATTTTTCATCAAACATATCCATTTCGTATATAATTTTATATTAAAGATGTTTGCAACAAGTTTAAAAAGGCCATTCATTGCTACCTTTCTCCAAATGATGTGGTATTTGATCATATATCAATGGAATGGATAGATAACCCAAAAAGTTTTTTCAAGAACACCAAGAAAAACACCTATATATCGCAGTGCCAACAAAGGATTTGAGAGGGAAATAATTTCTTCTTTCTTCATCTATATTTTCTTTCTTAATTATGATTATTATAGAAATTTTGAATAGGTTTAATATTGAAGAGAGGAATGCATATGTCTGAGAATATACCAATCACCACCGAATGTAAACATTGGGCAAATAGTATATGGGTTTAATATTTATCATTGAAACAGATTTGTTTCAAAAAAGATTTGTGATGTCAGAAAATTTAACAAAAGTTGCCACATGATTCATAATTTTTAGGCATGTTTGAAAGATGGTCTGTCCAAGCTTTAAAAAATGACTCACAATTCAAGTTCCTCATTCAGATGGGTGCATAGGTACCCTGTAAGGAGTTATGTCCCCTGTATATTGTAAGGTCGTGTGTTTTCCTCTTCACTACAAGTTTGTGAATGTTCATTTTATAATGATATCCATCAATAAAAATTTGATGAAGGGAAAGAGGATGGTATGAGTCAAACAGGAAATTTTTTAATTTACTATTTCTCTAAAGCGTTCCTTTTTGTTTTTTCTCATTGTTGGATTCTATCATCAAATGTGCATAGAATGGAGTGCTATACATTCTGCTTAATGGACTAGGTCCTTATTTTTATGAACCATTCCTCTCCCTGATGATATCTTGTGAATAGTTGACTTCCTCTTTCTCAAATAATGATCCTTACCAATCTCTTTACTCTCCTGTTTGGGAAGAGGCTTCCACAAGCCATAGGAGAAATTTTGAGTTGGAGAGCTCTTTATTCTGAGTTACACGTTTATTTGTGTATCTGTGGATTCTGATTTCTTTGTAAGAATGAATTTGATTTTATTTCAATTCTTTATAAAAAATTACAATATGTCATATTAACACACACACACATATATATATACGGATGGATGCATCACAATCCCAGTGCACTGGAGAATGTCACAAAGATATCCAGAAAATCAGGAATGGTTTTCTTCCAATAAAACTTTGAGCCTCCTAACTATTCAGTAAAAAATCATGAAGTCATGTAAAATGATTTCCTTTATATTATCAATTTAAATTTGTGATAATTAAAAAATGGAGCTCTCACTGAGAAGCATTGGTTCCCTTCTATTATTTTTCTCCCATTTATGTAGTTTAATATTATTTCCTTAACTATAAGGAAGAAAATCATTTCCAAAAATTTATGTGAAAAAGGCATTCCACACAAACTCATATCACTGAAGCCTCATAATTTTAAAGAATTTACTACTTAAAAGGACTATAAAGATTCATTTTCAATTAATATTGCCAGGGTGTGGAAAAATTCTTTTTAAGTAAGGGTTTATTAGTAGATGATAATAGATATTTAACCATTCTTTTAAAATTGTAGTTTACTGAGTACTTTAATTTTTTGCTTTTTAAATGCACTAAATTTGGATATGAGAGACTATCATCCTAATCTGAGTTATAACTAGTTTTCACCCCCAAATGGCCCCATTCTTGTTTATGTCAAAACACATTTTTTAACAGAATCTGTAACTAACAAAACATTTATACACTCAACCACAATACTTATAAAATTTTCTTCGAGCATCATATGACACCGTGTTGGAATATCTCTTACATTGTGATAAAATATCGTATTATTCCCCCCTAGCCACAGACCATTCCATATGTTCAATACTATTTTCCCAGCCCTGCCTCCAACATGTCTGGAAAGTTGTGTGTATGTGGTGTCTCTGTTTTAAAGACTCTTTTGTTTTAAAATTTTCCAGATGGTACTGATTTGGCTAGTGGATTTATTTTTTACCTTTTAATTCTAATTTTGAGAATTAGGGTGCAATTTATTTTCTCCAGGATGCCATTCTTCACTTTCTTCTCTATTTTTAGCAGTGCCTTTCCTCTTGAGGCTGTCTTTCCCAAAGATCCCATCCTCTATGCCACCGAGTTCCATATAATTACTCTGCAGCACTAAAATTGATGTATCTGGTGTCTGGTGACTTTTAATAATGTTGGCCTTCCAATGAGGTAACAATACTTCATAATTCTATTCTCATTTCTTCCTCTGCCCTTGGATTCCATTGCTCTGAGAATGTCTCATTGGAAATATGATAGTTTTCCTAGTGGTCTTGTTATGTGTGGGAATTTGTGCCAATGGGTTATGGGCAATTCCCAACAAGGAAATTTTTACTCAGAAAGAATGAATGTCTTAATGGAAATTGCATGGTAAAAAAATAATTTATTTCATGCTTTGAGAGATTATTATGTCTGAATGTTCTACCTATAATATAACAGTTAGAATTTTGTTTTAATTTATTTCCATTACAAGACAAATTATTTTCCTTCATATGTGTTTGTGCTGAACTATCTCTTTCATATCATTGATTATATTCAATCTAACCAAATTTCACTCCCTTTAAAAAATTTTAATTTTCTCTTTATAGTATACATTTCAGTGTATAATTTTATATTAAATACATTTGCAACACATTTAAGAAGGCAATCCATTGCTCCCTTTCTCCACATGATGTGGTATGTGTTCATATATCAATAGAACTGATAGATAACCAAAAAAATTTTTTCATGGAATCCCAGAAAAACATTTCTACATGGTAGTGTCAAAAAAGGGTTTGAGAGTTGAATAATTTCTTCTTTATTCTTCTGGATTTTCTTTCTTTATTATAATTATTAGGAAATATTGAAAGGGTTTAATAATGATTGAAGAGAGCAATGCATGGCTCTGTGAATATACCACTCACCAGGGGATGTAAACATATGATAAATAGGATATTGGTTTAATATTCATCATTGAAACAGATTTGTTTTTAAAAATAATGTTGATGTCAGAAAAAGGGAAGAAAAGTGTGGAATCATTCATACTTAATAGTCTTCTTTGAAAGATGGTCTGGCCAAGTTTTTAAAAATGATTAACAATTCAATTTTTTCCTTGAGATGTGTGCATAGGTGCACTGTAAAGACTTATGCCCCTTTATTTTGTAAGGTCTTGTGTTTCGCTCTTAACTACCAGTTTTTGTGTGTTCATGTATGAATGATATACATCGCTAAAAAATTGATGAAGGGAAAGAGGGTATTGTGAATCAAACAGGCAATTTTGGAATTACCTATTTCTCTAAACTGCTCCTTTTTTGTTTTTATTCATTGTTGAATTCTATAATCACATGTGCATAGAACGGATGGCAGTACATTCTCCTTGATGGACTAGGTCCTGATTTTTATGAAAAATTCCTCTCCTTATGATATCTTGTGAAAAGTTGATGCACTCTTTGTCAACTAAGGGACCTTACCAGTGACTAATCTCTCCTGTGTGTGAAGAGAGTTTCACAAGTCAAGGAAAAATTTTGAGTTTGGGAGCTATTTATTCAAACTTCCAAGGTTTTTTAGTGTGTGTATCTGTGAATTCTGCTTTCTTTGTAAGAATGAATTTGATTTTAATTCAATTCTTTCTAAAAAATTCATAAGAACGCATATATATTTATGGATACCTGCATCACAGTGCTTGTGCACTGGAGAATGACACAAAGATATCCAGAAAATCTGGAATGGTTTTCTTGAAACCAACCTTGAGTCTCCTAACCATTCAGTAAGCAATCATGAAGTCATGTAAAATGATTTCCACTGAATTATCGATATAAATTTTGATTATTAAAAAGTGGAGGAATCACTGAAAAGTATTTGGTTTCCTCTGAATATTTTTCTCCAAGTTAGAGTAGTTTATCATTATGTCATCAACAATAAGGAAGAAAATCGGTTCCAAACATTTATGAGAACAAGGCAATCCCCACAAACTCATGTCACAGAAGCCTCTTAAATTTAAAGAATTTATGATTTAAAAGTGCTAAAAATTTCTTTTTTCAATTAGTATTGACCATTTGTGAAAAAATTCTTCCTAAGTAAAGATTTATTATTAGACATAATAGAAATTTAACAATTCTTTAAAATTGTATTTTACCGAGTACTGTAAAATTAATTTTATTTTTTAAATACAACAAATTTGCATCTGAGAGACTATCATCCTAATCTGAGTTATACCTAGTTTTCTCCTCCAAACTGCCCCCTTCTTGTTTCTGTAAATACACATTTTTTAACAGAATCTGTAAACTAACAAAACATTTATGCAATCGATCTTCACGCTCATAAAACTTACTTTGAGCATCACATGACACTGTGGTGGAATATTTCTTATATCATGAGAAAATATCATGATATTATTCCCCCCTAGAAACAGACCATACTAGTTTGTTAAGGCATTCCTTAAACAAAACTTGGAGCCTCCTAAACATTCAGTAAACAATCATGAATTCATGTAATATGATATCCTCTGAATTATTGATTTAAATTTGTGATTATTAAAAAATGGAGGAATCAATGAAAAGAATTTGGTTTCCTCTGATTATTTTTCTCCAAGTTAGAGTATAACATTATTTCATCAAGAATTAGGAAGAAAATCAATTCCAAAAATTTATTTGACAAAGGAATTCCACACAATCTAATATCACTGAATCCTCTTAATTTTAATGAATTTACTATTTAAAAGGGCTAAAAAGTTTCATTTCCAATTAACATTGACAGGGTGAGTGGAAAAATTCTTTCTCTCTAAATGTTTATTAGTAGATGATAATGGATATTTAATCATTCTTTTAAATTTCTATTTTACTGAGTATTTTAGTTTTTTTTTTCCTTTTTTAAATACACCAAATTTCGATATGAGAGACTATCAGCTTAATCTGAGTTATATCTGGTTTTCACCTCCAATGTTCCTCATTCTTCTTTCTGTAAATACACATTTTTTTAGCAGAATCTGAAAACTAACAAAACATTTATGCATTCAATCATCATTCTTATAAAACTTTCTTCGAGCCTCACATAACACTGTGGTTAAAGTATTTCTTACATCATGATAATATATCATGATATTATCCCCCCTAGTCACAGACCATACCATATGTTCAAAACTATTTTCCAAGCCCTACCTTCAACATGCCTGGAAAGTTGTGTGTATGTGAAGTCTCTGTTTTAAGGACTCTTGTGATTTAATTTTTCCACCTAGTGGGAAAATTTCTCCATCTCAGGATATGGCTAGTGGATTATTTTTTCTTTTAATTCTAATTTTGAGAATTAGTGTGCAATTTATTTTCCCCAGGATTAAATTCTTCTCTTTCTTTTCTACTTTTAGCAGTGGCTACTCTCCTGCTGCTGCCTTTTCACAATATCTCAACGTCCATGTCCCCGTGTTCCAAATAATTACTATGCAGCACTAAAATGGATGTATCTGGTGCCTGGAGACTTTTGATAACCTCCATTGTGATCACAATAGTTTCTCATTTTATTCTCATTTCTTCCTCTACACTTGGGTTCCATTGTTGTGAGTATCTCTCCTTGGAAATACGACAGTTTTACTCGTGACCTTGTTATGTGTGGGAATTTGTGCAAATGGGATATAGGTAATTCCCAAAGAATTTTTACTCAGAAAGAATAAATGCCTTAATGGAAATTGCATTGTAAAAAAATAAATTATTTCATGCCTTAAGAGATTATTATATCTGAATGTTGTACCTATAATATAATAATTATAATTTTGTTTTAATTTATTTCCAAAACATGAGACATATTATTTTCCTTTATAGGTGTTTGTGCCATACTATCTCTTTCTTATCATTGACTATATTAAATCTGACCAAATTTTGCTACCCTTTAAAATCTACATTTACTGTCAAACATACACATTTCTGCATACAATTTTATATTAAAGACATTTGAAACACGTTTAAAAAGCCATTTATTGCTACCTATCTCCACATGATGTGGTATGTGATCATATAATCATGGAATGGGTAGATCACCAAAATTTTTTTTCAAGTACACCCAGAAAAACACCTACATATGGCAGTATCAGCAAAGGGTTTTAGAGGTGAATAATTTCTTTTATTCATCTGGATTTTCTTTCTTTATTATAATTATAATAGAATTATTGAATGGGTTTAATATTGAAGGGGGGAATGCACACATCTCTGAATATACCAGTCACCACAGAATGTACATATGGGGAAAGAGGATATTTGTTTAATATTTATCATTGAAACAGATTTTTTTAAAAAATATTTGTGATGTCAGAAAATGTAAACAAAAGCTGCAGCATCATTCAAACTTATTAGGCATGTTTGAAAGACGTTCTGACAAAGTTTTAAAAAGTGATTCACAATTCAATTTCTTCCTTGAGATGTGTGCATAGGACCCCTGTAAGGAGTTATGCCCCTTTATATTGTAAGGTCTTTTGTTTTCCTCTTCACTACAAGTTTGTGTATGTTCATGCATGAATGACATCCATCGCTAAAAATTGATGAAGGGAAAGAGGGTGGTTTGAATCAAACATGAAATTTTGGAATTACCTATTTCTCTAAGTGGTACTTGTTTGTTTTTATTCATTGTTGGATTCTATAATCACGTGTTTATAGAATGGAGTGCAGTACATTCTGCTTGATGGACTAGGTCCTTATATTTATGAACCATTCCTCTCCCCCATGATATCTTGGGAATAGTTGACTCCCTCTTTATCAACTAATGGACCTTAGCAGTGCCTTTGCTCTCCTGTGTGAGAAGAGACTTTCACAAGCCATGGGAGAAATTTTGATTTTGGGAACTGTTAATCAGAGATCCAGAATTTTTTTTGTGTGTGTATGTGTATCTGTGGATTCTGCTTCTTTTGTAAGAATGAGTTTGATTTTATTTCCAATACTTTCTAAAAAACTACAATATTTCATAAGAGTGTGTATTTATATATGGATATCTGCATCACAATCCCTCTGAACTCAAAAACAGCCCAATGATGTCCAGAGAATTAGGAATGGTTTCCTTGAAACAAATCCAGAGCCTTCTAAACATTCAGTAAACTATCATGAAATCATGGAAAATGATTTCTGAATTATAGATTTACCTACACTGTCTTTTAAATTTAACATTTTCTTTCATTTTACAATCAGTTACAGTTCATAATTTTAAAATAAAGATATTTTCAACAGCCTTAAAAAAAACCCTTCGTTGTTTACTTTGTCCACATGATGTAGTAAGGGATCCCATATCAATAAAATTGATAGATAAGCAAAAAAAGTTGTTCAAGGACAGCCAGAAAAACAAATATGTATGTCAGTGTCAAGAAATGGTTTGAGAGGTGAATAATTTCTTGTTTATTCTTCTGGTTATTCTTTATTTATGATAATTATTATAGTGCAATTGAAAAGTTTTAATAATGAATGAAGAGAGGAATGCACACCACTGTGAGTATACCATGGACCAGGGAATGTAAACATTGTTTAAAAATGATATTTATTTAATATGTCTCAATAAAACAGATTTGTTTTACAAATCGTTGGTATGTCAGGAAATGTACTCCCTAGTTCAGCAATGGATAATAGTTATTAGTGGTGTTTCAGCAATGTTCTGGCCAATTTTTAAAAATGAATCAAAATTCAAATTTCTGCTGGAGATGGGACCACTGTAAGCTGTTATGTCCTGTTATTTACTAAGGTCGTGATTTCTGCTCTAGACTTCAAGTTTATGTATGTTCATGTATGACTGATATGCATCACTAAAAATATATATTAAGAGAAAGAGGGGGTGAGAGGCAAATAGGAAGCTTTGGAATTACCTATTTCTGTGAAGTGGTCTTCCATTTCTGTTTCTTCATTTTTGGAAGCTATAATCACACTTGTATATAATGGAGGGAAGTACGCTCTGCTTAATGGATTAAGTCCTTGAGTTTTATGAACCTTTCCTCTCTCCCATGATCTTGTAAACTTTTGAGTTACTCTTTGTCACCTTGTGGAACCTACAAGTACCTTTATCTCTTTTGGGTGCTGGCAATGTCCTTCATAAGCCATAGGAGAAATTTGGAGGGTGGGAGCTTTTTGTACTCTGAGTTCTTGGGTTTTCATTTGTGTAAATGTGGATTCTGTTTCTTTGAAAGAATGAGTTTGATTTTATTTACAGTACTTTCAAAATTTTTTCACTATGTCATAAAAGCAGGTATTCATATATGTATACCGGCATCACATTCTTTCTGCACTTGAGAACAGCCCAGTGATGTCCAGAAAATCAGGATTTGTTTCCTTGGAACAAACCAAAGCCTTCTAAATATTTCATAAACAATTGTGAAATCAAGGAAAATGAACTCCTCTGAATTACAGATTTACAGAAACTCCCTTTTAAAATTAACATGTTCTTTCAATTCAATTTACATTTCCATTCACAATTTTAAAATAAAGACATTTTCTACAACTTTAAAAAAGCCATTCATTGTTCACTTTGTCCACATGATGTAGTATGGGGTCACATATCAATGAAATTGATACATAAACAAAAAAAGTCTTCAAGGAAAGCCAGATAAACTCCTATATATGTCAGTGTCAACAAATGGATTGAGAAGTGAATAATTTCTTTTTTTATTATTCTAGTATTTCTTTATTATAATTATTATAATGTTATTGAAAATGTTTAACAGTGAAAGTAGAGATGAATGCACACAAGTTTGAATATACCAAGGACCAGGAATATACACAATGGATAAAAAAGTTATTGGTTTAATATGTCTCACTAAAACAGATTGTTTTAAAAATCATGGGGGACGGGAAGCGGCTGTGGCTCAATCAGTAGGGCTCCCGTTTACCATATGGGAGGCCCCGGGTTCGGTTCCCGTGGCCTCCTGGTGAAGGCAAGTCTGCCCGCACGGCGTGGTTAGCTGACCCAGCGAGCACAAGCAGCAAGGGGGGAATAAATGAATAAATAAATGAAATCTTAAAAAAAAAAAATCATGGGGTTGCCAGGAATTGTATACCCAAGTGGAGAATTGGTTAATAGTTATTAGTCATGTTTCAAAGATGCTCTTGCCAATTTTTAAAAATGAATCACAATTCAAGTTTCTGCTGGAGTTATGTGTATGAGACCATGGTAATGTGTTATGCCCCTTTATTTTCTAAGGTCGTGATTACTTCTCTGAAATTCAATTTTATGTATGTTTAAGTATGACTGATATGCATCACTAAAAATATATTTTAAGTGAAAGAGGGTGGTGAGAGACAAATATGAAGTTTTGGAATTACCTATTTCTCCTAAATGGCCTTCCTTTTGTGTTTCTTCATTGTTGGCAGATATATTCATATGTGAACTGAATAGAGGAGAGTACACTCTGCTGGATATATTAGGTCCTTGACTTTATGAACCATTGCTATCCCCTATGCTATCTTGTGAACATAAGAGTCAGTCTTTGTCACCTTGTGGACCATACAACTCCCTTTGTCCCTTCTGGGTGTTGGCAAGGGGCTTCTTAAGCCATAAGAGAAATTTGGAGCCTGGGAGCTATTTGTATTCTGAGTCTGTGGGTTTTCATTTGTATACATGGGTATTCTGTTTCTTTGTAAGAATGACCTTGATTTTATTTCCAATACATTCTAAAAAATTTCCATATATCATAAGTGTAGGTATTTATATATGGATACATGCATCACCATCATTCCTCACTTGAGAATATCACATTGATATCCAGAAAATCAGGAATGGTTTCCTTGAAACAAAATCCAGATCCTTCTAATCATTCACTAAACAATCATGAAATCAAGGAAAAACAACTCCTCAGAATTATCGACTTACCTACACTCCCTTTTAAAATTAACATGTTCTTTCAATCTAATATCCCTTTCACTTTATAATTTTAAAATAAAGCTATTTTCAACAGCTTTAAAAAAGCCACTCAATGTTCACTTTGTGCACGTAATGTACTATGGGAACACATATCAATAAAGCTGAGAGATAAACAGAAAAAGTTTTTCAAGAACAGTCAGAAAAATACCTATGTATGTCAATGTCAACAAATGGATTGAGAGGTGAATAATTTCTTATTTATTATTCTGGCATTTCTTTATTCATTATAATTATTACAGAGCTATTGAAATGATTTAATAATGATTGAAGAGATGTATGCACCCCACTGTGAACATAACAAGGTCCAGGGATGGTATACAATGAATAAAAATGATATTGGTTTAATATATCTCACTAAAACAGATTTGTTTTAAAAGTTGCGGGGATGTCAGTAATTGTACACCCAAGTGGAGACTTGGATAATAGTTATTAGTGGTGTTTCAGAAATGTTCTGGATAATTTTTAAAAATAAATCACAATTCAAGTTTCTTCTGGTGATTTGTGTATGGGATCACTGTAAGCTGCTATGCCTATTTTTTCTAAGATTATTTTTTCTGCCCTATTCTTCAAGTTTATGCGTGTTCATGTATGACTGACAAGCATCACTAAAAATATAAATTAAGTGAAAGAGGGTGGTGAGAGACAAATATGAATCTTTGAATTACCTATTTCTCTAGAGTAGTCTTCCTTTTGTGTTTCTTCATTGTTGGAGGCTATAATCATGCACGCATAGAATTGAGGGTGGTACACTCTGATTGATTAGTTCCTTGACTTTTCTGAACCATTCATTTCCCCCATGATATCTTGTAAACATTTTAGTTCCTCTTTGTCACCTTGTGAACCCTACACGTCCCTTTTTTTCTTGTGAATGTTCACCAGGTCATTCATGAACAATAGGAGAAATTTGAAGGCTTGAAATTATTTGTAATCTGAGTTCTCAGGTTTTCAGGAGTCTACATGTGGATTTTGTTTCTTTGTAAGAATGAGATTGATTTTATTTCCAATACCTTCTAAAAAATTACAACATGTCATAAGAGCAGATATTTATATATGGATCCCTGAATCACAGTTTCCCTGCACTCAAGAACAGCACAATGATGTCCAGAAAATCCGGAATGGTTTCATAGAACCAAAACCTGGAGCCTTCTAAACATTCAGTCAACAACAATGTAATCATGGAAAAATCTCACCTAAAATTATGGATTAACTATACTTCCTTTTAAAATTAACATTTTCTTTCAATCTAATATACGTTTATGTTCATAATTTTAAAATGAAGACCTTTTCAACAGCTTTCAAAAAACCATTCATTGTTTGCTATGTCCACATGATGCAGTATGGTATCACATATCAACAAAACAGATAGAAAACCAAAAAAGTTGATCAAGGACAGCCAGAAAAACACCTGTGTATGTCAGTGTCAACAAATGGCTTGAAAGGTGAATAATGTCTGCTTTATTCTTCTGTTTTTTCTTTATTTGTTATAATTATTATAGAGCTATTGAAAAGATTTATTAATGATTGAAGAGATGGATGCACTCCACTGTGAATATCCCAAGGACTGGGGAATGTACACATTGGATAGAAAAGATATTGGTTTAATATGTCTCAGTAAAATAGATTTGTTTTAAAAATTGTGTGGATATCAGGAATTGTACATTCAAGTTGTGCCATGGATAATATTTATAAGTCATGATTCAGAAATGCTCTGGCCAATATTTAAAAATGAATCACAATTCAAGTTTCTCCTGGAGATGGGACCACTGTAATTTGTTATGTCCCTTTATTTTCAAAGGTCGTGATTTCTGCTCTAGACTTCAAGTTTATGTATGTTCATGTATGATTAATATGCATCACTAAAATATATATATTAAGAGAAAGAGTGTGGTGAGAGCTAAATATGAAATTTTGGAATTACCTATTTCTCTAAAGGGGTCTTGTTTTTGTGTTTCTTCTTTGTTTTAGGCTATACTAACACATGCATATAATGCAGGGTGGGACACTCTGCTTGATGGATTAGGTCCTAGAATTTATGAAACATTCCTCTCCCCCATGATATCTTATAAACATTTGAGTCACTCTTTGCCACCTTGTGGACGCTAGAAGTCACATTTTCTCTTCTGTGTTGGCAAGATACTTCAGAAGGCATAGGAGAATTTTGGAGGCTGGGAGCTATTTGTACTGAGTTCCTGGGTTTTCAAGTGTGTATATGTGGATTCTGTTTCTTTTTAAGAATAAGTTTGATTTCATTTCCAATATTTTCTAAAAAATTACAATATGTCATAAGAACAGGCCTTTATATATGGATCCCTGCATCACAATCTCTCAGCACTTGAGAACAGCCCAATGATGTCCACCAAATCAGGAGTGGTTCCCTTGAAATAAAATCCAGACCCTTCTAAATGTTAAGTAAACAATCGTGAAATCCTGGAAAATTGAGGAGTCACAATTATCAATTTACCTACACACCCATTTAAAATTAACATTTTCTTTCAATCTAATATCCATTTCAGTTCACACTTTTAAAATAAAGACCTTTTCAACAACATTAAAAAAGCCATTTATTGTTCACTTTGTCCACATGATGTAGTATGGGATTTCATATCAATAAAACTGATAGATAAACAAAAAAAAGTTGATCAAGGACAGCCAGAAAACACCTAGGTAAGTCAGTGGCAGCAAATGGATTGAGAGGTGAATAATTTCTTCTTTAGTCTTCTGGTTTTTCTTTATTTATTATAATTAATATACAGATATTGTAAAGGTTTAATAATGATTGAAGAGATGAACACACCACTGCGACTATGCCAAAGACAAAGGAATGTAGACATTGGATAAAAAAAATATTGGTTTAATATGTGTCAATAAAAGAGATTTGTTTTAAAAATCGTGGCAATCATGGGAATTGTACACCCAAGTGGAGCCATGGATAATAGTTATTAGTCATGGTTCAGATAGGTTCTGGCCAGTTTTTAAAAATGAGTCACAGCTCAAGTTTTAGCTGGAGATATGTGTATGGGGACCACTGTAATGTGTTATGCCCCTTCATTTTATAAGGTCATGATTTCTGCTCTAGACTTAAAGTTCATGTGTGTTCATGTATGATTGATATGCATCACTAAAATATATATTAAGAGAAAAGTGTGATGAGAGACATATAAAAAGCTTTGGAATTACCTATTTCTCTAAGGTGGTCTTCCTTTTGTGTGTCTTCATTGTTGGAGTCTATACTTATGCATGCATAGAATGGAGGGCGGTAGACTCTGCTTGAAGGATTAGGTGGTTGACTTTTATGAACCATAACTCACCCCCATGATTTCTTGTAAAAATTTCAGTCTCTCTTTGTCAACTTGTGGATCCTACAAGTACCTTTTTCTCTTCTTGTGCTGGCAAGGACCTTCATAATCCATAAGAGAATTTTGGAGGCTGGGAGCTATTTCTACTCTGAATTCCTAGGTTTTCCTTTGTCTATATGTGGATTCTGTTTCTATGTAAGAATGAGTTATATAATATATCCAATACTTTCCAAAAAATTACAGAATATATTTATATATGGATACCTGCTTCACAATCTATCTGCACTCGAGAACATCCCAGTGCTCTCTATAAAATCAGGAATGGTTTCCTTGTAACAAAATCTGTAGCCTTATAAACATTCAGTAACCATTCATGAAATCATGGCAAATGATGTTATTAGAATTATCAATTTACCTTCACCCCCTGATAAAATTAATATTTTTTCAATCTAATATCATTTCAGTTCATAATAAAAAAAAAAAAGACCTTTTCAACAGCTTTAAAAACCCATTCATTGTTCACTTTTCCCACATGAGGTAGTATGGGATCACATATCAATAAATATGATAGAGAAAAAAAAGTTGTTCAAAGACAGCCAGAAAATTACCTATGTATGTTATTCTCAAAAATCAATTGAGAGGTGAATAATTTCTTTATTCTTCTGGTATTAATTTATTTATTATAATTATTATAGAGCCATTGAAAAAATTTAGTAATTATTGAAGAGATTAATGCACACCACTGTGAAAATACCAAGGACCAGGGAATGTACACATTGGATAAAAAAGATATTAGTTTAATATGTCTCAATAAAACAGATGTGATTTAAAATTTGGGGATGTCATAAATTGTACACACGACTGCAGCTATGGATAATAGTTATTAGTCATGTTTCATAAATGATCTGGCCAATTTAAAAAATGAATCACTATTCAAGGTTCTGCTGGAGATGGGACAAATATCAGATGTTATGTGCCTTTAATTTCTAAGGTTGTGATTTCTGCTCAAGACATCAAATTTATGTATGTTCATATATGAGTGATATGAACCACTAAAAATATATATTAAGAGAAAGAGGGTGGTGAGAGACAAATATGAATCTTTGGAATTTCCAATTTCTCTATAGGGGTCTTCCTTTTGTGTTTCATCATTGCTGGAGACTATAATCACACTTGCATAGAATTGATGGTAGTACACTCTAATTGATGGATTAGGTCCTTGACTTTTATGAACCATTAATTTCCCCCTTGATACCTTGTAAACATTTGAGTCATTCTTTGTCACCTTGTGGAGCCTACAAGTCCCCTTTTCTCTTCTAGGCATTGGCAAGCTCCTTCATAAGCCATAGGAGAAATTTGGAGCCTGGGAGCTATTTGTACTCTGAGTTACTGTGTTATCATTTGTGTATATGTGCATTCTATTTCTTTATAAGAATGATTTAGATTTTACTTCCAATATTTTCTAAAAAATAAAAATATGTCATAAGAGCAGTATTTATATAAGGATACCTGCATCACAATCTCTCTGCACTTGAGAACACCCCAATAATGTCCAGAAAATCAGGAACGGTTTCCTTGAAAAAAAAAGTCAGGAACCTTCTCAACATTCTGTAAACCATCTTGAAATCATGGAAAGAGACCTCCCTAGATTTATCTATTTACATTAAATTCTTTTTAAAAATAAACATTTCTTTGACTTTAATATCTGTTTCAGTTCATAATTTTAAAATAAAGACCTTTTCAACAGCTTTAAGAAAGCCATTCATTGTTCACTTTGTTCACATAATGTAGTATGGGATCACACACCTTTAAATTTTATAGAAAAAAATGTCGTTCAAGAACAGCCAGAAAGTCACCTCTGTACGCCATTGTCAAAAAATAGATAGAAAGGTGAATAATTTCTTTATTCTTCTGGTTTTTCTTTATTTAATAATTATAGCACTATTGAAAATGTTTAATAATGATTGAAAAAATGAATGCACACAACCAAGTACCAGGGAATGTACACATTGGAGAAAAAAGATATTGGTTTAATATTTTTCAATAAAACAGATATGTTATAAAATTGTGGGCATGTCAGGAATTGTACACCGGAGTGGAGCCATGGATACTAGTTATTAATCGTGTTTCAGAAATGCTCTGGTCAATTTTTAAAAATGAGTCAAAATTCAAGTGTCTGCTGGAGATTGGTCCACTGTAAGGTGTTATGCCAATTATTTTCTAAGGCTGTGACTTCTGATTTAAGCTTCAAGTTTATGTGGGCTCATATGTGGTTGACATGCTTAACTAAAAATATATATTAAGAGAAAGAGTGTGGTGAGGGACATGTATGAAGCTTTGGAATTACTTATTTCCCAAAAGTGGTCTTCCTTTTGTGTTTCTTCATTTTTGGAGGGTATAGTCATGCATACATTCAATCGAGGATGATACACTGTGCTTGAGAATAGGTCCTTGACTTTTATGAACCATTTTTCTCCCCCATGATATCTTGTAAACATTTGAGTCACTCTTTGTCACCCTGTGGACCCTACAAGTCCCTTTATCTTTTCTAGGTGTTGGCAACATCCTTCATAAAACATAGCAGAAATTTGGAGTCTATGAGCTATTTGTACTCTGATTCCTGGGTTTCATTTGTGTAGATGTGGATTCTGTTTCTTTGTAAGAATGAGATTGATTTTATTTCCCATACTGTCTAAAAAATTACAATATGTCATAAGAGCAGGTATTTATATATGGATACCTGAATCACAATCTCTCTTCAGTAAAAAACAGCCCAATGATGTCCAGAAAATCAAGAATGGTTACCTTGAAAGAAAATCTGGTGCCATCAAAAAATTCAGTTAAGAATCATGAAATCATGGAAAATGACCTCCTCTGAATTATGGATTTACTTACATTCCCTTTTAAAATTAACATTTTCTTTCAATCTATTATTCATTTCAGTTAAAATTTTTATATTAAAGTCAATTTCAACAGCTTTAAAAAGGCCATTCTTTGTTCAATTTGTCCACATGATGTAGTATGGTATCACATTATTAATATAACAAAGAGATAAACAAAAAAAGTTATTCAAAGAAACCCAGAAAAACACCTATGCATGTCAGTGGCAACAAATGGATTGAGAGGAGAAAAATTTTTATTTATTTTTCTGGTTTATCTTTATTGTAATTATTATAGGGCTACTGCAATGGTTTAATAATGATTGTAGAGATGAATGCACACCTCTGTAAATATACCAAGGACCAGGAAATGTGCACATTGTATAATAAATATATTGGATCTTATATATCTCAATAAAACACATTTGTTTTAAAAAATCATGGGGAGTTCAGGATTTCTACATCTAAGTTGAGCCAAGGATAATAGTTATTAGTCGTGTTTCAGAAATACTATGGCCAACTTATAAAAATGAATCGCAATTGAAGTTTCTGCTGGATATGGGACCACAGAAATGTGATAAGCCCCTTTATTTTTCAAGGTTGTGATTTCTGTTCTGGACTTCAATTTATGTATGTTCATGTATGACAGATATGCATCACTAAAAACATATATTAAGAGAAAGAGGGTGGTTAGAGACAAATATGAAGCTTTGGAATTACCTATTTCTCTAAATTGGTCTTCCTTTTGTGTTTCTACATTTTTGGAGGTTATAATCACACGTGCATAGAATGGATGGCGGTGCTCTCTGCTTGACGGATTAGGTCCTAGACTTTTATGAACCATTCCATCCCTCATGATATCTTGTAAACATTTGAGCCCTCTTCTTCACATTGTCACCACTACAAGTACCTTTTTGGCTTCTGCTTGTTGGTAAGGTCCCTCATAAGCCATAGGAGAAATTTGGATCCTGGGGGCTATTTGTACTGTTTCCCTAGGTTTATTTTTGTATACATGGATTCTGTTTCTTTATAAGAATGAGTTTGATTTTATTTCCAATATTTCTAGAAAATTACTATATGTCAAAAAAGCAGGTATTTATATATGTATACCTGCATCACAATCTCTCTACACTCGAGAACAGCCCAATGATGTCCTGAAAATCAGCACTGGTTTCCTTGAAACAAAATCTGGAGACTTCTAAAAATTCAGTAAAGAATTGTGAAATCATGGAAAAAGTTATCCTTAGAATTTTTTATTTACCTACACTCCCTTTTAATATTAACATTTTCTTTCAATCTAATATCTGTTTCAGTACATAATTTTAAAATGAAGATATTTTCAACAGGTTTAAAGATCCATTCATGGTTCACTTTGTCCAAATGATGAAGTATGGGATTACTTATCAATAACACTGATAGATAAATGAAACAAGGTTTTCAAGGCAGCCAGAAAAACACCTATGGATGCCATTGTCATCAAATGGATTGAGAGTTGAATAATTTCTTCTTTATTCTTCTGAATTTTATTTATTTATTATAATTATTTTAGAGATATTGAAAGGTATTAATAATGACTGGAGAGATGGATGCACCCCACTGTGAATTTACCATGGACCAGTGAATGTACACATTGGATCAAAATCTTACTATACTATCACTTTTGGTAGGTCAATCTGATCCTGTAACCTAAGAGACAGGCTCCAGATGTTCCAACACTAAAGGCTTGAAGCCTCATGCAAAGATGAGGGCTCTCAATGGTCCTATCTGCTCTTTATCCAAAGATTTAAATGAAATCAGAAGACAGACTTTTCCAGACAATGTTCACTACTATAAAATTCCTTCTTAGTGCACTTTTTCTGGATTTCTCAACCTCAGCACTACTGATATTTGGGGCTGGAAAACTCCTTATTGTGGGGAGTTGTCCTTGCATTAAGCCGTGTTTATCAAAGTCCTTTGACTGTGCCCACTAAGCACCAGTAGATGCCAGTCACTCTATCGTGACAATCAAAATGCCTCAAGATATTGTGAATCTACCCCTCGAATTGGGGGTGGTGCTCATAACAACTCCTAGTTGAGGAAGACTCCCTTATTTCCTTGATTCTGGTAGATTTAAGGTTTCTGCTATCTGAATTCAACTTACAACTAATGTGCATATTTAATATCATAGTATCTTATTTCCCAAACGATGCCACTATGTAAGCAAATGCAAATATATGCATATATATTTATATATCATTTTGCAAATGTTGGTATGTATTGTGAAAATTTTGATTTTTACCCACAATAAAAAAAATAATAAATAAAAAATGATTTGGTTTAATATGTCTCAATAAAACAGATTTGTTTTAAAAATCTTGGTGATATCAGGAATTGTACACTCATGTTGAGCTGTGGATAATAGTTATCAGTCATGTTTCAGACATGCCCTGGTCAATTTTTAAAAATGTATCAAAATTCAACTCTCTGCTGGAGATGGGACCAGTGTAAGGTGTTATGCCCCTTTATTTTCTAAGGTTGTGATTTCTGCTCTAAACTTCAAGTTTATGTATGTTCATGTATAACTGATATGCATCATTAAAAACATATATTAAACAAAGAAGGTAGTGAGGGAAAATATGAAGCTTTGGAATTTCCTATTTATCTAAATTGGTCTTCCTTTTTTGTTTCTTCATTAATGGATCCTATAATAATGCATGCATAGAATGGAGGGTGGTACACTCTGCCTGATGGATTAGAACCTTGACTTTTGTGAACAATTCTTCATCCCCATGATATCTTATAAACATTTGAGTCACTGTTTGTCACCTTGTGGACCCTATAAGTCCATTTTTCTCTTCTGGGTGAAGGTAAGGTCCTTCCTAAGTCATAGGAGAAATTTTGAGATTGGGAGCAGTAACCATTGGCCAATTTGTTGTAATTATGAGTTCCAAAAATATCATTGGATCATGCTTGTAAACTGATCTCTTAATCTGGGCATGATTAGGTTATGATTAGGGTGTTGAGTCTCACCCCTCAGTGGGTGGGGAATCAAATATAAACAGCATGGCAAGAACAGTTTTAAGAAGCAGTGTTTTGAGAAGCCATTTTGATGTTGGAAAGAAGTCCCAGGAGAAGAGAATCAAGCCATTCACCTGATCGTCTACAGCTGACCTTGTGGAGGAAACAGGAGCTAAGCCCAGAGAGAAACACAGCTCTGGGAAGAGAGGAACCTCAGAAGCCTGAACCCAGGCAAATGCCCGCAGCTGTCTTGCTCTAACATGTGGCAATGATCTTTGGTGAGAGATGAAACCTAACACTTTATGGCCTGGTATCTGTGGACTTCTACCCCAAATAATTACCCTTTATAAAGACAAACCCATTTTTGGTATTTCACATTAACACCTCTTTGGCTGACTAATACAGAACTTGGTACCAAGGATTTGGGAAATAATTTTGCATTTACCAAAATGCTGGAATGGTTTTATAAATGGGTAAGGGGTATTTTTTTTTGGAGGAATTGTGAAATGCTTGATGGAAAAGTCCTAGATAACTTTGAAGAGACTGTTGATAGCAATATGGATGCTAAGGAGTCTTTTCATGATGCCTTGGAAGTAAATGATGAAACTATTATTGGAAACTGGAGGAAAGGTTATCCATATTTTAAAGTTGCAAAGATTTTAGCAAGATTAACTCCTGGTGTTATATGGATTACAGAATTTTGAAATGGCAAGACTGAGCGTTTAGCTGAAGTACTTTCCAAAGTAAACCTGGAGAATGTGGCTTGGCTTCTCCTTGCAGCTTATAACAAAATACTAGATGAGTGAAATACACTAAGGACTGAACTTTTGGGTGCAAAGAATACAGAAACTATTCTGGAACTTCCAAGTTTGTGGAAATCAAATTCCCAGATGAAAATTCCCTGTTTGAAAACTTTACTAAACTTGGAACTCCTAACTCAGAATTGAAAATGCAGTTATCTTGGAAAGACTTGTGGAAAGTCTTAATGTCTGATGGCTTGTAGCCCTGCTTCCTGCATGTTAAACCTACAATGTTTTTGAGAGAGCTGTATGAATAAAACCACTGTCAGCTTGGACCAAAGAGAACATGGAAAGGAGAGATTGAAGGAGAATCACCTTTAAGAAGAAAATTGTGGAAGCAGAGATCTGAACTTAAGACATCTCTTTGGGCCAAGAGAGGAGCCCCACCCATGTGTACAGAGAGGGTGAGTTTTCCCCAGCAGTTGAAGAGGGTGGATGTCCCCACCCAATATTCTGGGAGAGTTTTGCCATCCCAGGGTGCAGAAAGGGTGGAGCACATTCCTCAAAGATTAGGATGGTTAAGGTCAACACCCCATAGGTCTGAGAGGGGTGTACCTGTCTCCCATGGATTAGAGAAGGCCAAGTGGTCCACCCATTGCTCTGAGAGGGTTGAACCTGTATGCCAAAGGTTAGGGAAGGCCAGGTGGTCAACTTGTTGCTCTGAGAGGGTTGAACCTGTATGCCAAAGGTTAGGGGGAATGTTTTTTTCACCTCACTGTAATAGGAAGGATAAGACTCTAACCCAAGGATTGGTAAGGTGTGGCAATCATCCCAAAACTCATGGAGGGTGTGGTCTGAAGCTTGGTTGACACCCAGATGGGTGATGAGGGTGGAACCAAGAAAATGGCCATTGGGCAAGCCTGTGGAAAGGGTGTGTTCCCATGTAGCACCAAGGAGAAGAAACCATCTTCTTAAGAATGACTCTCAGACTTTGAAATCAAATGGAGGATGCCCTGAAGGTTTACTGAACTGTAGAGTATACATGAATCATGTTTAACATCCCAATTTCTCTTTATGATATTTAAAATGTTTATCCTTTGTCTTTCTACTTGTGTATTGGAAGCAGTTCAATGGTTTTGTAAGTTTCAGAGGTCTACAGCAGACGGGATTTTGCCTGAAGACAAAATGTATTTCTTTGAACTGCCCATGATATGATTTTGTACTTGAATTGTTACTGATTTAAGTTTTTTTCAATATTGTAATGTATTTTTGGAATTCAGAGTGTGGAGTGTAACCATTGGCCAATTTGATGTAATTATGAATTCCAAAAATAGAATTGGATCATGCTTGTAAACTGATCTGTTAATCTTGGCCTGATTAGGTTATGATTAGGGTGTTGGTCCCCACCCCTTTGTGGGTGGAGAATCAAATATAAAAGGCATGGCAAGAACAGTTTTGAGAAGAAGTGTTTTCAAGAGCAAGTTTGTTCTTGGAAAGAAGGCCCCAGGAGAATAGAAGCAAGCCGGTCACCTGATAATCTACAGCTGACCTTGTTGAGGAAACAGGAGCTAAACCTGGAGAAAAATGCAGCCCTGGGAAGAAAGGAACCTCAGAAGCCTGAACCCTGGCAAAGGCCCACAGATGCCTTGCTCTAAAATGTGGCAATGGACTGTGGTGAGAGAAGAAACTTAATGCTTTATGGCCTGGTATCTGTGGTCTTCTACCCCAAATAAATACCCTTTATAAAGACCAGCCCATTTTTGGCATTTCACATTAGCACCCCTAAGGCTGACTAATACAGGAGCTTTTGTACTCTGAGTTCTTGGATTTTCATTTATGTATATGAGGATTCTGTTTCTTTGTATGAATGAGTTTGATTTTATTTCCAATGCATACTAATAAATTACAAGATATCATAAGAGCAGGTATTTATAAGTGGATACATGCATCACAATCTCTCTGCACTTGAGAACAGCCCAATGATGTCCAGAAAATGAGGAATTGTTTCCTTGAAACAAACCCAGAGCCTTCTAAGCATTCAGTAAAAATCGA
The DNA here is from genome assembly GCA_026826555.1 of Tolypeutes matacus. NCBI lineage: Eukaryota > Metazoa > Chordata > Mammalia > Cingulata > Chlamyphoridae > Tolypeutes > Tolypeutes matacus. The sequence goes on along the minus strand of JAKSZT010025145.1, from coordinate 495,408 downwards.
GAAAGCAAGTAAAAAAATCTCCTCAAAAATATCAATTTACCTACACTCCCTTTTAAAATTAACATTTTCTTTCAATCTAATATCCATTTCAGTTCATATTTTTAAAATAAAACCCTTTCAACAGCTTTAAGAAAGCCATTCATTGTTCACATTGTCCACATGATGAAGGATGGGATGACATATTAATAAAACAGATGGATAAACAAAAAAAAAATTGTTCAGGGACAGCCAAAAAAACACCTATGTATGTCAGTGTCAACAAATGGATTAAGAGGTGAATAATTTCTTCTTACTCTTCTGATTTTTCTTTATTTATGATAATTATTGTAGAGCTATTTAAAAGATTTAAAAATGATTTTGAAGATGAATGCACAGCTCTGTGAACTTACCAAGGACTAAGGAATGTACACATTGGTAATAAAGTTATTGGCTTAATATGTCTCAATAAAAGAGATTTGTTTTAAAAATTGTGAGGATATCAAGAATTGTACACCCAAGATAAGCCATGGATAAGTTATTAGTCATGTTTCAGAAATGCTCTGGTCATTTTTAAAAAATGAATCACAATTCAGTTTTCTGTTGGAGATGGGACCACTGTAAGGTGTCATGACCATTTATTTTCTAAGGTCGTGATTTCTGCTCTAGACTTCAAGTTATGTATGTTCATGTATGACTTATATTTATCTCTAAAAAATATATATATATATATTATGAGAAATAGCGTGGTGATAGACACACATGACGTTTTGGAATGATCTTTTTCTCTAAATTGCTCTTCATTTTGTCTTTCTAAATTGTTGGAGTCTTAATCAGGAGTGTATAGAATGAAGGGTGGTTCACTCTGCTTGATGGATTATGTCCTCGATTTTATGAATCATTTCTCTCCCCCATGATATCTTGTAAACATTTGAGTCACTCTTTGTTACCTTGTGGACCCTAAAAGTCCCCTTTTCTCTTCTGGGTGTGGTCAAGGTCCTTCATAATTCATTGTATAAATTTGGAGCCTGGGAGCTATTTGTACTCTGAGTTCCTGGATTTCATTTGTGTATATGTGGATTCTGTTCCTTTGTGGCAACGGATGTAGGCCATTTTAAATCAGCACACACCACTCAGAAATGAGTGTGAGAGAGTGTAGTCTAGGGTGTGAAATGTGGTCTATGGTTGGTGGCAAGGCTCCAGGATGTGTAAGTTCATTGAGGGTGGTGGGCCACACTTGTGGGAGATGTTTGTGTGGGAGGTGGTGGGAGGTGTGGGAGGTGGGCAACATGGGAATCCCAGTGGGTTCTGTGTAATATTTTGGGTAATCTAAGCACCTCTTAAAATATATGTATTTATATATATATAAATAACATTTTTGTAAGCAAATACACATATATGCATGTATATTTATATATCATTTTACAAATGTTTGTATGTATTGTGAGAATTTTGATTTTTACCCACAATAAAAATAAAAATAATAAAAAAAAGAAAGATTATGATTTTACTTCCAATGCTTTCTAAAAAATTACAGTATGTCATAAGAGCAGTATTTTTATATGGATATCTTCATCACAATCTCTCTGCACTCGAGAACAGCCAAATGATGTCCAGAAAATCAGGAATGGTTTACTTGAAACAAAATCAAGAGCCTTCTGATAATTCAGTGAACTATCTTGAAATTGTGGAAAAAGATCTGCTCAGAATTATCAATTTACCTACACTCCCTTTTAAAATTGACATTTTCTTTCAATCTAATATCGTTTCACTTCTTAATTTTAAAATTAATACATTTTCTACAGGTTTAAAAAAGCCATTCATTGTTTACTTTGTCCAAATTATGTAGTATGGGATCACATATCAATAAAACTGATCAATAAACAACAAAAAAAAAATTGTTGAAGGACAGCCAGAAAAACGGCTATGTATGTCAGTGTCAACAAATGCATTTAGTGAATAATTTCTTCTTGAATCTTCTGGTATTTCTTTATTCATTATAATTATTAGAGAGCTATTGAAAAGATTTAATAATTACTGAAGAGATGAATGCACACCACTGTGAAAATACCAAGGACCAGGGAATGTACACATTGGAAAAAAAGATATTGGTTAAATAGGTGTCAATAAAACAGATTTGTTTTAAAGAACGTGGGGATGTTAGAAATTGTATAACTAGGTTGAGACATGGATAATAGTTATCAGTCATATTTCAGAAGTGCTCTGGCTGATTTTTAAAAATGAATCATAAATCAAGTTTTGGCTAGAGATGTGTGTATGGGACCACTATAAGTTGTTATGCCCCTTTATTTTCTAAGATCATGATTTCTGTTCTGGAATTCAAGTTTATGTATGTTCATGTATGATTGATATGCATCACAAAAAATATATATTAAGGGAAAGACGGTGGCGAGAAACAAATATGAAGGTTTGGAATTACCTATTTCTCCAAAGTGGTCTTCCTTTTGTGTTTCTTCATTGTTGGAGGCTATAAAATCTAGTGTATATAATGGAGGGTGGTGCTCACAGCTTGAGGTATAAAGTCCTTGTCTTTTATGAACCATTCCTCTCACCCATGGTATCTTCTTATCATTTGAGTCACTCTTTGTCACCTTGTGGACCCTACAGTCCCCTTTTGTCTTCTGGGTGTTGTTAAGGTCCTTCATGAGCCATAGGAGACATTAGGAGGCTAGAGGCTATTTGTACTCTTAGTTACTGTGTTTTCATTTGTGTATATGGGTATTCTGTTTCTTTGTAAGATTGAGTTTGCTTTTATTGTCAATACTTTCTAAAAAATGGAGTATGTCAAAAGAGCAGTTATTTATATATGGATACCTGCATCACAATCTCTCTGCACTGGAGAACAGTCCAATGATGTCCAGAAAATCAGGAATGGATTCCTTAAAACAAAATCTGGAGATTTCTAAACATTCTGTAAAAAATCATGAAATCATGGAAAAAGTTCTCCTCTGAATTGTTGATTTACCTACACTCCCTTTTAAAGTTAACATTTTCTTAAATCTAATATTCATTTCAATTCATAATTTTAAAAGAAAGACCTTGCCAACAGCTTTATCAAAGCCATTTATTGTTCAATTTGACCACATGATATAGTATGGGAGCACAAATCAATAAAACTGATAGAGAAACAAAAACAGTTGTTCAAGGACAGCCAGAAAAACACCTATGTATGTCAGTGTCAACAAATGGATTGAGAGGTGAATGAATTCTTTATTCTTCTGGTTTTGCTTTATTTATTATAATTATTATAGAGCTATTGAAATGTTTAATAGTGATTGAAGAGATGAAGGCACACCCCTGTGAATATTCCAGGAATCAGGGAATGTACACATTGGGTAAAAATGATATTGGTTTAAAATGTCTCAGTAAACAGATTTGTTATAAAAATTGTGGGGATGTCAGGAATTGTAAACCCAAGTTGAGCCATGGTTAATGGTTATTATTCTTGCTTCAGAAATGCTTTTGCCAATTTTTAAAATTGAATCATATTTCAAGTTTCTACTTGAGTTGTGTGTATGGGAATACTGTAATGTGTTATGCTCCTTTATATTTTAAGGTCATGATTTCTGCTATAGTCTTCAATTTTATGTATATTTATGTTTGTTTGATATGCATCATTGAAAACATATATTAATAGAAAGACTGTGGTGAGAGAGAAATAATAAGCTTTGGAATTACCTAATTCCCTAAAGTGTTCTTCCTTTTGTGTTTCTTCATTAGTGTAGGTTAAAATCACGTGTTCATATAATGGAGGGCAGTACACTCTGCTTGATGTATTAGGTCCATGACTTTTATGAATAGATTCTATCTCCCATGATATCTTGCAAGCATTTGATTCATTCTTTGTCACCTTGTGGACCCTTTTTTTCTTCGGTGTGTTCACCTGGTCCTTCATAAGCCATAGGACAAATTTGGAGGCTGGGAGCGATCTGTTCTCTGAGTTCCTGGGTTTTCATTTGGTTATTTGTGGATTCTATTTCTTTGTAAGAATGAGTTTGATTTTATTTCAAATCCCTTCTAAAAATTACAATATGTCATAAAAGCAAGTATTTATGGATACCTGCCTCATAATCTCTCTGCACTCGAGAACAGGCCAATTATGTTGAGAAAATCAGGAATAGTTTACTTGAAACAAAATCTAGAGCCTTCTAAACATTCAGTAAACAATCATGAAATCATGGAAAAAGATCTCCTCTGAATTATAGATTTACCGACACTCTCTTTTAAAATTAACATTTTATTTCAATCTCATATCAATTTCAGTTCTTAATTTAAAAATAAAGCCTTTTTCCACAGCTTTAAAAATGCCATTCATTTTTCACTTTGTCCACACAATGTAGTATGGGATCACATATCAATAAAATTGATATATAAACAAAAAACATTGTTTAAGGACACCAGAACTACACCTATGTAAGTCAGTGACAACAAATGGTTTGAGAGGTTTATTATTTCTTCTTTATTCTTCTGGTATTCCTTTATTTATTATAATAATTATAGAGATATTAAAAAAGTTTAATGATGATTTCAGAGATGAATATACACCATTATGACTATACCAAGGACTAGGTTATATAGACATTGGATAAAAAAGATATCAGTTTAATATGTCTCAATAAAACAGGTTTGTTTTAAAAATCGTGGGGAAGTCAGGAATTGTACAACCAAGTGGGCCCATGGTTAATAGTTATTACTAAAGTTTCAAAGATGCTCTGGCCAATTTTAAAAAATGAATCACAAATCAAGTTTTTGCTGGAGATGGGACCACTCTAAGGTGTTATGCCAATTTTTTTCTATGGTTGAGATTTCTGCCCTAGACTTCAAGTTTATGTATGTTCATGTATGATTGACATGCATCAATAAAAAATATATACTTCAAGAAAGACGGTGGTGAGGGACAAGTATGAAGTTTTGAAATTACCTATTTTTCTAAAGTGGTCTTCCTTTTGTTTGACTTCATTCTTGGAGGCTATAATCACTTGTGCATAGAATGGAGGGCGGTACAATCTGCTTGTTGAATTAGGTCCTTGAATTTATGAAACATTCCTTTCCCCCATGATATTTTGTAAACCTTTGAGTCACTCTTTGTCACACTGAGGACCCTACATGTCCTTTTTTCTCATCTGGGTGTTGGCAAGGTCATTCATAAGCCATAGGATGAATTTGGAGACCATGAGTTATTTGTACCCCGAGCTCCTGTGTTTTCATATGTGTAAATATGGATTCTGTTTCTTTGTAAGAATGTTTGATTTTATTTCTGAAACTTTCAAAAATTTACAATTTGTCATAAGAACAGATATTTATATATGAATACATGCATCACAATCTCTCTGCACTCGTGAACAGCCCAATGATGTCCAGAGAATCAGGAATGGTTTCCTTATAACAAAATCCAGAGCCTTCTAAAATTCAGTAAACAATCCTGAAGTCATAAAAAGTTCTCCTCAAAATTGTTGATTTATCTTCTCTCCATTTTAAAATTAACATTTCCTTTCAACCTAATATCCAATTAAGTTCATAATTTTAAAATAAAGACCTTTACAACAGCTTTAAAAGTCCTTCATTTTTGTATTTGTCCACATGATATAGTATGGGTTCACAATCAATGAAACTGATAGATAACCAAAAAATGGTATTCAAGGACAGCCAGAAAAAAACCTATGCATGTCAATGTCAACAAATTTATTGAGAGGTGTATAATTTCTTATTTATTCTTCTGGTTTTTCTACATTTTCTATAATTAATATAGAGCTATTGAAAACGTTTAATAATGTTTGAAGACATGAATGCACACTTCTGTGCATATACCAAGGACCAGTGAATACATACTTTGGATAAATAATGTATTGGTTTAATATGTCTCCATAAAAATGTTTTAAAAATCGTGGGGATGTTAGGAATTTTACACCCCATTTGAGAAATGTACAATAGTTATTATTTGTGTTTCAAAGATGCTCTGGACAATTTAAAAATAAATCATATTTTAAATTTCTGCTGGAGATGTGTACAAGGCCCCAGTGTAGGGTGTTATCCCACTTTATTTTGTAGGGTTGTGATTTCTGCTCTAGACATCAAGTTTATGTATGTTCATGTATGATTGATTTGCAACACTAAAAATATATATTAAGAGAACGAGTGTGGTGAGTGATAAATATGAAGCTTTGGAATTACCTATTTCTCTATAGTGGTCTTCTTTTCTGCTTCTTCATTGTTTTAGGCCATAATATGGGTGCATATAATGGAAGGTTGTACACTCTGCTTCATGGAATCGGTCCTTGGCTTTTAGGAACCATTTCTCTCTTGCATGATATCTTGGGGACAGTTGAGTCACTTTTTGTCACCTTGTGAAACTACAAGTCCCTTTTCCTCTTCTGGGTGTTGTCAAGGTCGATCATAAGCCGTTGGAGAAATTTGAAAGTTGGGACTTATTTATAGTCAACTTTGTAGAACAGCCCAATGATGTCCAGAAAATCAGGAATGATTTTATTGATACAAAACCCAGAGCCTATTAACATTAATAAACCAACCGTGAATTCATGTAAAAAGATCTCCTCTGAATTATTGATTTAAATTGTGAATATTCAAAAATGGTGGAGTCACTGAGAAGCATTTCTTGTCCTCCCATTATTATTCTCCAAGTTAGAATAGTTTCATATAACTTCAATAACTATTAGGAAGAATATTTAATCCAAAAATTTTTGTAAAATATGCATGCCAGAGGAACTCTCCTCTTTGAAGCCTCTAATTTTAAAAGAATTTTCTATGTAAAAGTGCTAGTCCATTCATTTCCAATTAACCTGGACAAGGGTATGTGGAAAAATTATTTCTAAGTAAAGATTTATTTGTAGACCAAAATATTTAATTAACCATTCTTTTAAAATCTGTATTTTACTGAAGACTTAAAATTTTTTTTTCTTAATTTTAAATAAACCAAATGGGTGTATAAGGGAATATCTTCATCCTAATCTGAATTATATCTATTTTTCACCTCCAATTGGCCATGTCCTTGTTTTTCTTAATATGTATTTCTTAACAGAATGTATAAACTAAAAAGAAACATTTATGCAGTCGGTCAGAATTCTCAAACCACTTTCCTCCAGGTTCACCAGAAATGTGGTGGAATATTTCTTACAGATCATGATAAAATATCATGGCATTGTTTCCACCAGCCAGTGACCATACTTTATGTTTAAAATACATTTTCATACTCTATCTTCAATTTGTGTGGATAGTTTGTTGTATATGTTGTTTCTGTAATGAAGACTCGTGTTTTAATTTTTTCCACATAGCCCTGATTTGGCTAGTGGGTTTTTTCTATCACTTCTATTTTTCAACCAGCACCACACTACACTGCAAAAGAGAATAAGAGCTTGCTTTCTTTCTTCCAGGATTCCATTGATCTCCTCTTTCTTTTCTATTTTTTGTGGTGCCTTCTCTCCTGCTGCTCTCTTTTCCAAACAGCCCATTCTTCCTGCTGCCAAGCACCAAATAATTGTTCTGCAGCATTGTTTGTGCTGCACTCAGCTGAGGTCCCTGTTTTGGAGGAGCAGAAATGAGACAAGCAAGGCTAGTTGGTAGTAACCGCCTCATGGCTATTTTTCCTGGGCCAGCAATGAAAGGATGACCATGATTTTAGTGTGCCAAACTCCACCCCTGGGATCTCCTTTGGAATCCAGTGCAAAAGTTGATTTCATGTTACTTGAAAATTTATCCATTGCCCTAAGTTGAGACATATGTGGTGCCTGGTGACTTTTGATAATGTTGACTCTTCATTGAGATGGCACAACTTTCTCATTCTGTTCTAATTTCTTTCTCTGCCATTGGATTCCACTGCTCTAGGTATTGCTGGTTGGAAATACTATGGTTTTCCTTGTTATATTGTTATGTGATATAGTTTAGGAAATGAGATGTGTGCAATTTCCAAAGAGTGATTTTTTACTCAGAAAGGAGTGCCTCAATAGAAAATGCAAGGCAAAAAAAATTTAATTTTATTCCTAGAGATTATAATATCCAAGTTATCTATGGGGAATAGAACAATTAAAATTTTGTTGTAATTTATTTTCTTTACTTCAGACTAATTATTTTCCTTCATATGTGTTTGAGCCATACTATCTCTTTCTTCTATCCATATCAGACGGACAGTCCCCTGATCCCAGTTTCTCTTCTAGATTATATTAAATCTAACTTAATCTTGGACTCCCTTTTAAAATTGACATTCTCTTTCAATCTAATATCCGTTTCAGTTCAATTATTTTAAAATAAAGACCTTTTCAAAACTTTAAAATGCCATTAATTGTTCACTTAGTCCATATGATGTAGTATGGGATCGGATATCAATAAAATGGATACATTAAGAAAAAAATTTGTTCAAGGGCAGCCAGTAAAACACCTATGTATAGTGTCAACAAATGGATTAAGAGGTGCATAATTTCTTCTTTATTCTTCTGTTATTACTTTATTTATTATAATTATTATAGCACTATTGAAAAGGTTTAATGATTGTAGAGATGAATGCATACCACTGTGAATATACCAAGGACCAAGGAATGTACACATTGGATAAAAAAGATACTGCTTTAATATTTCTCAATATAAGAGATTTCTTTTAAAAATCATGGGGATGTCAGGAATTGTACACACAATCTGAGCCATGGATCATAGTTATCATTCATTTTGCAGAAGTGCTCTGGCCAATTTTTAAAAAGGAATCACAATTCAAGTTTATGCAAGAGATGTGTGCATGGGAATATTGTAAACTGTTATGCCACTTCATTTTCTAAGGTAGGAATTTCTGCTCTAGAGTTCAAGTTTATGTACGTTCATGTGTGATTTTTATAGATAGATCACTCAAAATATATATTAAGAGAAAGGGATGGTGGGAAACAAATATGAAGTTTTGGAATTATCCATTTTTTTAAAGTGGTATTTCTTTTGTGTTTTTTCATTGTTAGAGGCTATAATCACGTGTGCATAAAATGGAGGTCAGTACACTCTACTTCATCGTTTAGGACCTTGACTTTTATGAATCATTCCCCTCCCCCATGATATCTTGTAAACATTTGCATCACTCTTTTTCACGTTGTGGACCAAACAAATCCATTTTGCTCTTCTGGGTGTTGGCAAGGACCTTCATAATCCATAGGAGAAATTTGGAGCCTGGGATCTTTTTGTGCACTAATTTCCTGAGTTTTCATTTGTGTATATATTGTTTCAGTTTCTTTAGTAAGAATGAGTTTGATTTTCTTTCAAATACTTTCTAAAACTTACAGTATGTCATAAAAGCAGGTATTTATATATTGATACCTGCATAAAAATCTCTCGACACCCAAGAATATCCCAAAGATATCCAGAAAATCAGGAATGGTTTCCTTGAAACAAAATCTGGAGCCTTCTACACATTCAGTAAACAATCGTGAAATCATGGAAAAAGATCTCCTCAGAATAATCAATTTGCCTACACTCCTTATAAAATCAACGTATTTTTTGAATCTAATATCCGTTTCAGTTCATAATTTTAAAATAATGACCTTCTCAACAGCTTTAAAAAATCTGTTCATTGTTCACTTTATCCACATGATGTAGTATGGGATCACATATCAATAAAACAGATATTTAACAAAAAAAGTTTTTCAAAGACAGCCAGAAAACACCTATGTATCAGTGCCAACAAATGGATTGAGAGGTGAATAATTTCTTCTTTTTTCTTCAGGAATTTCTTTATTTATTATAATTATTATAGAGCTATTGAAAAGATTTAATAATGATTGAAGATATGAATGTACACGACTGTGGATATACCAAGCACCAGGGAATGTCACATTGGATAAAAAAATGATATTCATTTAATATATCTCAATAAACAGATTTGTTTTAGAAATAGTGGGGATATGAAGAAATGTACAACCAAGAGGAGCCTTGGATAATAGATACTAGTGGTGTTAATTTTTATAAATTAATCACAATTCAAATTTCTGTGTGAGATGGGACCATTGTAAGGTGTTATGCCTCTTTATTTTCTAAGCTTGTGATTTCTGCTCCAGAATTCAAGTTTATGTATATTCATGTATGACAGATATGCATCACTAAAAACATATATTAAGAGATAGAGGGTGGTGAGGTATAAGTATGAAGCTTTGAAATTTCCTGTTTCTCTAAAGTAGTCTTCCTTTTGTGGTTCTTCATTGCTGGAGGCTATAATCACGAGTGCATAGAATGAAGGGTGGTACGCTCTGCTTCATGGAATAGGTCCTTGATTTTTATGAATATTACTCTCCCCATGATATCTTGCAAACATTTGAATCACCCTTTGTCACCTAGGGGATGCTACAGGACCCTTTTTCTCTTCTGCCTGTTGTCAAGGTCCTTCATAAGCCATAGGAGAAATTTGTTTTTTGGGATCTATTTGTATTCTGTGTTGCTGGGTTTCATTTTTGTACATGTGGTTTCTGTTTCTTTGAAAGAATTAGTTTGATTTTATTTCCAATACCTTCTAAAAAATTACCATATGTCATAAGAGCAGATATTTATATATGGATACCTGCATCAGAATCTCTCTGCACTCAAGAGGAGCCCTATGATGTCCAGAAAATCAGGGAGGTTTCATTGAAACAAAATCCATAGCCTTCTAATCATTCGGTATATCTCTTCTGAATTATGGATTTACCTACATTCCCTTTTAAAATTAACATTTTCTTTCTATCTAATATCCATTTCATTTCATAATTTTAAAATAAATAATTTTTCAACAGTTTTAAGAATGCCATTCATTTTTCATTTTGTACACCTGATGTAGTATGAGTCACATATCAATAAAACTGATAGATAAATAAAAGAAGTTGTTCAAAGACAGCCAGAAAAACACCTATGTATATCAGTGTCAACAAATGGATTGAGAGGTGGATAATTTCTTATATATTCTTCTGAAATTTCTTTATTTATTTTAAATATTAAAGAGATATTGAAAAGGTTTTATAATGATTGAATAGATGAATGCACACCACTGTGATTACACCAAGGACCAGGGAATGTACACATTGGATAAAAGAGATATTAGTTCAATATGTGTCAATAAAACAGATTTGTTTTAAAGATTCATGGGATGTCAGGTATCGTACACCCAAGGGGAGCCATGGATAATAGATTTTAGTCGTGTTTCAAAGATGCTCTGGCCACTTTTTAAAAATGAATCACAATTCAAATTTCTGCTGAAGATTTTGTATTGACCACTCTAAGTTTTTATACCCCTTTATTTTCTTAGGTCGTGATTACAGCTCAAGACTTCATGTTTAGGTATGTTCATGTATGATTGATATGCATCACTAAAAATATATATTAAGAGAAAGAGGGTGCTGAGAGACAAATATTAAGTTTGTAATTACCTATTTCTCAAAAATGGTCTTCCTTTTGTGTTTCTTCAGTGTTGGAGTATATAATCATGCATGCATAGAATGGAGAGTTGTATAATCTGCTTGCTGGATTAGGTCGTTGACTCTTATGAACCATTCCTCTCCCCCCTGATATCTTGTAAACTTTTGAGTCACTCTTTTTCACCATCTGGACACCAGAACTTCTTTTTATCTTCTGGATGTTCAAAAGGCCCTTCATAAGGCATAGGAGAAATTTGGGGTCTGGAAGTTTTCTGTACTCTGTGTTACTGGGTTTTCATTTGTTTCTATTTGGATACTGTTTCTTTGTAAGTATGAGTTTGATTTTATTTCAGACACTTTCTAAAAAATTACAATGTCATAAGTGTAGGTATTTATATATGAATAAGTACATCAAAATCTCTCTGCTGTGGAGAACAGCCCAATGATGTCTGGAAAAACAGGTATGGTTTCTTTGAATCAAAATCCAGAGTCTTCTAAATATTCAGCAAGCAATTGTAAAATCATGGATAAATGTCCCCCCCAAATTATTTATTTATGTACTCTTCCATTTAAAATTACCATTTTCTTTCTATCTAATATCTGTCTCAGTTCATAATTTTAAAATGAAGACTATTTCAACAGTTTTAAAAAGCCATTCATTGTTCACTTTGTCCACATTATGCAGTATGGGATCACATATCAATAAATCTGATAAATAACCAAAAAAAGTTTTTCAAAGATGGCCAGAAAAGCACCTAGGTATGTCCGTGTCAAAAAAGGGAATGAGAGGTGAATAATTTCTCATTTATTCCTGTGGTATTACTTTATTTCTAATAATTATTTTAGAGCTATTGAAACGGTTTAATAATGATTGTTTACATGAATGCACAGCACTGTGAATATACCAAGGACCAGGGAATGTACATATTGTATAAAAAGATATTGTTTTAATATGTCTCAATAAAACAGATTTGTTTTAAAAATCGTGAGGTATGTCAGTAATTGTAAAGCCAAGTGGATCCATGGATATTAGTTATTAGTCATGTTTCAAAAATGCTCTGGCCAATTTTTAAAAATAAATTATAATTCAAGTTTCTGCTGAAAATGAGACCATTGTAAGGTGTTATGCTCTTTTCTTTATTACACTTGTGATTTCTGCTATAGACTTCAAGTTTATTTATGTTCATGTGGTTTTATATGCATCACTAAAAATATATATTATGAGAAAGAGGGTGGTGAGAGACAGATATGAAGTTTTGGGATTACCTATTTCTCTAAGTGTTCTTCATTGCTGGAGGCTGTAATCATGAGTGCATAGAATGGAGGGTGATTCACTGTGCTTGATGTATTAGGTCCTAGAGTTTTATGAAACATTCCCCTTCTACATGATATCTTGTAGATATTTGAGTCACTCTTTGAAACTTTGTGTACATGGCAAGTCCCTTTTTCTCTTCTGGGTGTTTGCAATGTCCTTCATAAGCCATAGGAGAAATTTGGAATCTGGAAATAATTTTTTTCTGAGTTCCTTGGTTTTCATTTTTGTATATGTGTATTCTGATTCTTTGTAAGAATGAGTTTGATTTTATTTCCTATACTTTCTAAAAAATTACAATATGCCAAAAGAGCAGGTATTTATATATGGATACCTGCATCACAATCTCTCAGCTCTCAAAAACAGTGAAAAGATGTTCAGTAAATCAGGAATGGTTTCCTTGAAACAAATTCTGGAGCCTTCTAAATATTCAGTAAACAATCGTAAAATCATGGAAAAAGGTCTCCTCTGAATTACAGACTTACATACACCCCTTTTAAAATTAACATTTTCTTATAATCTAACATACTTTTCCGTTCATATTTTTAAAATAAAGACATTTTCAATAGCTTTAAAAGAGCCAATCATTGTTCAATTTGTAAACATGATGCAGTATGGGATCACATATCAATAAAACTGATAGATAAACAAATAAGTTGTTCATGGCCAGCCATAAAAAGACCTATGTATGTCAGTGTAAACAAATGGATTGAGAGGTGAATAATTTCTTATTTTTTCTTGTGGTATTTATTTTTTTATTATAATTATACTAGAGGTATTGAAATGGTTTAATAATGATTGAAAAGATAAATGCACACCACTGTGAATATACCAAGGACCAGGAAATGTACACATTGGATAAAAAAGACATTGTTTTAATATGTCTCAATAAAACAGATTTGTTTTAAAAATCATTGGTATGTCAGGAATTGTACTACCAAGTTGAAGCATGGATAATGGTTATTAATCAGGCTTTAGAAATGCTCTAGCCAATTTTTAAGAATGAGTCACAATTCTAATTTCTGCTGGAAATGGGAGCACTGAAAGATTATATGCCCCTTTATTTTGTAAGGTTGTGATTTCTGCTCTAGACTTCAAGTTTATGAATGTTCATTTATGCCTGTTATGCATCACTAAAAATACATATTAAGAGAAAGAGGGTGGTGAGAAACAAATATGTAGCTTTGGAATTACGTGTTTCTCTAAAGGGGTCTTCCTTTTTTGTTTCTTCATTATTGGAGGCTATAATCATGCGACCATAGAATGGAGGGTTGTACACTGTGCTTGATTGATTAGGTCCTTGAATTTTATGAACCATTCCTATCCCCCATGATATTTTGTAAATATTTGAGTCACTCTTTGTCACTGTGTTGACCCTCCAATCCCTTTTTCTTTTCATGGTGTTGGCAAGTTCCTTCAGAAGCCATAGGAGAAATTTGGAGTTGGGATCAATTTGTTCTCTGAGTTTCTTGATTTTCATTTGTGTATATGTGAACTGTGTTTCTTAGTGAGGATGAGTTTGATTTTATTCCAATAAATTCTAAAAAATTACAGTATGTCATAGGGCAGGTACTCATATTGGATAAGTGAATCACAATTACTCTCCCATTGAGAACACACCAATGATGCCATGAATGTCAGTAATAGTAACCTTGAAACAAAATCCAGATCCTTCTAAACATTCAGTAAACAATTGTGAAATCATGGTAAAAGATTTCCTCTGAGTTATCGATTTACCTACACTCTGTTTTGAAATTAACATTTTCTTTCAATCTAATACCCATTTCAGTTCATAATTTTAAAATAAAGAACTTTTAACTGCTTTAAAAAAGCCATTCATTGCTCACTTTGTCCACATGATGTAGTATGGGATCATATATCAATAAATCTCTTAGATAAACAAAAAAAAATTTGTTGAAGGACAGCCAGAATAACACCTATGTATGTCAGTGTCAACAAATGGATTGAGAGGTGAATAATTTATTTTTTATTCTTCTGGAATTTCTTTATTTATTAAAATTGTCGTAGAGCTATTGAAAAGGTTTTACAATGATTGAAGAGATGAATGGACACCACTGTGAATATCCCATGGACCATGGAATGTACACATTGGATGAAAAAGACTTTGGTTTAATATGTCCCAATAAAACAGATTTGTTTTAAAAATTTTTACTATGTCAGTAATTGTAAACCCAAGTAGATCCATGCATAGTAGTTATTAGTCATGTTTCAGAAATGCTCTGGCCAATTTTTAAAAATAAATCACAATTCAAGGTTCTGCTGAAAACGGGACCATTGTAAGGTGTTATGTCCTTTTATTTACTACAGTTGTGATTTCTGCTATAGACTTCAAGTTTATGAATGTTCATTTATGATTGTTATGCAGCACTAAAAATACATATAAAGAGAAAGTATGGTGAGATACATACATGAAGCTTTGGAATTTCCTATTTCTCTATAGTGGTGTTCCTTTTGTGTTTATTCATTTTTGGTGGCTATATAACCGCGTGAATAGAATGGAGGGCGGTACACTCTGTTTGATGGAATAGGTCATTGATTTTTATGAACCATTCTGATCCTCCATGATATCTTGTAAATATTTTAGTCACTTTTTATCACTTTGTTGACACTACAAGTGCCTTTTTCACTTCTGGGTGTTAGCAAGGTCCTTTGTAAGCCATAGGAGAAACTTGGAGGCTGGGAATTATTTGTTCTCTTAATTCCTGTGTTTTCATTTGTGTATGTGTGGATTCTGTTTCTTTGTAAGAATGAGATTGATTTTATTTCCAATACTTTCTAAAAAATTACAATATGTCAGAAGGGCAGGTATTTATATTTGGATACCTACATCAAAACCTCTCTGCACTCAAGAACAGCCCAATGATGTCCAGAATATCAGAAATGTTTTCCTTGACACAAAATCCAAAGCGTTCTAAACATTCAGTAAACTATTGTTAAATCATGGAAAAAGTTCTCTTCAAAATTTTCAAATTACTTGCCCTCCCTTTTAAATTTAACATTATCTTTCATTCTGATATCCATTTCAGTTCATAATTTTAAAATAAAGACCATTTCAACAGCTGTAAAAATTCCATTCATTCTACAAGTTTTTCACATGATGTAGTATGGGATCACATACCAATAAATATGATAGATAAACAAAAAATTTGTTCAAGGACAACCAGATAAACATCTATGTATGCCAGTGTCAACAAATGGATTGAGTGGTGAATAATTTCTTATTTATTCTTGTATGTTTAATTAATTATAATTATTTCAGTGTTATTGAAAACTTTAATAATGATTGAATAGAAGAACGCACACCACTGTGAATATACCAAGTCCCTGGGAAGTTACACTTTGGATAAAATATGTATTAACTTAATTTGTCTCAATAAAACTGATTTGTTTTAAATATTGTGTGGATGTCAGGAATTGTAACCCCAAGCTGAACAATGGATAGTCAGTATTAGTCATGTTTGAGAAATGCTCTGGCCAATTTTTAAAATGAATCAAAATTCAATTTTCTGCTGGAGTTGGGACAACTGTAATTTGTTATGCCCCTTTATTTTCTAAGGTCTTCTTTTCAGCACAGGACTTCAAGTTTATGTATGTTCATATATGACTGAAATGAATCACTAAAAATACATATTAAGAGAAAGAGGGTGGTGAGAGACAACTATGAAGCTTTGTAATTACCTATTTCTCTAAAGTGGTGTTTCTTTTGTTTTTCTTGATTGTAGGAGGCTATAATCATGTGTGAATATCATGGATGACAGCACACACTCCTTGATGGATTAGGTGCTTGATTTTCATGAAGCATTCCTCTATCAGATGACATCTTGGAAATATTTGAGTCACTCTTTGTCACCTTGTGGACCCTACAAGTACCCTTTCCTCTTCTGGTTGTTGGCAAGATAGTACATAAACATAGGAGAAATTTGGAGAATCGGAGCTATATGTTCTCTGAGTTCCTTGGTTTTCACTTGAGTATATGTGGATTCTGTTTCTTTGTAAGAATGAGTTGATTTTATTGCCAATACTTTCTAAAAAATTACAATATATCATAAGAGCAGGTATTTATATAGAGATACTTGCATCACAATCACTCTGCACTCAAGAACAGCACAGTGATGTCCAGAAAGTCAGGAATGGTTTCCTTGAAACAAAATCCAGTGCCATCTAAACATTCAGTAAACAATCGTGAAATCATGGAAAAGGATCTCTCAATTATTCATTTACCTACACTCCATTTAAAAATTAACATTTTCTTTCAATCTAATGCCTGTTTCAGTTCATAATTTTAAAATAAAGACCTTTTCAACAGCTTTTAAAAAGCCGTTCACTGTTCACTTTCTTCAAATGACGTAGTAAGGGATCACATATTAATAGAACTGATAGATAAACAAAAAAAAGTTTTTCATGGACAGCCAGAAAACACCTATGTATATCTGTGTCAACAAATGGACTGAGAGGTGAATAATTTCTTCTTCATTCTTCTGGCATTTTTTATTTATTATAATTGTTGTAGAGCTATGGAAAGGTTTAATAATGATTGAAGAGATGAATGCACACCACTGTGAATATACCAAGGACCAGGAAATGTATAGATAGGATAAAAAAGATATTGTTTTAATATAGCCCAATTAAGACAATTTGTTTTAAAAATTGTGGGGATGTCAGGAATTTTAGACGCAAATTGAGCCATGGATAATAGTTATTAGTCATGTTTCAGAAATACTCTGGACAATTTTTAAAAATTAATCATAATTCAAGTTTCTGAGGGTGATGGAACCACTGTAAAATATTATGCCCCCTTATTTTCTTAGGTTGTGATTTCTGCTCTAGACTTCAAGTTTATGTAAGTTCATGTATGGTTGATATGCATCACTAAATATATATGTATAAATAGAAAGAGAGTGGTGAGACACAAATATTAAATTTGGAACTACCTATTTCTCTAAAGAAGTCTTCCTTTTTGTGTCTATTCATTGATTGAGCATATAATCCCGTGTGAATATCATGGAAGGTGGTATACTAGGCATACTGAATTAGGTCCTTGACTTTCATGAACATTTCTCTCCCCCATGATATCTTGCAAATATTTGAGTCACTCTTTGTAACCTTGTGGACCCTACGCTTCACTATATCTCTTGTGAGTGTCGGGAAGGTCTTTTATAAGCCAAAGAAGACATTTGGAGGCTGGGAGCTATTTGTACTCTGAGTTCTTGGGTTTTCACTTGTGTAAAAATGTATGCCATTTCTTTGTAAGAATGTGTTTGATTTTATTTCCAATACATTCTAAAATATTACAGTATGTTATAATAGCAGATATTTATACATGGATATTTGCATCACAATCCCTTGCATTCAAGAACAACCCAATGATGTCCAGAAAATCAGGAATGGCTTCCTAGGAACAGAATCTGGAGTCTTCTCAACATTTGGTAAACAATAATGAAATCATGGAAAAAGATCTCCACTGAATTATCAATTTACCTACACTCCGTTTTAAATCTAATATTCATTTCAGTTAATAATTTTAAAATGAAGACCTTTCAACATCTTTTGAAAAGACATTCATTGTTCACTCTGTCCACATGGTGAAGTGTGGGTTCACATATCATTAAAACTGATAGATAAAAAAAAAGAGTTGTTCAGGGACAGCCAGAAAAACACCTATATATGTCAGTGTCAAGAAATGGATTGAGGTGAATAATTTCTTCTTTATTCTTCTAGTGTTTCTTTAGTTATTATAATTATTGTAGAGCTATTGAAAAGGTTTAATAATGTTTGAAGTGATGAACGCACACCACTGTGAATATACCAACGACCAGGGAATGTACACATTGATTTAAAAAGATATTTTTAAATATATCTCAATAAAACAGATTTGTTTTAAAAATCTTGGGGAGGTCAGGAATTGTAGAACCAAGTAGAACCATGGATAATAGTTATTAGTCAGGTTTCAGAAATATTCTGGCCATTTTTTAAAAATAAATCACAATTCAAGTTTCTACTGGAGATGGGACCCCTGTAAGGTGTTATGCCCCTTTATTTTCTAAAGTAGTGATTTCTTCTCTAGACTTCAAATTTATGTACTTTCGTATGATTGATATGCATGACCAAAAATATATATATTAAGAGAAAGAGGGTGGTGAGAGACAAATATAATGCTTTGCAATTACCTATTTCTCTAAATTGGTTTTCATTCTGTGTTTCTTCTTTGTTGGAGTGTATAATCAAGTGTGCATAGAATGGAGGGAGGTACACTCTGCTTGATCTGTTAGGTCCATAACTTTTATGAACCATTCCTCTCCACCATGATATCTTGTAATCATTTGAGTCATTGTTTGTCACCTTGTTGACCGTGCAATATCTTTTATTTCTGGGTGTTCCCAAGGTCCTTCATAAGCCATAGGAGAAATTTGGAGCCCGGCACTCATTTGTGCTCTGAGTTTCTGTGTTTCATTTGTGGATATTTGGATTCTTTTTCTTTGTAAGAATGATTTTGATTTTAATTCCAATACTTTCTAAAAATTAAAATATGTCTTAAGAGCAGGTTATTATATATGGATACCTGCATCACAATCACTCTGCACTTGAGAAGAGCCCAATGATGTCCAGAAAATTCAGAATGGTTTCCTTGAAACAAAATTGGGAGACTTATAAACATTCAGTAAACAATAATGAAATCATGGAAAAATATCTCCTCAGAATTTCCGATTTACGTACACTACCTTTCAAAATTAACATTTTATTTCATTATAATATTTGATTCAGTTCATAATTTTAAAATAAAGACATTTTCAACAGCTTTAAAAAAGCCATTCATTGTTCAATTTGTCCACATGATGTATTATGGGGTCACATATCAATAAAACTGATAGATATACCAAAAAAGTTGTTCAAGGTTAACCAGAAAAGCACCTATGCATGTCAATATCAAAAAATAGATTGAGGGGTGAATAATTTCTTATTTATTCTTCTGATTTATCTTTATTTATTTTAATTATTATGGAGCTATTGAAAAGGTTTCATAATGATTGAAGACATGAATGCACACCTCTTTGAATGTACTAAGGACCAGGGAAAGTAGACATTGGGTGAAAAAGATATTGTTTTAATATGTCTCAATAAAATAGATTTGTTTTATAAATCATAGGGATGTCAGGAATTGTACAGCCAAATTTAGCCATGTATAATAATTATTAGTTGTGTTTCAAAGATGCTCTGGACAATTTTAAAAATGAATCATACTTTAAGTATCTAATGGAGATGTGTGTATGAGACCATTGTAAGGTGTTATGCCACTTCATTTTCTAAGGTTGTGATTTCTGCTCTAGATTTCAAGTTTATGTATGTGAATGTATGATTGATATGCATCAATAAAAACATTAAGAGAAAGAGGATGGTGAGAGACAAATATGAAGCTTAGGAATTACCTATTTCTCTAAAGTGATCTTCCTTTGTGCTTCTTAATTGTTGGAGGCTATAATCATGCGTGCATATAATGAAGGGCAGTACACTCTGCTTGATGGACTAGTTATTTGACTTTTATGAACCATTCCTCTCCCTCATGATATCTTGTAAACAGTTGAGTCACTCTTTGTCACCTTGTGAATCTACAAGTCACTTCTTCTCTTCTGGGTGTTGGCAAGGTCTTTCAAATTCCATAGGAGAAATTTGGAAGTTGGGGGTTATTTGTACTCTGAGTTCCTGTGTTTTCACTTGTGTATATGTTGATTCTGTTTCTTTTTAAGAATGAGTTTGATTTTATTTCCAATACTTTCTAAAAATTACTATATGTCATAAGTGTAGGTATTTTTATAGGTATAACTGTATCATAATCTCTCTGCACTTGAGAACAGTCCAATTATGTCCAGAAAATCAGGAATGGTTTCCTTGAATCCAAATCTGGAGACTTGTAAAATTTCAGTAAACAATCGTCATATCATTGAAAAAGATCTCCCCTGAATTATCGAATTAAAATTGTGATTATTCAAAAATTGAGGAATCCCTGAGAATCATTTCTTTCCTCCCATTATTATTCTCCAAGTTAGTGTTGTTTAACATTGTTTCAATAACTATTAGGAAGAAAATGTAGTCCAAAAATTTATGTAAAATATTCATGCCATATGAACTCTTCTCTTTGAAGCCTCTTATTTTTAATGAGTTTGCTATTTATAAGGGCTAAAACCTTTCATTTCCAATTAGCCTGGACAGATTACGTGTGAAAATTCTCTTCTAAATAAAGATTTATTTGTAGAGAAAAATACATAATCAACCATTCTTTAAAATCTGTATATTACCGAGGACTTAAACTTTTTTTTTCTTAATTTTAAATACACCAAATTTGTGTATGAGAGATTATCTTCGTTCTAATCTAATTTATTTCTAATTTTAACCTCCAATGGGCCACATTCTCATTTTTCTTAATATATATTTCTTAACAGAAACTATTATTTAAAAAAATATATATGATTTGTTCAGAATACTCAAAAGACTTTCCTCCAGCATCACATGACATATGGTGCAATATTTCTTACAGATCATGTTAAAATGTCATGGCAGTGTTTCCACCAGGCAGTGACCATACTTTATTCTTAAAACATATTTTCATACCCTGACTTCTAAATGTCTGGATAGTTGGTGGTATATGGTGTCTCTGTATTGAAGACTCTTGTGTTTTAATTTATCCCACATAATCCTGTGTTGGGTAGTGGATATTTTCTTTCACTTTTTATTTTCAACCAGCACTGCACTGCACTGCAAAAGAGAATTACAGCTTGGTTTCTTTCTTCCAGGAATCCATTGTTCTCCTCTTTATTTTCTATTTTTATCTGTGCCTTCGTCCTCCTGTTGTCTTTCCAAACTTTCATTCTCCATTCACCCAAGCTCCAATAATTAGTTTGCAGAATTCTTTGAGGCACACTCAGCCAAGGTCCCTGTTTGGAGGAACAGAAAGAAGACAAGCCAGACTAGTTGCTAGAAAACAACTAGTGGACATTTTTCCTGGGTCAGCAATGGCAAGATGACCATGATTTTAGTGTGCCATGCTCCACCCCCTGGGAGCCCTTTTGGAATCCACTGCAAAATTTTGATTTCATGTTACTTGGAAATGTTATCCATTGTCCCAATCTGGGACATAGCTGGTGTCTGGTGATCTTTGATAATGTTGGCTCTGTATTGAGATGATAAAACTTTGTCATTCTATTCTAATTTCTTCCTCTACCCTTGGATTCCATTGCTCTGAAGATCACTGGTAGGAAATATTATGGTTTTCCTAGTGATCTTGTTATGTGTGGTAATTTAGGCCAATGAGGTGAGTGCAATTTCCAAAGAGGACATTTTTTTACTAGAAAAAATGAATGCCTCAATGGAAATTGCATGTTAAAACAAAAATTTATAACACCCCTACAGTATATAATATCCAGATATTTTATGAGGAATATAAATATTAGAACATTGATATAATTTATTTCCCTCATACCAGACTTATTTTCCTTTCCATGAGTTTGTGCCATAATATCTCATTCTTATCATTGATTATATTAAATCTAAATTAATCTTGAACTTCCTTTTAAAATTAACATTCTCTTTTAACCTAATATACATTTCAATTCATACTTTTAAAATGAAGACCTTTTCAACAGCTTTAAAAAAGCCATTCATTGCTCACTTTTTCCATATGATGTGGTATAAGACCACATGCCAATAAAACAGATAGATAAACAAAAATATTTGGTCAAGCATGGCCAGAAAAACACCTATGCATGACATTGTTAACAAATGGAGTGAGGAGTGAATAATTTCTTGTTTGTTCTTCTGGTTTATCTTTATTCATTATCCTTATTAAAGAGTGTGGAAAATGTTTAATATGATTAAAGCGATGAATGCACAACTCTGTGCATGTTCCAAGTAACAGGGAATGCACACATTCGATAAATAAGATATTGGTTCAGTATGTCTCAATAAAAGAGATCTATTTTAATAATTGTGGGAATGTCAGGGATTGCACATTCAAGTAAAGCCATGAATAATGGTTATTAGTCATGTTTCAGAAATATTCTGCCAAATTTTTAAAAATGAATCACGATTCAATTTTCTGCCGGAGATGTCTGTATTGGACCACTATAAGGTATTATGCCCCTTTATTTTCTAAAGTAGTGATTTTTTCCCTTGACTTCAAGTTTATGTATGTTCATGTATGACTGATATGCATCACTGAAAATATATATTAAGAGAAAGAGGGTTGTGAGTGACAAATATGAATCTTTGGAATTACCTATTTCTCTAAAGTGATATTCATTTTGTGTTTCTTCTTTGTTGGAGTCTATAATCACACGTGCATGGAAAGGAGGGTGGTACACACATCCTGATAGATTAGGTCGTTGACATTTGTGAACCATTCCTCTCAACCATGATATCTTGTAAACATTTGAGTCAGTCTTGCTCACCTTGTGTACCCTACAGTTTCCTTTTGCTCTTCTGGGTGTTGACAAGGTACTTCATAAGCCATAGGAGAAATTTGAAGGCTGGGAGCTATGTGTACTCTGTGTTCCTGGGTTTTAATCTGTGTATATGTGGATTCTGTTCTGTGTTAGAACAAGTTTGATTTTATTTCCAATACTTTCTAAGAAATTACAATATGTCATAAGCAGATATTTATATATGGATACCTGCATCACAATCTCTCTGCACTCGAGAACAGCCCAATGATGTCCAGAAAACCAGGAATGGTTCCCTTGAAACAAAAACCAGAGCCTTCTAAACATTCAGTAAACAATCGAGAAATCATGAAAAAGATCTCCTCTGAATTATCAATTTACCTATATTCCTTTTTAAAATTAACATTTTCTTTCATTCTAATTTAAAAATAAAGACCCTTTCAATAGCTTTTAAAAAGGCATTCATTGTTCACTTTGTCCACATGATTTAGAATGGGATCACATAAGAATAAAACTGAGAGTTAAACAAAAAAGAGTTGTTAAAGTACAGCCAGAAAAATAACTATGTATGTCAATGTCAACAAAAGGATTGAGAGGTGAATAATTTCATATTTATTTTTCTGGTATTTCTTTATTTATCATAATTATTTCAGAGATTTGAAAAGGTTTAATAATGATTGAAGTGATGAATGCACACCAGTGTGATGATTTTAAGACAAAGGAATGAATACATTGGATATAAAAAGATCTTGGTTTAATATGTCTCAATAAAACAGAATTGTTTAAAAATCATGGGGATTTGAGGAATAGTACACCCAAGTGGAGCCATGGATAATAGATATTAGTCGTGTTTCAGAAATACTCTGGCCAATTTTTGAAAATGAATTAATTTTCAACTTTCTGCTGGAGATGGGACCACTGTAAGGTGTTATGAAACTAAAATTTCTAAGGTCAGGATTTCTATTCTAGACTTCAAGTTTATGTATGTTCATGTATGATGATATACATTACTAAAAATATATATTAAGAGAAAGAGGTTGGTGAGAGACAAATATGAAGCTTTGGAATTACCAGTTTCTCTAAAGTGGTCTTCCTTTTGTGTTTCTTAATTGTTGAAAGCTATAATCAGGCGTGCATAGAAGGAAGCGCAGTACACTCTGCTTGATGCATTTGATCCTTAACTTTTATGAACCATTCTTCTCCCCCATGATTTCTTGCAAACATTTGAGTCACTCCTTCTCACATTGTGGACCCTACAAGGCATTTTTCCTCTTCTGGGTGTTCACAAGGTCCTTCATAAACCATAGGAGAAATTTGGGGTTTGTGAACTATTTATTCTCTGAGATCCTGGGTTTTCATTTGTTTATATGTGGATTCTGTTTCTTTGTAAGAATGAGTTTGCTTTTATTTCCAATTCTTTCTTAAAATTGCAATATTTCATTAGAAGAGGTATGTTTATATGTATACCTGCTTCACAATCTCTCTGCACTCGATAACAGCTCAATGATGTCCAGAAAATCAGGAATGGTTTCCTTGAAATGAATCCAGATCCTTCTAGACATTCAGTAAACAATCTTGAAATTATGGAAAGAGATCTCATCTGAATTATCGAATTATGTAGACTCTCTTTTAATATTAAAATTTTCTTTCAATATAATATCCATTTCCATTCATAATTTTAAAATAAAGACCTATTCACCAGCTTTAAAAAAGCCATTCATTGGTCACTTTGTCCACATGATGTAGTATGGGAACACGTATCAATAAAACTGATAGATAAATGAAAAATTTGTCCAAGGACAGGCAGAAAAACACCTCTGTTTGTCAGTGTCAACTAATGGATTGAGAGTTGAATTATTTCTTCTTTATTCTTCTGGTGTTTCTTTATTTATTATAATTATTATAGAGCTTTTGAAAAGGTTTAATAATAATTGAAGAGATGATTTGCACACCAGTGTGAATATACCAAGGACCACGGATTGTACACATCAGATAAAAAAGATATTTTTTAATATATCTCAATAAAATAGATTCGTTTTAAAATTCATAGGGATGTCAGGAATTGTACACCCAAGTGTAGCCATTGATAATAGTTTTTAGTCGTGTTTCAAAAATGATCTGGGCAATTTTTAAAAATGAATCACAATTTAAGTTTCTGCTGGAGATGTGTGTATGGGACCATTGTAAGTGGTTAAGCCCCTTTATTTTCTAAGGTCATGATTTCTGCTCTAGTCTTCAAGTATATGTATGTCTATGTAAGAGTGATATGCATCACTAAAAATATATATTAATAGAAATAGGGATGTGAGAGACAAACATGAAGATTTGGAATAACCTATTTTCTAAAGTGGTCTTCCTTTTGTGTTTCTAAAATTTTGCAGGCTATAATCCCATGTGCATACAATTTATTGCGGTACACTCTGCTTGATGGATTAGGTCCTTGACTTTTATAAACCATTCCTCTCCCCCATGATATATTGTAAACATTTAAGTCACTCGTTGTCACCTTCTGGACCCTACAATCCACTTTTCTCTTCTGGGTGTTTGCAAAGTCTTCATTAATCATAGGAGAAATTTGGAGGCTGGGGGCTATTTTTACACTGATTTCCTGGGTTTTCATTTGTGTATATGTGTATTCAGTTTATTTGTAAGAGTAAGTTCAATTTCAGTTTGAATACTTTCTAAAAAATTGAAATATGTCATAATAGTAGTTATTTATATATGGATACCAGCATCAAAATCACTCTCCACATGAGAGCATCCCAATGATGTCCGGAAATTCAGGAATGGTTTCCTTGAAACAAAATCTAGAGCCTTCTAAACATTCAGAAAACAGTCATGAAGTGAAGGGAAAAGATCTATTCAGAATTATCGATTTACTTACACTTCCTTTTAAAATTAACATTTAATTTCAATTGAATATCTCAGTTCATAGTTTTAAAATAAGGTCCTTTTCAAGAGCTTTAAAAAAGCCATTCATTGCTCACTTTGTCCATATGATGTAGTATGGGATCACATATCAATAAAATTAAAAGATAAATAAAAAAATTGTTCAAGACCAGCCAGAAAAACACCTATGAATGTCAGTGTCAAAAATGGATTGAACGGTGAATAATTTCTTCTCTATTCTTCTGTTTTTTTATTATTTATTATAATTATTATAAAGCTATTGAAAGTTTTAATAATGATTGAAGAGATAAATGCAGACCACTGTGAGTATAACAAGGACCAAAGAATGTACACATTGGATAAAAAAGATATTGGCTTATATGTCTCAATAAAACATGCTTTAAAAATGCTTTAAAATTCATGGGGATGTCAGTAATTGTATATCCAAGTGGAGCCATGGATAACAGTTATCAGTCATTATACAGAAATACACTGGCCACTTTTTAAAAACGGTATCACAATTCAAGTTTCTTTTGGAGATGAGATCACTGTAAGGTGTTATGCCCCTTTAATTTCTAAGGTCGTGATTTCAGTAAACAATCATGAAATCATGGAAAAATGTATACACTGAATTATAAATTTACCTACACTCCTTTTGAAAATTAACATTTTCTTTCAACCTAATATATGTTTCACTTCATAATTTTAAAAAAAGACTATTTCAACAATTTTAAAAAAGAAATTCATTGTTCACTTAATCCACATGATGTAGTATGTGATCACATATCAATAAAACTGATAGATAAACCAAAAAAGGTATTTAAGGACAGCCATAAAAAACACCTATGTATGTCAGTGTCAACAAATGGATTGAGAGGTGAGTAATTTTTTATTTATTCTTCTGGTGTTTATTTATTATAATTACTATAGATCTATTGAAGGTGTTATGCCCCTTTATTTTCTATGGCTGTGATTTCTGCTCCAGCCTTCCAGATTATGTATGTTCATGTATGACAGATATGCCTCACTAAAAACATATATAAAGAAAAAACTGGGGCATAAGTGAAATATGAAGCATTTGAATTACCAGTTTCTCTAAAGCAGTCTTCCTTTTGTGTTTCTTCATTGTTGGAGGCTATAATTACATGTGCATAAAATGGAGTGTGGTACATTCTGCTCCTTGGATCAGGTCTTGGACATTTATGAACCATTCTTCTCCCCCATAATACCTTGTATACATTTGAGTCCCTCTTTGTCACGTTGTGGAATCTACAAGTTGTTTTTTCTCTTCTGGGTGTTGGCAATATCTTTCCCGGGCCATAGAAGAAATTTGGAGCCTGGGAGCTATTGATTCTCTGAGTTCCTGGGTTTTCATTTGTGTATATATGGATTATTTTTCTTTGTAAGAATGAGTTTGATTTTATTTCAAATACTTTCCAAAAATTTTTCAATTTGTCATAAAAGCAGGTATTTATGACCATTTCAACAGCCTTTAAAAAGCCATTCATTGTTCTCTTTGTCCACATGTTGTAGAGTGGGATCACATAGCAATAAAACTGAAAGATAAACATTAAAAGTTATTCAAGGACAACCAGAAAAAATCTTCTGTATGTCAGTGTCAACAAATGGACTGAGAGCTGAATAATATCTTCTTTATTCTTCTGGTATTTCTTTATTCATTAAAATTATTAAAGAGCAATTGAAAAGGTTTAATAATGATTGAATAGATGAATGCACACCACTGTGAGTATACCAAGGACCAGGGAATGTACACTTTGGATGAACAATATATTACTGGGTTTGATGGTGAAGTGTTAACAGGTGGGTAGATTAGTAAGGTTAGGTTAAAATACCCAGGGCATGTAACTGTGAATCTTATCATCCCATGAGTCAATACAGGGGAGTCTAATATGCCCCATGGGGATGGAGAAAATGGAACAGAAAATATCAAATGGTGTATTTAGTGGTTATGGTAAATGCTTTTCATTACCTTACAGTAATTGACAAAGGGCATTTTAAATATCATTAAAAATTATTAAAGTGTACTGTCTAAATTGTAAACTATGTTGTAAACAATTGATAATGTTTAATAGGTATGTCTCACCAGCTGTATAACAGTTAAAGCAATGCTACCATCCACAAATAAAAAAGGTTTTAATATGGGGTGGGGAAGGGAGAAGGAGGTTGGGGACTTGGCAATCTCTAGTATTCAGTGTGTGACTTTGTTGTGACCTAAATCTTCTTTGAAATCTAAAGTAAAATTTGGGAGACACTGGAGAATGAGAGAGAGAATGTGTCATGGTACATACTGGACAGCCAACAATGCAGTGATGAAATGGGAAAAAATAAAAATAAAAAATAATTAAAAAAATTATTTAACAATTTCTTTTTTTTTTAATATTCCAATCCATTAATAAAATTTTATTTATATTTCTTTTTTCTGAGTTTCCTTGTATTTTATCTCTTGCAATTAAGCTTATCATTATTATTCCATTTTCCTTTTAATTGTATTTGGTTATTATATGGGCTTCATCTCCTTGGAATGTTTACATAACAGAAGGGTTACAATGGTTGCTAAAGAGGACAATTAGAGGCGGGTGTCTGGGATGGGGGATTCATGGTAATAAGTTCATCTGAATAGACACGAAAGATATATGTATCTGTTCAAAGGATTGAGGGATGGGGCATGTTCATGGTGGGTAGACAATCACTCAATAAATGAGGGAATACTGAATTCCCAGCCTGGAGAGCTCTGCCACATTCTCCAATGGAGCAGCACCAGTCACCTGACTGGAGGGGCAGTGTCTGGCAAAAGATAATGGCCCACTTTTGGGTCTTTTTATTGATGACTTGCCTTATAAGTCTTTGCTCTTTTAATTGAAACTTGGCCTACTGTTATGGGGTGCCAAAGGTTTGCCATCTTAGAGCCTAATTGTTGCTAAAATGTGTCCTCTTTCTGTGCCATACTCAGCATATGAATGCATTACCTTCTCACAAAGTGGGATATGACTCCCAGGGATGAGCCTCCCTGGCAACAAGTGTTTAATACCAAATGCACACTGGAAACATGACTGGGAAAAAAACAATAAAAGGGGGAAAGGGTAAAGACAAATAAGTTCATGTGGCTAAGAGAATTCAGAGAGTCAGGAGATCATCCCAGAGGTAATGCTTATGCACACCACAGTAGGATTTCACAGAACCCCAAATTGGATATTACCTCACACAGAGGGTCTCCTGAGGCCTCTGGAGGCACCCAGGCCCTGTATAAAGGGGGATACCCCAGAGGTTGATGCCTTAAAAGTGGGCTCTACTTTGGAATATGTGCTCCAGAGAGTGACAGAGTTGGACACAAATAAATCCTCCCTGCACATGGTCCATCAATCCCTTCTATTCAACCTATATGTGAGGCTGGAGTTTGTAGGTGTCATTCCAAAGACAGGGGCCTCTGGCCTGCTTATGTGCCAGCTGTGCCTGGATTTTCAGTGCAGCTGCATCTCCTACACTACAGCTTAATGGACTAAGCCATGTCACCTGGTGAGGAGATGATGATGTACAATGGCTATCTAAGGGAATAGAGAGAGCCTGCAGCTAAAGTCATGATAATCCCATCTACCATATCTATGAGATATAAGCCCACTCCATATGGAGGGGAAGTGGACATCACCATTTCAGTTCCCTTGGGATTGGGGGAAGAGCTATGGACTAGAGTGGACTTAATGGTACTCTTTGGTAGACATATTGTGACTCGGGCAATGGAAGAAATTATAACAATGAGTTGTAGCCAGTGGCCAGTAGATGCTTTCAGGGTGGGGATGGAAGGGCAGTTGTAAAACAGGGGCTTTTTCAGGACTTAGGGATTGTTCTGAGTGATATTGCAGAGATGGGTATAGGCCATTTTACATCAGCATATACCATGCAGAACTGTGGGGTGGGGGAGTGTAGTCTACAATGTGAACTGTGGTCTATGCTTAGGGGCAAAGCCACAGGATTTGTATATCCATTGCAGGTGATCTCCCACACTAATGAAAGATGTTTTTTGAGATATTATGGGAGGAATGGGAGGTGGAGATCATGGGAATCCCTGTAAATTAGTGTAACATTTATGTAATATAAGCATCCTTTAAAATATATATATTAAATTTTTTTTAAAGAAAAAGAAAAAGATATTGGTTTAGTATGTCTCAATAAAAAAGATTTTTTTTAAAAAATTCATGGCAACGTCAGGAATTGTAAACCCAAGTTGAGCCATGGATAATAGTTATTAGTCACGTTTCAGAAATGTTCTGGCCAATTTTTAAAAATGAATCACAATTCAAATTTCTGGTGGAGACAGGACCACAGTAAGATGTTATAACCTTATATTTTACAAGGTTGTGATTTCAGCTTGACACTTCAAGTTCATGTATGCTTATGTATTACAGATATGCATCACTAAAAATACATATTAAGAGAAAGAGGGTGGTGAGAGACAAATATGACACTTTGGAATTACCTATTTCTTTAAGAGGTCTTTCATTTGTGTTTCTTCACTGTTGGATGTTATACTCAATTTTGCATATAACGGAGGGTGGTACACTCTGCTTGATGGATTAGGTCTTTGACTTTTATGAACCACTCTTCTCCTCCATGATATCTTGTAAAGATTTGAGTCACTCTTTGTCACCTTGAGGACACTACAAGTCGCTTTTTTTCTTCTGGGTGTTGACAAGTTCCTTCATAAGCCATAGGAGATATTTGGAGGCTGTGAGCTATTTGTACTCAGAGTTCGTTAGATTTCTTTTGTGTATATGTGAATTCTGTTTCTTTTCAAGTTTGTCTTTGATTTTTTCCCCAATACTTTCTAAAAAATTACAATATGTCATAAAAGCCAGTAATTATATATAGATACCTGCATCACAATCCCTCTATACTTAAAAACAGCCCAATGAGGTCCAGAAAATCAGGAATGCTTTCCTTGAAAACAAATCCAGAGACTTCAAAACATTCAGGAAACAATCAGGAAATCATGGGGCAAAATATCCTCTTAATTATTGATTAATGTACACTCCCTTTTAAAATTCACATTTTTTTTCAATCTAATATGAGTTTCAGGTCATCATTTTAAAATAAAGATCATTTCAACAGCTTTAAAAAAGTCATTCATTGATCATGTTGTCCACATGATGGTGTATGGGATCACATATCAATAAAATTCATAGAAAAAAATATGTTCAAGGACAGCCACAAAAACACCTATGTAGGTCAGTGTCAGCAAATGGATTTAGAAATGAATAATTTCTTCTTTATTCTTATGGTTTTTCTTTATTTATTATAATTTTTACAGAGCTATTGAAAATGTTTAATAATGATTGAAGAGATGAATGCAGACCATTGTGAATAATTATTATAATAAAGAAAGGAAAGCCAGAAGAATAAAGAAAATATATTCACGTCTCAATCCATTTGTTGACAATGACATACATAGAGGTTTTTCTGGCTGTCCTTGAACAACTTTTTTTGGTTTATCTATCAGTTTTATTGATCTGTGATCCTCTACTACATCAGGTGGAAAAAGGGAACAATGAATGGCTTTTTTTTTTTCTTTTCTTTTTTTTTTTTTAAGGATTTATTTATTTATTTACTTTTATCCATTTTTACACCCCTTCCCCCTCCCCCTCCGTTTTTGCTGTTTCTGTGTCCATTCGCTGGGCAACTCTGTGTCCATTTTCTGCCCTCTCTTCTCATCCTTCTCCTCCTGTCTTCACTGGGATTCAATCCTTGGAATCTCTGATGTAGGAGAGAGGCATCCTACCCGCACAACCTTAGTTGCTGGTTTTTCAGTGCGTCTCATCTTGCCTCTCCCTTGTGTCACTCTCCTATTATGTCATCATCTTGCTGTGTGGCTCGCGGGAACTGGTGGTGAGCCCGCGCACAGGGCCTGGCAGCCCACGCACCTTCTATATATTTTTTAAATTTTTACCAGGAGGTCCCGGGGATCGAACCCAGGTCCCTCCATATGGGAGATGGACGCCAACCAGATATAGCCCCCTGCTATATCTCTTAAGGTTGACCAGAGATACCTAGAATTACAGTCTTTTCCCATACAGGATGGACATATAATAAATCAGGCTTAGTTTATCACCAGCATTCTAAAAACCAGACCTAGGGAGGAAAACGAGGTCTGGGAACACATGCATGGTTTCTAATATAGCGAATGTTTAGCCCACCCTGATTATCACAGAATCAGGACAGTGAGAATATTCGCATATGAATGGCTTTTTAAAAGCTGTTGAAAAGGTCTTTATTTTAAAATTATGAACTTAAACTGATATTAGATTGAAAGAAAATGTTAATTCTAAAAGGAAGTTTAGGTAAATTGATAATTCAGAGGAGATCATTTTTCTTGACTTTATGATTGTTTACTGAATGTTTAGAAGGCTCTATATTTTATTTCAAGAAAACCATTCCTGATTTTCTGGACATCATTGGCTGAATGTTTAGAAGGCTCTATATTTTATTTCAAGAAAACCATTCCTGATTTTCTGGACATCATTGGCCTGTTCTCAAGTACAGAGAGATTGTAATGTAGGTATCCCTATATTAATACCGGCTCTTTTGACTTATTGTAATTTTTAAGAAAGTGTTGGAAATAAAAAAGAAAGTTATTCTTACAAGGAAACAGAATCCACAGATACACAAATGAAAACCCTGGAATTCAGAGAAGTAATAGCGCGCAGCCTCGAAATTTCTCCTATGGTTTTATTGATATGTGATCCCAAATTGCATCATGTGGACAGTGAACAATAATTGCTTTTTTAAAGCTGTTGAAGAGATCTTTGTTTTCAAATTATGAACTGAAACAGATATTAGATTCAAAGAAATTGCTAATTTTGAAAGTGAGTGTAGGGAAATTGATAATTCAGAGGAGATCTTTTTCCAAGATTTCATGATTGTTTACTGAATATTTGGAAGGCTCCAGATTTTGTTTAAATGAAATCATTTCTTCTTTTCTGGACATAATTTGGGTGTTCTTGAGTGTAGAGAGATTGTGATCCAGGTATCCATATAAAAATACCCTCTCTTATAATGTACTGTAAGTTTCAATAAAATTTTGGAAATATATGTTTAGTGGTGTATATCATTCATATATGAACATACATAATCTTGAAGTCTAGTGCAGAAATCACAACCTTAGGATATAAAGGTTCATATCACCTTACAATGGTCCCATCTCCAGGAGAAACTTGAATTTTTATTTATTTTCAAATATTTGGCCACAACATTTCTGCAACATGACTAATTACAATTATCCATGGCTCAACTTGGGTGTACAATTCCTGACAGCCCAATGATTTTTAAAACAAATCTGTTTAATTGAGACATATTAAACCCATATCTCTTTTAGTCAATGTCCTTTTCAAGGACAGGCAGAAAACACCTATGTATGTCAGTGTCAACAAATGGTTTGAGAGGTGAATAATGGCTTATTTATTGGTCTGATATTTCTTTATTATCATTATTATAGATCTTTGAAAAGATTTAATAATGATTGAAGAGTGGAATGCACACCACTGTGAATATAACATGTCCAGAGAATGTACACATTATATAAAAAAGGCATTTGTTTAATATGTCTCAATAAAACATATTTGTTTTAAAAATCATAGGGATGTCAGGAATTGTAAACCGAAGTTGAGCCATGGATAATAGTTATTAGTCGTGTTTCAGAAATGCTCTGTCCAAATTTAAAAAATGAATCACAATTGAAATTTCTGTTGCAGATGTGTGTATGGGACCACCATAAAGTGTTATGCTTTTTTTCCCTAAGGCTGTGATTTCTGCTATAGACTTCATGATTATGTATGATAATGTATTGATTGATATCCATCACTAAAAATATATGTTAAATGAAAGATGGTGGTGAGAGTCAAATATGAAAATTTGGAATTTCCTGATTCTATTGAGTGCTGTTCCTTTTGTGTTTCTTCATTTTTGGAAACTATAATCAGGCTTGCATAGAATGGAGGGTGGTACACTCTGCTTGATGAATTAGGTCCTTGAATTTTATGAACCATTCTTCTCCCCAGTTATATCTTCTAAACATTGAGTCAGTCTTTGTCATATTGTGGTCACTACAAGTCCCCTTTTCAATTCTGAGTGTAGGCAAGGTCCTTCAAACCCATAGGAGAAATTTGGAGACTGGGAGCTATTTGTACTTTGATTTCCTGGGTTTTCATTTGTGCATATATGGATTCTGTTTCTTTGTAAGAATGAGTATGATTTTATTTCCACTTCTTTCTAAAAATTTGCAATATGTCAAGAGCAGAGGTATTTATATATAGATACCTGGATCACAATCTCTCTTAACTCAAGAAAAGCCCAATGATCTCCTGAAAGTCAAGATGGTTTCCTTGAAAAAAAAATCCAGATCCTTCTCAACATTCAGTAAATAGTCGTTAAGTCATGGAAAAAGACCTCCTCAGAATTATCGATTTATGTACACTTCCCTTTAAAATTAACAATTTTTTTCAATTTAATATCCATTTCAGTTCATAATTTTAAAATAAAGACCTCTTCAACAACGTTAAATGAGCCAGTCATTGTTCATTTTGTCCACATGATATAATATGGGATCACATATTAATAAACTTGAAAGATAAACAAAAATATTTGTTCAAGCACAGGCAGAAAAATACCTCTGTATGTCAGTGTCAACAAATGAATTGAGAGGTGAATAATTTTTTCTTCATTCTTCTGGTATTTATTTATTTATTATAATTATTATATAGTTATTGATAAAGTTTAATAATGATTGAAGAGATAAATGGACACAACTGTGAATATACCAAGGACAGGAGAAAGTACACATTGGAAAAAAATATTGATTTAATATGACTCAATAAAACAGATTTGTATAAAAAATTATAGGGATGTCAGGAATTGTACACCCAATTTAAGCCATGCATAATAGTTAATCATTTTTCAGAAATGTTATGGCCAATTTTTCAAAATGAATCACAATTCAAATTTCTGCTGGAAATGGGACCAGTGGAAGGTGTTATGCACCTTATTTTCCAAGGTCATAATTTCTGCTCTAGACTTCAAGGTTCTGTATGTTCATGTACGATTGATATGCATAATAAAAATATATATTTAAGTGAAAGAGGGTGCTGAGAGACAAATATGAAGCTTTGGAATTACCTATTTCTCTAAAGTGGTCTTCCTTTTGTGTTTCTTCATTTTGGAAGCTATAATCACACATACATAGAATGGTGCATTTACACTCTGCTTGATGGTTTAGTTCCTTGAATTTTATGAACCATTCTTCACTCCCATGATATCTTGTAAATATTTGATTCACATTTTGTCACCTTGTGGACCCTACAAATCCAGTTTTCTCTTCTGGGTGATGGCAAGGTACTTCATTAGCCATAGGAGGAATTGGAGGCTGGGTGCAATTTGTACTCTGAGTTCCTTGGTTTTCAATTGTGTATATATGGATTCAGTTACTTTGTAAGAAAGAGTTTGATTTTATTTCCAACATTTTCTAAAAAATTACAATATGTCTTAAGAGCACTTATTTATACATGGATTTCAGCATCACAGTCTCTCTGCACTCAAGAACAGCCAATGATGTCCAGAAAATCATGAATAGTTTCCTTGAAACAAAATCTGGACCCTCCTAAACATTCATTAAAAAACCTGAAATCATGGAAAAAGATCTCCTCTGAATTATTGATTTACCTACACTCCGTTTACAATTATCATTTTCTTTCAATGTAATATCTGTTTCAGGTCATAATTTTAAAATAAAGGTTATTTCAACAGCTTTAAAAAAGCCATTCATTGTTAAATTTTTCCACATGATGTAGTATTGGAAAATATGTCAACAGAACTGGTAGGTAAACAAAAAAAGTTGTTCAAGGACAGCCAGAAATCACCTATGTATGTCAGTGTAAACAAAAGGATTGAGAGCTGAATAATTTCTTCTTTATTGTTCTGTTTTTTCTTTATTTATTAAAATTATTATAGAGCTATAGTGAAGGTTTAATAATGTTTGAAGTGATTAATGCACATGACTGTGAATATACCAAGGACCAGGGAATGTGCACATTGGATAAAAAATATATTGGTTTAGTATATCTCAACAATGCAGATTTGTTTTAAAAATCGTGGGTATGGCAGGAATTATACACCCTAGTTTAGCCATGGATAATAATCATTAGTCATGTTTCAGAAATGCTCTGGCCAATGTGTAGAAATGAAGCAGAGTTCACGTTTCTGCTGGAGATTGGATAATTGTAGAGTGTTATGACCCTTTATATTCTAAATTTGTGATTTCTGCTCTAGACTTCAAGTTTATGTATGCTCATGTTTGACTGATATGCATCACTAAAAATATATATTAAGATAAAGAGGGTTGTGAGAGCCAAATATGAAGCTTTGGAATTACCTATTTTTCTAAAGCGGTCTTCATTTTGTGTTTCTTCATTGCTGGAGGTTATAATCACGCATGCATAGAATAGAGGGTAGTACCCTAGGCTTTATGGGTAAGTCCTTGCCTTTATGAACCATTCCTCTCACCTATGATATATTGTAAGCCTTTGAGGCACTCCTTGTCACCTTGTGGACCCTACATGTCCCTTTTTCTCTTCTGGGTGTTGGCAAGTTCCTTCATAAGACATAGGAGAAATTTGGAGGCAGGGAGCTATTTGTACTCTGAATTTCCTGTGTTTTCATGTCTTTGTATGTGGATTCGGTTTCTTTGTAAGAATGAAATTGATTTTTTTCCCAAATACTTGCTAAAAAATTTACTGTATGTCAATAAGTGAGGACTTTATATATGGAGAACAGCATCACAATCTATCTGCACTTGAGAAGAGCTCAATTATGTCCAAAATATCAGGAATGCTTTCCTTAAAACAAAATCCAAAAACTTCTAAACATTCAGTAAACAATCGTGAAATCATGGAAAAATATTTCTTCTGGGGTATTGATTTACCTACACTCCTTTTTAAAATTAACATTTTTTCAGTCTAATAACCATTTCAGTTCATAATTTTAAAATAAAGAACTTTTCAACAGCTTTAAAAAACCACTCATTGTTCACTTTCTCCACATGATGCAGTATGGGATCACATAACAAAAAACCTCAAAGAGAAAAAAGAAAAGTTGCACAAGAACAGCCAGAAAATCACCTATGCATGTCAGTGTCAACAAATGGATTGAGAGGTGAATAATTTCTTCTTAATTCTTTTGGTTTTACTTTATTTATTATAATTATTATACAGGTATTTAAAAGGTTAAATAATGATTGAAGAGATGAATGCTCAGCACTGTAATTATACCAACGACCAGGGAATGTGCACATAGGATAAAAAAAGAATTTTGTTTAATATGTCTCAATTAAAGACATTTGTCTTAAATATTGAGGAGATGTCAGGAATTCTACACCCAAGTTGAGCCATGGATAATATTTATTAGCCCTCTTTCAGAAATGTTCTTGCCAATTTATAAAAATGAATCACAATTCAAGTTTCTGCTGGAGATAGGACCAGGGTAGGGGGTTATGCCCCGTTATTTTCTTAGGTCGTGATCTCTGCTCTAGACTTCAACTCTATGTATGTTCATTTATGACTGATTTGCATCACTAAAAATATACATTAAGTGAAAGCGTGTGGTAAGCTACAAATATGAAGCTTTGGAATTACTTATTTCTCTAACGTGGTCTTCTTTTGTTTCAACATTGTTAGAGGTTATAATCACGTGTGCATATAATGGACGGTGGTACACTCTGCTTGATCAGTTAGTTCCTTGACTTTTATGAACCATTCCAAACCCTATGATGTCTTGTATTTATTTCAGTCACTCTTTGTCGCCTTATGCACCCTACATATCTCTTTTTCCCTTCTGGGTAATGGCAAGGTCCCTGAACATTCAGTAAACAATCGTGAAATAATGGGAAAAGATCTCCTCAGAATTATTGATTTATCTACTTTCCCTTTTAAAATTAATGTTTTCTTACAAACTAATATCCGTTTTGGTACATAATTTTAAAATAAAGTCCTTTACAACAGCTTTTAAAAAGTGATTCATTGTTTGATTTTTCCACATGATGTAGGATAGTATCTCATATCAATGAAACTGATAGATAAAAAAAAGCTGTTAAAGGACAGCCAGAAAATCACCTATGTATTCCAGAGTCACCAAATGGATTAAGAGGTGAATAATTTCTTCTTTAACCTCCTGGTTTTTCTTTATTTATTATAATTATATAGAGAGCTATTGAAAAGTTTAAATAATGATTGAGGAGATGAATGCACAACTCTGAATATACCAAGGACAAGGGAATGTATGCATGGGATATTAAAGATATTGATTTAATATCTCAATAAAACAGATTTGCTTTGACGTGGGGATGTCAGGAATTTTACACACAAGTTGTACCATGGATAATAGTTATTAGTCATGTTTCATAAATGCTCTGGCCAATTTTAAGATTGAATCATAATTTAAGTTTCTGCTGGAGTTGGGACCAGGGCAAGGTGTTATGCTGCTTTATTTTCTAAATTTGTGATTTCTGCTCTAGACTTCATGTTTATGTATGATCATGTATGACTGACATGCATCACTAAAAATATATATTAAAAGAAAGAGGGTGGTGAGAGACAAATATGAAGCTTCGGAATTACCTATTTCTCTAAAGTGGTATTCTCTTTGTGTTTCTTCATTGTTTGAGGCTGTAATCACGGGTCCATGTAATGGAGGGTGTTTCACTCTCTTTGGTGGATTAGGTCCTTGACATTTATGAACCATTTCTTTAACCTATGTTATCTTGTAAACATTTGAGACACTTTCTCACCTTGTGGACCCTACAAGTCTCTTTCCCTCTTTTGGCTTTTGGCAAGGTCCATCATAAGCCATTGGAGAAACTTGGAGGCTGGGATCTATTTGTACACTTGAGTTCCTGTGTATTCATTCGTGTATATGTGAATCCTGTTTCTTTGAAGGAATGAGTTTGATTTTATTTCCAATACTTTCTAAAAAATTACAATATGTCATAAGAGCACATGTTTATATATAGATTACTGCATAACAATATCTCTGCACTCAAGAATTGCACAATGATGTCCAAAAATTTAAGTGTGGTTCCTTCAAAGAAAATCCAGAATCTTCTAAATATTCAGAAAATAATCATGATTCATGGAAAAAGATCTCCACTGAATTACGATTTACGTACACTTCCTTCTAAAATTAGAAATTTCTTTGATCTAATATTGGTTTCATTTCATACTTTTAAAATAAATAAACTTTTAAAAGCTATAAAAATGCCATTCAATGTTCACTGTGCCTACATGATGTATTATGGGATTTTCAAGGACAGCCAGAAAACTCCTA
The DNA here is from genome assembly GCA_026826555.1 of Tolypeutes matacus. Taxonomy (NCBI): domain Eukaryota; kingdom Metazoa; phylum Chordata; class Mammalia; order Cingulata; family Chlamyphoridae; genus Tolypeutes; species Tolypeutes matacus. The sequence goes on along the minus strand of JAKSZT010025145.1, from coordinate 456,016 downwards.
TGACTATCACTGTCAACAAATGGATTGAGAGGTGAATAATTTCTCCTTTATTCTCCTGGATTTTCTTTATTTATTATAATTATTATAGAGCTATTGAAAATGTTTAATAATGATTGAAGAGATGAATGCACACCACTGTGAATATAAGAAGGAACAGGAATATATACATTGTATAAAAAAGGTATTGGTTGAATATGTCTCAGTGAAATAGATTGATTTAAATATCATTGGAATGTAAGGAATTGGACACCAAAATTGAGCCATTCATAATATTTATTAGTTGTGTTTCAGAAATGCTCTGGCCAATTTTTTAAAATGAATCACAATTCATGTTTCTGCTGGATATGTGACCACTGTAAGGTGTTATGCCCCTTTATATTCAAAGGTTGTGATTTCTCCTCTAGTCTTCAAGTTTTTGTATGTTCATGTATGATTGATATGCATCACTAAAATATATTTTATTAGAAAGAGGGTGGTGAGAGACAAATATGAATGCTTGGAATTACTTAATTCTCTAAGTGATCTTCCTTTGTGTTTCTTCTTTTTTGGAGGCTAAACATGAGTTCAAAATTGGAGGGTGGTAAACTCTGCTTGATGGATTAGATCATTGACTTTTTTGAACCAGCCCTCTTCCCCCTGTTGTCTTGTAAACATATGAGTCATTCTTTGTCACCTTGTGGACACTACAAGTCTCTTTTTCTCTTCTGGGTGTTGGCAAGGTCCTTCATAAGTCATAGGAAAAATTTGGAGGCTTGGAGTTATTTGTATTCTTTTTTCCTGGGTTTTCATTCATGTATGCATGGATTTTGTTTCTTTGTAAGAATGAGTTTCATTTTATTTTTTGATACTTTCTAAAATATTACAATATATCATAAGAGCAGGTGTTTATATATGGATCCCTGCATCACAATCTCTCTGCACTCAATGATAGCACAATGATGTCCAGAAAATAAGGAATGGTTTCCTTGAAACAAAATCCAGATATTTTTAAACATTCAGTAAACAATCGTAAAATCACAGAAAAAGAACTCCTATGAATTCTCAAATTACCTACACTCCCTTTTAAAATTAACATATTCTTTCAATCTAATATACATTTCAGTTCATAATTTTAAAATACAAAACATTTCAACAACTTTATAAAAGCCATTCATGCATTCTTCACTTTGTCCACTTGATGTAGTATGGGATCACATATCAATAAAACTGATAGATAAACAAAAAAAGTTGTTCAAGGACAGCCAGAAAATCACCTATATATGTCAGTGTGGAAATATGGATCGAGAGGTAATAATTTGTTTTATATACTTCAGGTTTTTCTTTATTTATTATAATTATTACAGAGGTATTGAAAAGGTTTAATAATGGATGAAAAGTTGAAAGTACACGACTGTGAATATACCAAAGACCATGGAATATACAAAGTGGATAAAAAAGATATTGGTTTTATATATCTCAATAAAACAATTTTATTTTAAATATCGTAGGGATGTCAGGAATTGTACACCGAACTTGAGCCATGGACAATAGTTATTAGTTGTGTTTCAGAAATGCTCTGGGCAAACTTAAAAATAATCACAATTCAAGTTTCTGCTGGAGATGGGACCACTGTAAGGTGTTATGGTCCTTTATTTTCTAAGATTGTGATTTCTGCTCTTAACTTCAAGTTTATGTATATTCATGTGATATGTATCACTGAAAATATATAATAAGAGAAAGAGGGTGGTGAGACAAAAATATGAAGCTTTGAATTACCTATTTCTTTAATGTGGTCTTCCTTTTGGATTTCTTCAGTGTTGTAGGCTATAATCACATGTGCATAGAATTCACAATGTACACTGCTTGATGGATTAGGTCCTAGATTCTTATGAACATTTCCTTTCCCCCATGATATCTTGTAAACATTTGAGTCACTTTTTGTCACTTTGTGGACTCTGCACGTTCCTTTTTCTCTTCTGTGTGTTGGGATGATCCTCGATAAGTCAAAGAGAAATTAGGAGGCTGGGATCTATTTGTAATCTGATCCCCTGGGTTTTCATTTGTGTATATGTAGATTCTGTTTCTTTGTTAGAATGAGTTTGATTTTATTTCTAATACATTCTAAAAAATTACAATATGTCATAAGAGCAGGAATTTATATATGGATAGATGTATCACAATCTCTCTGCACTCGAAAACAGCTCAATGATGTACAGAAAATCTGGAATGGTTTCCTTGAAACAAAAATCCAGAGCCTTCTAAACATTCCGTATACCATCACAAAATCATGGAAAAGATTTTCTTAGAATTATTAATTTACCTACAATCCCTTTTAAAATTCACATATCCATTTCAGCTAATAATTTTAAAATAAAGACTTCTTGAAAACTTTAAAAAAGCCATTCATTGTTCACTTTGTCCACATGGTGTAGTATGGGTTCATGTATCAATAAAATTCATAGATAAATACAAAAAGTTGTTCAAGGTCAGCCAGAAAAATACCTTTCTATGTCAGTGTCAACAAATGGATTGAGAAGTGAATAATTTCTTCTTTATTCTTCTGGTTTTTCTTTCTTTATTATAATTATTATAGAGCTATTGAAAATGTTTAATTATGATTGAAGAGTTGAATGCACACCACCTTGAATATGCCATGGGCCAGGGTATGTACACATTGGATAAAAATATATTGGTTTAATGTGTCTCAAGAAAACAGATTTGTTTTAAAAACAGTGGTAATGTAAAAATTGTACACTCAATTTGAGCCAAGGATAACTGTTCTTAGTCATCCTTCAAATATGCTCTGGCCAATTTTTTAAAATGAATCACATTTCAAGTTTCTGCTGGAGATGTGGGTATGTGACCACTGTAAGGAGATATGCCCATATATTTTCAAAGGTTATTTTTTCTCTAGAATTAAATTTATGTATGTTCATGTAGGAATTATATGCATCACTAAAACTATATATTAAGAGAAAGAGGGTGGTGAGCGACAAATATGAAGCTTTGGAATTGCCTATTTCACTAAACTGGTCTTCCTATAGTGTTTCTTCATTGTTGGATGCTATAATCACACATGCATAAAATGGAGGAAGGTACACCCTGCTTTGTGGATTAGGTTCTTGAATTTTATGAACCATTCCTCTCCCCCATGATATCTTGTAATCACTTGAGTCACACTTTGCCACTTTTTGGACCCTAGATTTACCTTTTTCTCTACTGGGTGTTGGAAAGTTCCTACGTAAGCCATAGGAGAAATTTGGAGGCTGTGAACACTTTGTACTCTAAATTCCTGGGTATTTATTTATGTATATGAGGATTCTTTTTCTTTATAAGAATGAGTTTGATTTTATTTCCAATACATTCTAAAAAATTACATATCATAAGAGCAGTTATTTCTATATTGATACCTGAATCACAATCTCTCTGCCCTCGAGAACAGCCCAATAATGTCCAGAAAATCAAGAAAGGATTCCTTTGCCCATATGATGTATTTTGGGATCACATAACAATAAAATTTATAGATAAACAAAAAAAAAAGCTTTTCAAGGAAAGCCAGAAAAACACCTATGTAAGTTAGTTTTAACAAATGTATTGAGAGTTGAATAATTTTCTTTATTCTTCTGGTGCTTCTTTATTAAGTTAAATTTTATAGATATATTGAAAAAGTTTAATAATGATTGAAGAGATGAATGCAATTAACTGTGAGTATACCTAGGACCAGAGAAGGTACACAGTGGATTAAAAAGATATTGGTTTAATATGTATCAATAAAACAGATTTGTTTTACAAATTGTGGGATATCAGGAATTGTACACCCAGGTTGAGCCATGGATAATAGTTATTAGTCATTTTTCAGAAATGCTCTGGCCAATTTTTAAAAATGAATCACAATTCAAATTTCTGCTGGCAATGGGATCAATTAAGGTGTTATGCCCCTTTATTTTCTAAGGTTGTGATTTCTGCTCCAGATCTCAAGATTATGTATGTTCATTTATGATTGATATATATCACAAAAAATATATATTAAGAGAAAGAGTGTGATGAGAGACAAATATGAAACTTGGAGTTATATATTTCTCTAAAATGGTCTTCCTTTTGTGTTTCTTCATTGTTGAAGGCTTAATCTTGCGTGCATAGAATGGAGGGCAGTACACACTGCTTGATGGATTAGTTCCTTGACTTTTATGAACCATTCCAAACCCCATGATATATTGTAAACATTTGAGTCATTCTTTGACTCCTTGTTTACCCTAAAGTTTCTTTTTCTCTTCTGGGTGTTGGCAAGGTCCTTCATAAAGCATAGGAGGTATTTGGAGCTTGGGAGCTCTTCCTACTCTGAGATATTGTCTATATATGGATTCTGTTTCTTTATAACAATGAATTTGATTTTATTTTCAATAGATTCTTATAACTTAAAATATGTCTTAAAAGCAAGTATTTATATATGGATACCTGCATCACAATATCTATGCTCTCAAGAACAGTCCAATGATGTCCAGAAAATCAGGAATGGTTTCCTTGTATCAAAATCCAGAGCCTTCTAAACATTCAGTAATCAATCATGAAATCATGGAAAAAGACCTGCTCATAATTTTCGATTTACCTACACTCCCTTTTAAAATAAATACTTTCTTTCAGTCTAATATCTGTTTAACTTGATAATTTTAAAATAAAGACTTTTTCAACAGCTTTAAAAAAAGTATTTCATTGTTCACTTTTTCCACATGATGCAGTAAGGGATCTCATATCAAAAAAATGATAGATAAATAAACAAAGTTGTTCAAGGACAGCCAGAAAAACACCTCTATAAGTTAGGGTCAACACATGGATTGATAGGTGAATCATTTCTTCTTTATTCTACTGGTGTTTCTTTATTTATTATAATTATTATAGAGCAATAGAAAAGGTTTAATAATTATTGAAGCAATGAATGCACACCACTATGAATATTCCATGGACCAGGGAATGTACATATTGGATAAAAAATATATTGGTTTAATATGTCTCAATAAAACAGATTTGCTTTAAAAATTGTGGGGATGACAGGAGTTTTTTACCCAAGTTGAGTCATGGGTAATAGTTATTAGTCATGTTTCTGAAATGCCTTGACCAATTTTTGAAAATGAAACACAATTCTATTTTCTGCTGGAGATGTTACCATTGTAAGGTGTTATTCCCCTTTATTTCCTAAGGCTGTGATTTCTGCTCTAGACCTCAAGATTATGAATGTTCATGTATGATTGATATGTGTCACTAAAACAATATATTAAGAGAAAGAGGTTTGTGAGAGACAAATATGTAGCATTGAATTACCTATTTCTCTAAAGTGGTCTTCCTTTTGTGTTTCTTCATTGGAGATTTTAATCATGTATGCATAAATTTGAAGGTAGAACACTATGCTTGAGGAATAGGTCCTTGACGTTTATGAACCATACTGTCCTCCATCTTATTCTGCAAACATTTCAGTCACTGTTTGTCACATTGTGGACACTACAATTCCCTTTTACTCTTTTGGATGTTAGTAAGATCCTTCATAAGGCATTGCAAAAATTTGGAGGCTGGGAACTATTTGGACTCTTGAGCTCCTGGGTTTTATTTTGTGTATATGTTTATTCTGTTTCTTTGTAAGTATGAGTTTGATTTTATTCACAGTACATTCTAAAAAACTATGATATATCATAAGAGTAGTTATTTTTATAGAGATACCTAAATCACAATCTGTGCAATCGAGAACCACACAATGATGTCCAGAAAATCACAAATGGTTTCCTTATATCAAAATCCTGAGTCTAAACATTCAATAAACAAATGTGAAATCATGGAAAACATTCCTTCAGAATTATCGATTTACCTACACTTCCTTTTGAAATTAATATTTTCTTTCATTCTAAAATCTGCTTCCATTCATAAGTTTAAAATAAAATACTTTTCAACTGCTTAAAAAGGCCATTCATTTTTCACGTTGATCACATGATGTAATATGGTATTATGTATCATTAACACTGATAGATAAACAAAAAAGTTGTTCAAGGACAGTCAGAAAATCACCTATGTATGTCAGTGTCAACAAATGGATTAAGAGGTAAATAATTTCTTCTTTATTCTTCTGATATTTTGTTATTAATTAAAAATACTTTAGAGCTCTTGAAAAGGTTTAACAATGATTGAAGTTATGAATGCACTCCACTGTGAATATACTAAAGACCAGGGAATGTACACATTAGAAAAAATATATATTGTTTAAATATGTCTCAATAAAACAGATTAGTTTTAAAAATCATGGGGTATCAGGAAATGTACACCCAAATTGAGCCATGGATAAATGTATATAGACTTGTTTCAGAAAAGCTCTGGGCAATTTTTAAAAAAGAATCACAGTTCATGTTTCTACTGGAGATGGGACCACTGTAAGTTGTTATGCCCCTTTATTTTCTAAGGTTGTGATTTCTGCTCTACACTTCAAGTTTATGTATGTTCATATATGACTGATATGCATCACTAAACATATATATTATGAGAAAGGGGGTGGTGATAGACAAATATGAAGCTTTGGAATTTCTTATTTCTCTAAAGTGGTCTCTCTATTGTGTTTCTTCATTGTTGGTCACTATAATGATGAGTGAAAGGAATGAAGGGCGGTACACTCTGATTTATGGATTAGGTTCTTGACTTTTATGAACCATTCCTCACCCCCATGATATCTTGTAAACATTTGAATTTTATTTGTCACCTTGAGGACACTGGAAGCCCCATTATGCCTTCTGGTTGTTGGCAATGTCCTTAATGGGCCCTAGCAGAAATTTGGATGTTGGAATCTATTTGCACTCTGAGTTCCTGGGTTTCATTTGTGTTTATGTGGATTCTGTTTCTTTGTAAGAATGAGTTTGATTTAATTTCTGATACTTTCTAAAAAATTACAATATGTTATAAGATCAGGTATTTATAAATGGATACCTATATTCAAATCTCTCTGGACTCAAGAACAGCCCAATGATGTACAGAATATCAGGAATGGTTTCCTTGAAACAAAATCTGGAGCCTTCTAAATATTTAGTAAACAATAATGAAATCATGAGAAAAGATCTCATCATAATTATTTATTTACCTATTTTCCCTTTTAAAATTAATATTTTATCTCAATCTAATATCAGTTTCAGTTCATAATTTTAAACTGAAGACCCTTTCAACAGCTTTAAAAAAGGAATTCATTGTTCACTTTGCCTGAATGATGTTGTGTAGGATCACATCTCAATAAAACTGATTGAAAACCAAAAAAAAAAAAGTTGTGCAAGGACAGCCAGAAAAACACCTATGTATGTCAGTGTCAACAAACGGATTGATAGTTGAATAATTTCTTATTTATTCTTCTGGTTTTTCTTTATTTATTATAATTATTATAGATGATTTCTTCTCTAGAATTAAAGTCTTTTATGTTCATGTTTGAATGATATGCATCACTAAAAATATATATTAAGAGAAAGAGGGTGGTGAGAGGCAAACATGAAGCTTTGGAATTTCTCTAAAGAGGTATCCATTTGTTTTTCTTCATTGTTGGAGGTTATAATCATGCGTAAAAATAATGAATTGTGGTACACTGTGCTTGGTGAATTAATTCCTTGATTTTATGAACTATTCCTCTCCCCATGATGTCCAGAAAATCAGGAATGGTTTCCTTGAAACAAAATCCAGAGCCTTCTAAACATTCAGGAATCAATCATTAAATCATGGAAAAAGATCTAATCTGAATTATCGATTTACCTACACTCCCTTTAAAATTAACATTTTCTGTCAATCTGTTTCAGTTCATAATTTTAAAATAAAACATTTTCAACAGCTTTATAAAGGCCATTCATTGTTCAGTTTGTCCACATAATGTAGTATGTGATCACATATCAATAAAACTGATAGAAAAACAAAAAATGTTGTACAAGAACACCTGGAAAAAACAACTATGTATGTCACTGTCAAAAAATAAATTAAGAGGTGATTAATTTCTTCTTTATTTTTCTGGTATTTCTTTTTTTTATTACAATTATTATAGAAGAATTGAAAAGGTTTAATAAAATTGAAGAGATCAATGAACACCACTGTGAATATACCAAGGACCAGGGAATGTACACATTGGATTAAAAAATATCAGTTTCATATGTGGCAATAAACAGAGTTGTTTTAAAAATCATGTAGATGTCAGGAAATATACTCTCATGTTCAGCCATGGATAATAGTTATTTGTCGTGTTTTAGAAATGCTCTGGCCAATTTTTAAAAATGAATCACAATTCAAGTTTTTGCTGGATAAGTGAACACTGTAAAGTGTTTTGCCCCTTTACATTCTTAGGTTCTGATTTCTGCTTTAGACTTAATGCTTATTTTCAATAGATTCTAAAAACTTACAATATGTCTTAAAAGCAAGTATTTATATATGCATCTCTGCATCACAATCCTATGTACTCAAGAACAGACCAGTGATGTCCAGAAAATCAGGAATGGATTCCTTGAAACAAAATCCAGAGCCTTCTAAAGTTTCAGTAAACAATCGGGAAATCTTGGAAAAAGATTTCCTCTGAATTATCTATTTAACTACACTCCATTTTAAAATTAATATTTTGTTTCAAGCTAATATCCATTTTAGTTCATAATTTTAAAATAAAGACCTCTTCAACAGCTTTAAGAAAGGCTTTCATTGCTCAATTTGTCCACATGTGGTAATATTGGATCACATATCAATAAAAATTGTAAATAAACAAAAAATAGTTGTTCAAGGACAGCTAGAAAAACACCTTTATATGTTAGTGTCAATAAATGGATTGAGAGCTGAATAATTTCTTCTTTATTCTTCTGGTTTTTAATTATAATTATTATAGGGCTATTGTAAAGGAATAATATTGTAAAGGAATAATAATGATTGTAAAGATGAATGCACACCAATCAGAATATACCAAGGACCAAATAAAGAACACATTGGATAAAAAACATATTGGTTTATTATGTCTCAATAAAAGATTTGTTTTAAAAATAATGGTGCTTTCAGGAATTGTACACCGAAGTTGTGCCATGGATAATAGTTATTGGTCATGTTTCAGAAATGCTCTGGTCATTTTTAAAAGATGAATCACAGTTCAAGTTTCTGCTGGAGATGTGTGCATGGGACCACTGTAAGGTGTTATCCCACTTTAATTTCTAAAGTCATGTTTTCTGCTCTAGACTTCAAGTTTATGTATGTTCATGTATGATTGATATGCATCACTACAACATATATATTAAGAGAAAGACGGTGGTGAGAGACAAATATGGAGGTTTGGAATTACCTGTATCTCTAACTTCTTCCTTTGTGTTTCTTCATTGTTCAAACCCATAATAATGCGTGCATAGAATGGAGGGTGGTACACTCTTCTGGATGGATTAGGCCCTTGACTTTTATGAGCCATTCCTCTCCCCCATGATATCTTTTAAAAAATTGAGTCACTCTTGCCATCATGTGTGGACCCTACAAGTCTCTTTTTCTCTTCTCGATGTTGGCAAGGTCGTTCATAAGTCATAGGAGACATTTGGATTCTAGGAGCTATTTGTATTCTGAGTTCCTGAGTTTTCATTTGTGTATATGTGAATGATGTTTCTTTGTAAGAATGAATTTGATTTTTTTGAATACTTTCTAAAAAATTACAATACTTTGTTAGAGCAGATATTTATACATGGATCACAGCATCAAAATCTCTCTGCACTCGAGAACAGCCTAAAGATGTCCAGAAAATCAGTATTGGTTTCATTGAAACAAAAACCGGAGTCTTCTAAACATTAGTAAGCAATCGTGAAATCATGGAAAAAATTCTCCTCTGAATTATTGATTTACCTACAATCCCTTTCAAAATTAACATTTTCTTTAAATCTAATATTCGTTTCAGTTCATAATTTTAAAATAAAGAAGTTTTCAACAGCTTTAAAAAACGCTTTCATTGTTCAATTTGTCCACATGATGTACTATGTGGTCACATATCAATAAAACTGTTTGATAAACAAAAAAAGGTGTTCATGGAAAACCAGAAAAACTCCTATGCATGTCTGTGTCAACAAATGAATTGAGAGGTGAATAATTTCTCCTTTATTCTTCCGGTTTTCTTTATTCTTTATTATTTTTGAAATATTGAAAATGTTTAGTAATGATTGAAGAAATGAAGGCTCACAACTGTGAATATATAGAGGACATATACTGAGGAGAAAATTAATATTTTGTTTCAAGCTAATATCTGTTTCAGTTAATAATTTTAAAATAACGACCTTTTCAACAGCTTTAAAAAAGGCTTTCTTTGTTCACTTTGTCCACATGATGTAGTATGGGATCACATATCAATAAAACTGATCGATAAACACAAAAGTTGTTCATGGACAGTAAGAAAACACCTATGAATATCAATGTTAACAAATTGATTGAGAGGTGAATAATTTCTTCCTTATTCTTCTGTTTTTTCTTTATTTATTATAATTATAATAGAGCAATTGAAAAGATTTAATAATGATTGAAGAGATTAATGCACACCTCTGTGAATATATCAAGGACCAGGGAATATACAATTTGGATTAAAATGATATCAGTTTAATATGTCTTAATAAATTATTTTTGTTTTAAAAATTGGAATAGTATGCCAAAGTTGAACCATGCAAAATAGTTATTATTCATGTTTCAGAAATGATCAGGCCAATTTTTCAAAATGAATCACAGTTCAAGATTCTGCTGGAGATGGGACTACTCTAAGGTGTTTTGCCTGTTTATTTTCTAAGGTTGTGGGTTCTGCTCTAGTCTTCAAATTCATATATGGCCATGTATAAGTGATATGCAAAACTAAAAATATATATTTAAAAAAGAGATTTTGAGAGACAATTATGAAGCTTTAAATTTACCTATTTCTCTAAATTGTCTTCCTTTTGTTATTCTTCATTGTTGGTGGCTATAATCATGCCTTCATTGAGTTGAGGGTGGTACACTCTGATTGATGGATAACTTCCTTGTTTTTAATGACCAATTCCTCTCTGCCATGATATCTTGTAAACATATGAGTCACTCTTTGTCAACTTGTGAACTTTACAATTCCTTTTATCTCTTCTGGGTGCTGGGAAAGTACTTCATAAGCCATAGTAGAAATATGAGTTTGGGAGCTATTTCCTGTGTTTTCATTAGTGAATATCTAGATTCTGTTTCTTTGTAAAAATGAGTTTGATTTATTTCTAATTTTTTTTAAACTACAATATTTCATAAGAGAAGGCATTCATATATGGATCACTGCATCATAATCACTCTGCACTGGACAACAGCCCAATGATGTCCCGAAAATCCGAAATGGTTTCCTTGAAACAAAATCTGGGGCCTTCTAAATATTCAGAAAACAATTGTGAAATCATTGAAAAAGTTCTCCTCTGAATTATCGATTTACCTACACTCCTTCAGAAAATTAACATTTTCTTTCAATCTAATATCAGTTTCTGTTCATAATTTTAAAATAAAGACCTTTTTAACAACTTTTAAAAAGCCATTCATTTTTCAATTTGTCCACTTGATGTATTACGGATCACATATCAATACAACTGATAGATAAACAGAAAAGTTGTTCCAGGACAGTCAGAAAAACACCTATATATGTCAGTGTTAACAAACGGACTGAGAGGTGAATAATTTCTTCTTTAAACTTCTGATTTTTCTTTCTTTATTATAATTATTATAGAACTTTGAAAAGGTTTAATAATTATTGAAGAGATGAATGCACACAGCTGTGAATATAGGAAGGATGAGGGCATGTACACATGGGATAAAAAGTTATTGGTTTAATATGTCCAATCAAAAAGATTTGTTTTAAAAATCGTGGGGATGTTAGGAAATGTACACCCAAATTGAGCCATGCATAATATGTATTATCCGTGTTTCAGAAATGCACTGGCCAATTTTAAAAAATGAATCAAAATTCAAGTTTCTGATGGATTTGATACCACTGTAACGTGGTATGCCTCTTTAATTTTAAAGGTCATGATTTTTGCTCTAGACTTCAATTTTATGTATGTTCATGTATGATGATATGCATCACTAAATATATATATTAATTGAAAGAAAGTGGTGAGAGACAATATGATGCTTTGGAATTGCCTATTTCTCTAAAGTGGTCTTCCTTTGGTGTTGCTTCATATTTGGAGGCTGTAATGAAGCTTGCATAGATTGGAGGCTTTACAGTCAATTTGATGTATTTCATCCTTTTCTTTTATGAACAATTCCTTTCCCCCATGATATCTTGTAAACATTTGTATCAATACTTATCACCTTGTGGATACTACACATCCTTTTTACTCTTCTGGGTGTTGCAAGGTCCTTCATAAAGCAGAGGAGAAATTTGGAGCATGGGAGCTATTTGTACTCTGAGTTCCTATGTTTTCATTTGTGTATTTGTGGTCTCTGTTTCTTGGTAAGAATGAGTTCTTATACGTTCTAAAAAATTACAATATGTCATAAGAGCTGGTATTTATATATCGATACCTGCATCACAATCACTCTGCACTTGAGAACAGCAAAATGATGTACAGATAATCAGGAATAGTTTCCATAAACAAATTCCAGAGCACTCAAACATTCAGTAAACAAGCACAAAATCATGGAAAAGATCTCCTCTGAATTTTTGGTTTACCTAAAATCCCTTTTAAACAAACATTTTCTTTCCATCTAATATCCATTTAAGTTCATCATTTTAAAATAAAGTCTTTTTCAACAGTTTTGAAAATGCCCTTCATTGTTCACTTTCTCCTCATGATGTATTGTCGGATCAAATTTCAATAAAACTGATAGATAAATTAAAAAAAATTTCAACAACATCCAGAAAAACACATATATATGTTAGTGTCAAAAAATGTATTGAGATGTCAATAATTCCTTCTTTATTATTCTGGTTTTTTCTTTATTTATTATAATAATTATAGAGCTATTGAACAGATTTAATAATGAATGAAGAGTTTAACGTACACCACTGTGAATATACCAAGAATCTGGGAATGTACACATTGGATAAAGAAGATATTGATTGAATATGTCTCAAATAAAGTAGATTTGTTTTAAAAATCGTGGGGATGTCAGGAATTGCACACCCACGTGGCAACATGGATAATACTTATTAGCTGTGTGTAAGAAATACTCCAGTTTTAAAATTTGAATTACATTTCAAGATTTGGCAGGACAAGTGTGTATGGGACCACTGTAAGGTCTTATACCCCTTTATTTTCAATGGTCAAGATTTCCGCTCTAGTCTTCAAGTTTATGTATGTACATGAATGATAGATATGCATCACTGGAACAATATATTAAGAGAAAGAGGTTGGTGAGAAACAAATATGAAGCATTGGAATTTCCTACTTCTATAAAGTGGTCTTCCTTTTGTGTTTCTTTATTGTTTGAAGCTATACTCATACGTGCATAGAATGGAGGGAGCTACACTCTGCTTGATGGATTATGTCCTTGAATTTTATGAACCATTCCTCTACACCATGATATCAGGTAAACATTCGAGTCACTCTTTTTCACCTTGGAGCCCTAGCAATTCCTTTTTCTTTTCTGGGTGATGGCAAGGTCCATCATAAGCTGTAGGAGAAATTTGGAGGCTGTGACCTATTTGTACTCTGAGTTCCTTGGCTTTCATTTGTGTACATTTGGATTCTCTTTCTTTGTAAGAATGAGTATGATTTTATTTCCAATAATTTATTAAAAATTACTATATGTCATACGAGCAGGTATTAGTATTTGGATTCCTGCATCACAATCACTCTGCCCTCGATAACAGTCCAATGATGTCCAGAAAATCAGGAATGGATTTCTTGAATCAAAATCCAGAGACTTCTAAATATTCAGTAAACAATTGTGAAATCATGGAAAATGATCTCTTCAGAATATTCAATTTACCTAAACTCCCTTTTAAAATTAACATTTTTTTTCAATCACATATCCATTTCAGTTCACCATTTTAAAATAAAGACCATTTCAACAGCTTTTAAAAAGGCATTCATTGTTCACTTTTTCCACATGATGTAATATCCATCAATATAACTGATGGATAATCATAAAAAGTTGTTCAAGGACAGCCAGAAAACACCTAAGTATGTCAGTGCCAACAAATGGATTGAGAAGTAAATAATTTCTTCTTCATTTTTCTGGTTTTTCTTTAATAATTATAATTATTATAGTGCTCTTTCAAAGGTTAAAAATGATTGAAAAGTTCAATGCACTACACTGAGAATATACCAAAGACCAGGTATGTACTCATTGGATGAAAAAGATATTGGTTTAATATTTCTCAATAAAACAGATTAGTTTTAAAAATTATGGAGTTGTCAGGAATTGTACACACAAGTTGAGCCATAGATAATAGTTATTAGTCATGTTTCACAAATGCACTGGTCAATTTTTAAAAATGAATCACAATTCACGTTTCTACTTGAGACAGAGCCAATGTAATTTGTTATGCCCCTTTATTTTCTAAGGTTTTGGTTTCTGTTCTAAGCTTCAAGTTTATGTATGTTCATGTATTACTGATATGCATCACTAAAAATAGATAAGAGAAAGACGGTGGTGAGAGAAAAATATTAAGTTTTTGAATTACCTATTTCTCAAAAGTGGTATTCATTTTGAGTTTCTTCAATGTTGGAGGCTACAATCACACATGTATAGAATGTAGGGTGGTACACTCTTTTTGGTGGATTATTTCCTTGACTTTTGTGAAACATTCATCTCCATCATGATATCTTGTATACATTCGAGTTACTCTTTGTCACCTTGTGGACCTACAAGTCCTTTTTGTCTTTTGGATGTTGTCAAGATCCTTCATAAGCCATTGGAGAAATTTGGAGCCTGGGAACTATATGGACTCTGACTTCCTGGGTTTTCATTTGTGTATATGTGGATTCTTTTCTTTGTTAGAATAAGTTTGATTTAATTTCCAATGCTTTCTAAAAAATTACAATAAGTCATAAGGGTAGGTATTTATAGATGGATACCAGCATCACAATCTCTCTGCACTCGAGAACAGTCCATTGATGTCGAGAAAATCAAGAATGGTGTCTTTGTAACAAAATCTGGAGCCTCCAAATGATTCAGTAAACAATTGTGAAATCTTTGAAAAGATCTCCTCAGAATTATCGATTAACTTGCACTCCCTTAAAAATTAACGTATTCTTTCAATCTAAAATCCATTTCAGTTCATAATTTTTAAGTAAATACCTTTTCAAAAGCTTTAAAATAGCCATTTATTGTTCACTTTCTCCACATGATGTAGTATTGGATCACATATCAATAAAACTGTTGATAACAAAAAAAGTTGTTCAAGGAAAGCAAGAAAAATACCTATGTATGTTAGGGTCATCGAATGGATTGAGAGGTGAATAATTTATTCTTTATAATTTTGGTATTTGTTTATTTAATATAATTATGATAGAGCTATTGAAAAGGCTTAATATGAATGAATAGTTGAATGGACATCACTGTGAATATACCAGGGACCAGGGAATGTACACATTGGATAAAAATGATATTGGTTTAATATATTTCTGTAAAACTGATTTGTTTTACAATTTATGGGGATATCAGGAATTGTACACCCAAGTTGAGCCATGGGTAACAGTTATTAATCATATTTCAGAAATGTCCTGGCCAATTTTAAAAAATGAATGACAATTCAAGTGTCTGCTGGATATGGGACCACTCTAAGTTACTGTGACCATTTATTTTCTAAGGGTTTGATTTCTGACCTAGACTTCATTTTTATGTATATTCAGGTATGATTGATATGAATCATTAAAATATATATTAAGAGAAATAGTATGGTGAGAGACTAGTATGAAGCTTTGGTATTACCTATTTCTCTGTAGCTGTCTTCCTTTTGTGTTTCTTCATTGTTGGAAGATATAATCATGAATGCATAGAATGGAGGGTGGTACAATGTAGTTGATGGATAAGTTCCATGGCTTTCAAGAACCATTCCTCTTCCCTATGATATCTTGAAAACACTTGAGTCACTCTTTGTCACACTGTGGACCCTACAAGTCCCTTTTTCTCTTCTGGGTGTGGCAAGATACTTCATAAGGCATAGGAGAATTTTGGAGGCTGTGAACTATTTAGACTCTTGAGTTCCAGGATTTTTTTTTGTATATATGTTTATTTTGTTTCTTTGTAAGAATGAGTTTGATTTTATTTCCAGGACATTTAAAAAATTACAATATGCCATAAGAGCAGTTATTTATGTATGGATACCTCAATCATAATCTCTCTGAACTCGAGAACAACCCAATGATGTCCAGAAAGTAATGAATGGTTACCTTATATCAAAATCCAGAGCCTTCTAAACATTCACTAAACTGTCATGAAATCATGGAAAATGATCTCCTTAGAATTATCAATTTACCTACACTCCCTTTTAAAATTACATTTTCTTTCAGTCTAATAACCATTTCAGTTCATAATCTTAAAATAAGGACCTTTTCAACAATTTTAAAAAAGAAATTCATTGTTCAATTTGTCCACATGATGTAGTATGAGGTCACATATCAATAAAACTGATATGTAAACAAAAAAATGTTTCTCAATGACAGTCAGAAAAACACCTATGTATGTCAGTGTCAATAAATGGATTGAGAGATGAATAATTTCTTCTTCAATCTTCTGGTTTTTCTTTATTTATTATAATTATTATACATCTATTGAAAAGGTTTAATAATGATTGAAGGGATGAATGCATACACTGTGAATATACCAAGTACCAGGTAATGTACACATTGGATAAAAAGATATTGGTTTAATATGTCTCAATAAAACAGATTTGCTTTAAATTCATGGGGATATCAGGAATTGTACACCACAGTTGAGCCCTAGATAATAGTTATTAGTTGTGTTTCTGAAATGCTCTGGCCAATTTTTAAAATGAATCACATTTCAAGTTTCTGCTGGGATGGGACCACTGTAAGGAGTTATGTCCAATTATTTTCTAAAGCCTTGATTTCTGCTCGAGATTTCATGTTTATGTATTGACATGTATGATTGATATGTGTCACTAAAGATAAATATTTAGAGAAAGAAGGTGGTGAGGGACAAGTATGAAGCTTTGGAATTACCTATTTCCCTAAAGTGACCTCCTTTTGTTTTTTTTTTCATTGTTCGAGCCTATAATCGTGCATGCATATTGGAAGGTGGTACTCTCTGGTTGTTGGATTAGGTCCTTGACTTTTAAGAGCCATTCCTCTCCCCCATAATATCTTGTAAACATTTGAGTCACTTATAGTCACCTTGTGGACCCTATAAGTCCCTTTGTCTCTTCTGGGTTTTGACAAGTTTCTTCATAAGCCATAGTAGAAATTTGGACCTGGGAGCTATTTGTACTCTGAGTTCCTAGGTTTTCATTTTTGTATATGTGGATTCTGTTTTTTAGTATGAATGCGTTTGATTTTATTTCCAATATTCTCTAAAAACTTACAATATGACATAAGAGTAGGTATTTATATATGGATATTGACACCACAATCTCTCTGCAGTCAAGAACAACCCAGTGATATTCAGGAAATCAGTAAAGGTTTTCTTGAAACAAATCCGGAGCTTCTTAATCATTCAGGTAACAATCATGAAATCATGGAAAAAGATCTCAGAATTATTGATTTACCTTCAGTCCCTTTAAAAATTAATATTTCTTTTCAATCTAATATCCATTGCAGTTCATAATTTAAAAATAAAGACATATTCAACATCATTTAATAGGCCACTTATTGCTCACTTTGTCCATAGGTTTTAGTATTGGATCACATATCAATAAAACTGAGAGATAAACAAAATAAGTTGTACAAAGAGAACCAGAGAAACATGTATGTAAGTCCATGTCAACAAATGAACTAGGATGTGAATAATTTCTTCTTTATTCTCCTGCTTTTTAAAAATTATAATAATTATAGAGCTAATTAAAAGGTTTAATAATGAATGAAGAGATGAATGCACAACACAGTGAATATAACAAGGTCCAAGTAATGTGCACATTTGATAAAAAAGTTTTTAGTTTCATATGTCTCAATAAAACAGTTTTATTTTATAAAACGTGGGAATATCAGGAATTGTACACTCAAGTTGAATCATGGATAATAGTTATTAGTCTAGTTTCAGAAATGATATAGCCAATTTTTACAATTGAATCACAATTCAAGTTTCTGCTGGAGACAGGACCACTGTAAGGTGTTATTCCACTTTATTTTCTAAGATCCTGAATTCTGCTCTAGACTTCAAGTTTATGTATGTTCATGTATGACTGATATGCATCAATAAATATATATATTAATAGAAAGAGCGTGGTAAGACACAATATGAAGCTTTGGAATTCCCCATTTCTCTAAAGTGGTCTTCCTTTTGTGCTTCTTAACAGTTGGAGGCTCTATTCATGCGTAGAATGGAGGGTGGTACATTCAGCTTGATGGATTTGTTCATTTATTTTATGAGCCATTCCTCTCTCCCATAATACCTTGTAAACATTTGAGTCACACTTTGTCATCTTGTGGACCCTAAAACTCCCTTTTTCTACTCTGGGTGTTGGCAAGATCCTTCATAAGACATCAGAGAAATTTGCAGTCTTGGAGCTATTTGACCTCTGAGATCCTAGGTTTTCATTTGTTTATATGTGGATTCTGTTTCTTTGTAAGAATGAGTTTTATTTTATTTCCAATAAAATACTAAAAGATTACAATATGTCATTAGAGCAGGTATTTATATATAAATACCTGCATCTCGATACCTCTGCACTCGAGAACTACCCAATCATGTCCACAAAATATAAAATAGTTTACTTGAAACAAAATCCAGAGCCTTCTAAACATTCAGTAATCAATCATGAAATTATGAAAAGAGTTCTCCTCTGTATTATTGATTTACATACACTCCCTTCTAAAATTAACATTTTCTTTCAATCTAATATCCATTTCAGCTCATAATTTAAAAATAAAGACCTGTGCAACAGCTTTAAAAAATCCATTGATTGTTCACTTTGTCTGTATGATGTATGGGTTCACAGATCAATAAAACTGATAAATAAACAAAAAAGTTTTTTTTGGACAGCCAGAAAAATTCCTTTATATATGTCAGTGTCAACAAATGGATTGAGAGGTGAATACTTTCTTCTTTATTATTGTTTTTTTTAATTTTTTATAATTATTATAAAGTTATTGAAAAGGTTTAATAATGATTTACAAGATGAATGCACACCCCCGTGACTACAAAGGATCAGGGAATGTACACAATAGACAAAAATATTGGTTTAATATGTCACAGTAAAACTGATTTGTTTTAAAATCGAGGGGTTGTCAGGAATTGTAGACACATGTGTTTCCATGACTTATAGTTATTAGTCATATTCCGGAAATGATCTGGCCAGTTTTTAAAAATGAATCACAATTCAAGTTTCTTCAGATGATGGGATGACTGTAAAATGTTATGCTCCTTTATTTCCTAAGGTCGTGATTTCTGCTACAGAATTCAAGTTTATTTATGTTCATGTATGATTGATCTGCATCACTATAATATATACTAAGAGACAGAGGGTGATGAGAGACAAATATAAAAGTTTGGAATTACCTATTTCTCTAAAGTGGTCTTTTGTGTTTTTTCATTGTTGGAGGCTATACTTATGCGTTCATACAATAGAGGGCGGTACACATTGCTAGATGGATTAGTTCCTTGAATTTTATGAACTATTCCTCTCACCCATGATCTTGTAAACATTTGAGTGACTCTTTGTCACCTTGTGGATTCTACACATCCTTTTTTCTCTTCTGCATGTTGGCAAAGTCCTTCATAAGCCACAGGAGAAATAATGCAGACTGAGAGCAATTAGTACACTAAGTTACAGGGTTTCCTTTTCTGCATATGGTGATTCTGTTTCTTTGTAAGAATGAGTTTGGTTTTTATTTCCAATACTTTCTAAAAAATGACAATATGTCATAAGAGCAGGTATTTATATATGAGTACAGTCATCACAATTTCTCTGCACTCGAGAATAGCCCATTGATTTACATAAAATCAGGAATGGTTCCTTTAAACAAATCTGAAGCTTTCTAAACATTTAGCAAATAATCGTGTAATCATGGGAAATGATCTCAGAATTATCGATTTACCTATACTCAATTTTAAAATTAACTTTTTATTTCAATCTAATATCTGTTTCAGTTAACTTTTTAAAATAAAGACCTTTTCAACAGCTTTAAAAATGCCATTCATTGTTCACTTTGTCCACATGATGTAATGTGGGATCACATATCAATATAACTGATGGATAAACAGAAAAGGTTTTCAAGGACAGCCAGAAAACACCTATGTAAGTCAGTGCCAACAAATGGATTGAGAGGTGAATAATTTCTTCTTCATTTTTCTGTTTTTTCTTTATTAATTATAAATATTATAGAGCTCTTTAAAAGCTTAAAAATTATTGAAGAGATGAATGCACACCACTGTAAATATATCTTGGCCCAGGGAATGTACACATGGGATAAAAATGATATTGGTTTAATACATCTCAGTAAAACAGATTTGTTTTAAAATTCGTGGGGATATCAGGAATTGTACACCCAAGTTCAGCCATGAGTAACAGTTTTTAGTTGTGTTTCAAAAATATTCTGGCCAATATTTAAAAATAAATGACAATTCGAGTTTTTGCTGGATATGTGACAACTCTAAGGTGCTATGACCCTTTATTTTCTAAAGTTGTGATTTCTGCTCTAGACTTCATGTTTATGTATATTCGGGTATGATTGATATGCATCATTAAAATAAGTATTAAGAGAAAAATTGTGGTGAAAGTCTAGTACAAAGATTTGGAATTACCTATTTCTCTATAGTTGTCTTCCTTTTGTGTTTCTTCATTGGTGGAGGCTATAATCACGCATGCATAGAATGGAAGGTGCTACACCATACTTGACAGATAAGTTCCTTTGCTTTCATGAACCATTCCTCTTCCCTATGATATCTTGAAAACACTTGAGCACTCTTTGTTACATTGTGGACCCTACAAGTCCCTTTTCCTCTTCTGGTTGTTGACAAGATACCTCGTAAGGCATAGGAGAAATTTGTAGGTTGGGAACTATTTGGACCCTTGAGTTCCTGGGTTTTCTTTTGTGTATATGTTTATTTTGTTTCTTTATAAGAATGAGTTTGATTTTATTTCCAGGACTTTCTAAGAAATTACAATATATCAGAAGAGCAATTATTTATATATAAATACATTAATCATAATCTCCTGCACTCGAGAACAACCCAATGATGTCCAGAAAATCATGAATGGTTTCCTTTTATCAAAATCCAGTGTCTTCAAGGCATTCAGTAAACTATCATTAAATCATGGAAAATGGTCTCCTCAGAATTGATTTACCTACACTCCCTTTACAATTTAACATATTCTTTTCATCTAAAATCTGTTTCAGTTGATAATTTTAAAATAGCATCATTTTCAACAGCTTTAAAAAGCCATTCATTGTTCACTTTATCCACATGATGTAGTATGAGATGACATATCAATTAAACTGAAAGATAAAACAAAGTTCTTCAAGGAGAGTCAGAAAAACTCCTATGTATTTCAGTGCCAACAAATGGATTGAGAGGTGAACAATTCCTTGTTTATTCTTCTGGTTTTTGTTTATTTATTATAATTATTATAGAGATATTGAAACGGTTTAATAATGATTGAAGAGATGAATGCACACTACTGTGAATATACAGAGGATCAGGAAATGTACACATTGGATAAAAAAGATATTGTTTTAATATGTCTCAATAAAACAGATTTGTTTTAAAACTCATGGGGATGCCAGGAAATGTACAACCAATTTGAGCCATGGATAATAGTTATTTGTCATGTTTCAGAAATGCTCTGGCCATATCTTTGAAAATGAATCAAAATTCAAGTTTCTGCTCAAGATGGGACCCTTGTAAGGTGTTATGACACTTTATTTTCTAAGGTTATTATTTTTGCAACAGAATTCAAGATTATGTATGTTCATGTATGAATGATATGCATCACTAAAGACATATATTAAGAGAAAGAGTGTGGTGATAGACAATATGAAGCTTTTGAAATACCTATTTCTCTAAAGAGGTCTTCCTTTTGTGTTTCTTCATTGTTGGAGGCTATAATCACGTGTGCATAGATTGGAGTGCGCTGCATTCTGCTTGATGGATTAGTTCCTTGATTTTGGGAAACTTTAACCTCCCCCATGATATCTTGAAAACATTTTAGTCACTCTTTGTCACTTTGTGGACCCTACAAGTCCCTTTTCCTCTTCTGTGTGTTGGCAAGGTTTGTAATAAGTATAGGAGAAATTTGAAGTCTGGGAGCTATCTCTATTTTGAACTCCTGGGATTTAATTTCTCTACATGTGGATTGTGTTTCTTTGTAAGAATGAGTTTGATTTTATTCCTAATACTTCCTAAAAAATTACAATATGTCATGAGAGCAGTTATTTATATATGAATACCTGAATCACAAACTCTCTGCACACTAGAACAGCCAAATTATGCCCATAAACTCAAGAAAGAATTCCTTGC
Organism: Tolypeutes matacus; assembly: GCA_026826555.1. Taxonomy (NCBI): domain Eukaryota; kingdom Metazoa; phylum Chordata; class Mammalia; order Cingulata; family Chlamyphoridae; genus Tolypeutes; species Tolypeutes matacus. The sequence goes on along the minus strand of JAKSZT010025145.1, from coordinate 433,459 downwards.
AACAAAACGGGAGCCTTCTAATCATTCAGTAAACAATCGTGAAATCATTGAAAAAGATCTCCTCAGAATTCCCGATTTACCTACACTACCTTTTAAAATTAACATTTTCTTTCAATCTTATATCCGTTTCAGCTCATTATTTTAAATAAAGACCTTTTCAATGGCTTTAAGAAAGCCATTCTTTGTTCACTTTGATCACATGATGTAGTATGGGATAACATATCAATAAAACTGATAGATACACAAAAAAAGTTGTTCAAGGTCAGCCAGAAAAACACCTATGTATGTCAGTGTCAACAAATGTGTTTAGAGGTGAATAATTTCTTCATTATTCTTCTGGTATTTCTTTAATTATTATAATTATTATAGATATGTTGAAAAGGTTTAATAATGATTGAACAGAAAGATTCACAATATATTGAATATAGCAAGGGCCAGGGAATGTAAACATTGAATAAAAAAAGATATTGGTCTAATATGTCTCAATAAAAAGGATTTGTTTAAACATCATGGGGATGTCAGGAATTGTACACCCAAGTTGAACCATGGATAATAATAATTAGTTGTGTTTCAGAAATGCTCTGGGCAATTTTTAAAAATAAATCCAAATTCAAGTTTCTGCGTTAGATTGGACCACTGAAGGGGTTGTGCCCAATTATTCTTCAAGGTTTTGATTTCTGCTTGAGACTTCAAATTTATGTATGTTCATGTATGAATGATATGCACCACTAAAAATATATATTAAGGGTAAGTGGGTGGTGAGAGACAAATATGAAACTTGAGAATTACCTATTTCTCTAAAGACTTCTTTTGAGTTTCTTCACTGTTGGAGGCTATAATCACATGTGCATAGAATGTAGGGTGGTAATTACTGCTGGATAGATTAGGTCCTTTCTTTTGTGAACCTTTCTTATATTCCATGATATCTTGTAATATTTGAGTAAACCTTTGTCACCTTGTGAAACCTACAAGTCCTTTTTCCTTTCAGGGTCTTGGCAATGTCCTTCATAAGACATGGGAGTAATTTGGAGGCTGAGAGCTCTTTGTACTCTGCGTTCCTGTGTTTTCATTTGTGCATATGTGGATTCTGTTTCTTTGTAAGAATGAGTTTGATTTTATTTCCAGTATATTGTAAAACATTACAATATGTGTGAGAGCAGGTAATTATATATGGATACCTGCATCACAGCCTCTCTGAATTCCAGAACAGCCAAAAGATGTCCAGAAAATCAGGAATGGCTTCCTTGAAACAAAGTCTGTAGCCTTCTAAACAGTCAGTAAACAATCATGAAATAATGAAAAAGTTCCTCTCAAAATTATCAATTTACCTACACTCTCTTTTAAAATTAACAATAATCTAATATACGTTTAAGTACATAATTTTAAAATAAAGACCTCTTCAGCAGCTTTTAAAAAGCCATTCATTATTCACTTTGTCCACATGAGACAGTATGTGATCACATATCAATAAAACTGATAAATAAAAAAAGTTGTTTAAGGACAGCCAGAAAATTACCTATGTATGTCAGTGTCAACAAATGGATTGAGATGAGAATAATTACTTTATTCTTCTCATTTTTCTTTATTTATTATAATTATTATAGAGCTATTGAAAAGGATTAATAATGATTGAAGAGATGAATGCACACCACTGCGAAAATACAAATGTCCAGGGAATGTGCACATTGGATAAAAAGATACTAGTTTAATATGTCTAAATAAAACAGTTTTGTTTTAAAATTAGTGGGGATATCAGAAATTATACACCAAAGTAGAGCCATGGATAATATATATTATTCATGTTTCAGAAATGTTCTGGCCAATTTTTGAAAATGAATCACAATTCAATTTTCTACTGAAGATGGGATCATTGTAACATGTTATGTCCCTTTATTTTCTTAGGTCGTGATTTTTGCCCTGGTCTTCACGCTTATATATGTTCATGTATTAATGATATGCATCCCTAAAAATATATATTAAGAGAAAGAGGGTGGGGATAGACAAATATGAAGTTTATGTATTACCTACTTCTCTAAAGTCATCTTCCTTTTGTGTTTCTTCATTTCGGGAGGTTATAATCACACGTACATAAAATGGACGGCCATACACTCTGTTTGATGGATTAGGTCCTTGACTTTTATGAAACATTCCTCTTCCCCATGATATCTTGTAAACATTTGAGTCACTCTTTGTCACCTTTTGGACCCTACAATACCATTTTCTCTTCTGAGTGTTGACAAAGTCCTTCATAAGCCATAGGAGAAATGTGGACCTGGGAGTTATTTGTACTCTGAGTTCGTGGGTTTTCATTCGTATGTATGTGGATTCTATTTTTTTTTTGTAAGAATGATTGAAGAGATGAAAGCACATCACTGTGAATATACCAAGGACCAGGGAACGTACATATTGGATATAGAAGATATTGGTTAATATGTCTCAATAAAACAGATTTGTTTTAAAAATTATGGGAATGTCAGAAATTTTACACACATGTAGAGCCATGGATAATAATTATTAGTCATGTTTTATAAATGTTCTGGCCAATTTTTAAAATGAATGAAAAATTCAAGTTTCAGCTGTATTGGGGATCACTGTAAGTTGTTATGCCCCTTTAATTTCTAAGGTCGTGATTTCTGCTCTAGATTTCAAATTGATGTAAGTTAATGTATGATTGATATGCATCACTAAAATATATATATTAAGAGAAATAGGGTGGTGAGAGACAAACATGAAGTTTTGGAAATACCTATTTCTCTAAAGTGTTCTTCCTTTTTTGTTTTTTCATTGTTGGAGGCTCTACTCACACGTGCATAGAATGGAGTGCGGTATACTTTGCTTGATGGATTAGGTCTTTGACTTTTATGACAAATTCCTCTACCCCATTATATCTTGAAAACATTGAGTCACTCTTTATCATCTTGTGGACCCTACAAGAGCCTTTTACTCCTCTGTGTGTTGCCAAGTTTTTTCAAATGCCATAGGAGAAATTTGGAAGCTGGGATCTATTTGTACTCTGAACTGGATTTATATTTTTGTATATGTGCATTCTGTTTGCTGATAATATGAACTTTGGTTTTATTTACAATATTTTCTAAATAATAACAATATGTGACAAAACAGATATTTGTATATGGATTAAAGCATCCCAATCTCTCTGCACTTGAGTAGAGCCCAAGGATGTCCAGAAAAATCAGGATTGGTTTTGTAAGGAAAATCCAGAGAATTCTAAACATTTAGTAAACAATAGTGAAATCACGGAAATGGATGGCCTCTGAATTATCAATTTACCTACACTCTCTTTTAGAATTATCATTTTCTTTAAATCTAATCTCCTTTTCAGATCATCATTTTAAAATAAAAAGTTTTCAACAGCTTTAAAAAAAACATTCATTGTTTACTTTGTCCACATGATGTAGTATCAGATCACATATCATTAAAACTGATAGATAAACAAATAAAGTTGTTCAAAGAAAGCCAGAAAAGCACATATGTATGTCAGTGTCAACAAATGAGTTGAGAGATGAATAATTTCTTCTTTATTCTTCTGGTTTTTATTTATTTATTATAATTATTATAGAGTTATTGAAAAGTTTTATTAATTATTGACGTGATGAATGCACACCACTGTGAACTTACCAAGGACCTGGGAATGTACACATTGTATAAAAAAGATACTGGTTTAATATGTCTCAAAAACAGATTTGTTTTAAAAATTGTGAGGATGTCAGGAATTGTACACCCAAGATGATTCATAGATAATAGTTATTAGTCATTTATCAGAAATGCTCTGGCAAATTTTTAAAAATGAATCACTATTCATGTTTCTGCTGGAGACAAGAGGAATGAAAGGTGTTATGCCCTTTTATTTGTTAAGATTGTGATTTCTGCTCTAGATTTCAAGTTCATGTATGTTCATGTATGAATGATATGCATCCCTAAAATATATATATTAATAGAAAGAGGGTGATGAGAGACAATATGAACTTTTGGAATTACCTATTTCTCTAAAGTGTTCTTCCTTTTATGTTTCTTCATTGTTGGAGGATGCAATCGTGGCTGCATAGAATTTAGGGAAGTACACTCTGCTTGATGGATTAGGTCTTTTTCTTTTATGAACTATTACTCTCTCCCATGATATATTGTAAACATTTGAATCACTCTTTGTCACCTTAGGGAACCTACAAGTCCCTTTTACTCTTCTGGGTGTTTTCAAGGTCCTTCATAAGTGATAGGAGAAATTTGGAGCCTGGGTGCTATTTGTACTCTGAGTTCCTGTGTTTTCATTTGTGTACATGTGGATTCTTTTTCTTTGTAAGAATGAGTTTGATTTTATTTCCAATATTTTCTGAAAAATTACAATATGTCATAAGAGCAGGTATTTATATATGGATACCTTCCTCACAATCTCTCTGCAGTCGAGAACACCCCAATGATGTCCAGAGAAATCAGGAATGGTTTCCTGAAACAAAATCTGGAGCCTTGTAATCATTCTCTAAACAATCAGGAAATCAGGAAAAAAGATCTCCTCAGAATTATATATTTACCTACTGTTCCTTTTAAAATCAACCTTTCCTTTCAATCTAATATCTGTTTCAATTTATAATTTTAAAATAAAGAACATTTCAACAGCTTTTAAAAAGCCATTCATTGTACACTTTGTTCTCGTGATGTAGTATGGTATCACATATCAATAAAACTGATAGATAAACACAAAAATTTGTTCAAGGAAAGCAAGAAAAACAACTATGTATGTCAGTGTAAAGAAATGGATTGAGAGGAGAATAATTTCTTCTTTATTTTTCTGGTTTGTATTTATTTATTATAATTATTATAGAGCTATTGAAAATATTTAATAATGATTGAAGAGATTAATTCAGGCCACTTTGAATATTCCAAGGACCAGGGAATGTACACATTGTATAAAAAATAGATTGGTTTAATATGTCTCAATAAAACAGATATATTTTTAAAATCATGGGGATGTCAGGAATTGCACACCAAGTAGCGCCAAGGGACTGGTTCTTAATCATGTTTCTAAGATGGTCTGACCAATTTTTAAGAGTGAATCATAATTAAAGTTGCTGCTGGATATGGGACCATTTTAAGATGTTATGTCCCTTTATTTTCTAAAGTTGTGATTTCTGCTCTAGACTTCAATTTTGTGTATGTTCTTATGTGAATATTATGCATCACTGAAAATATATATTAAGAGAAAGAGTGTGGTGGGAGACACATACGCACCTTTCAAATTACCTATTTCTATAAAGTGGTCTTCTTTTGTGTTTCTTCATTATTGGAGGCTGTAATAAGTGTGCATAGAATGGAGCATGGTACACTCTGCTTGTTGGATTATGTCCTTGACTTTTATGAACCATTCCTCTCCCTCATGGTATCTTGTAATCATTTGAGTCACTCATTGTCACCTTGTGGACCCTACAAGTTCCTTTTACTCTTCTGGTTTATGGCCAGGTTCTTCACAAGCCATAGGGAAATTTGGAGGCTGAGAGCTATTTGTATTCTCATTTTCTGGGTTTTCATTTACATATATTTGTATTAGGTTTCTTTGTAAGAATGATTTTCATTTTATATACAATACTTAAAAACAAAAAACTACAATATGTCATAACAGTAGGTATTCATATATGGGTCCCTGCTTCACAATCTCTCTGCACTAGAAAACAGCAAAATGAGGTCCAGAAAATCAGGAATCATTTCCTTGCAACAAAATCCGGAGCCTTCTAAATATTAAGTAAATGATCATGAAATCATGGAAAAAGATCTCCCAGAATTATCAATTTACCTGCATTATTTTTTAAATTAGCATTTTATTTCAACTTAGTATTCGTTTTATTTCATAATTTTAAAATAAAGACCTTTCAACAGCTTCTAAAAAGCCATTCATTGCTCACTTTGTCCACATGATGTAGTATGGGATCACAGAACAATAAAACTGATAAATAACAAAAGTTATTCAAGGACAGCCAGAAAAACACCTATGAAAGTTAGCATCATCAAATTGATTGAGAGGTGAATAATTTCTTCTTTATTCTTCTTGATTTTTTTTATTTATTATAATTATTATAGAGCTATTGAAAATGTTTAATAATGTTTGAAGAGATGAATTGCACACCACTGTGAATAGCCCAAGGACAAGTTAATCTACACTTTGGATAAAAAAGACATCAGTTTAATACGTCTCAAGAAAACACATTTGTTTAAAAATTGTGGGGATGTCAGGAATGGTACTGCCAAGTTGCACCATGGAAAATAGTTATTATTCGTGTTTCAGAAATGCTCTGGATAATATTTAAAAATGAATCACAATTCAAGTTTCTGATGGAGATGGGACAACTATAGGTGTTATGCCCCTTTATTTCTTAAGGCTGTGATTTTTGCTCTAGATTTCAAGCTTTTGTATGTTCATGTATGATTGACGTGCATCACTAAAAATATATATAAATAGAAAGAGGGTGGAGAACTATGTATGGAGCTTTGGAATTACCAATTTTTCTAAAGTGCTCTTCCTTTTGTGTTTCTTCATTGTTGGAAGCTATAATCACACGTGCACAGAATGGATGTCGGTACACTCTGCCAATGATTTAGGTCCTTGACTTTTATGAACATTTCCTCTCCCCCATGATATCTTGTAATCATATGAGTCACTCGTTTTCACCTTGTCGACCCTACAAGTCCCTTTTTTTTCTTTGGGTGTTGGCAAAGGCCTTCATGAGCCATAAGAGAAATTTGGAGAATGGGAGATATTTATGCTCTGAGTTTTTCTTTATGAATACACACCACTGTGAATATTCCAAGGACCTGGGAATGTTCACATTGGATAAGAGAGATATTGGTTCAATATTTCTCAATAAAACAGATTTGTTTTAAAAATCATGGGAACGTCAGGAACTGCACACCAAAGTGGAGCATTTGATAATAGTTATTAGTCACCTTTCAAAGATGGTCTGGGTTCTTTGTTTTTCTTTATTTATGATCATTACTTTTGAGCTAATTAAAAGGTTTAATAAAGTTTGAAGACATGAATGCACACCACTGTGAATATACCAAGGATGAGGGAAAGTAAACATTGGATAAGAAAATATTGGTTTAATATTTCTAAATAAAACTGATATATTTTAAGAAATTGTGTGGATGTTAGGAATTGTACACTCAAGTTGAGCCATGGATAGGAGTTATTAGTCGTTTTTCAGACATTGTCTGGGCATTTTTTTTTAAATCAAAATTCAAATTTCTGCTGGAGATGGCACCACTGTAAGGTGTTTTGCCCCTATATTTTCTAAGGTTGTGATTTCTGCTCTATAAGTCAAATTTATGTATGTTCATGTAAGAATGATATGCTTCAATAAAAATCAATTTTAGGAGAAACTGTTTGCCTAGAGACATATATGATGCTTTGGAATTACCTATGTCTCTAAAGTTGTCTTCCTTTTGTATATCTTCATTGTGGAAGCTATAGTTACACATGCATAGAATGGAGGGTGGTACACAGTCTGGGTGTTGAATTAATTACTTGACTTTTATGTACCATTCATCTCCCCCATGATGTCTTGTAAATACTTGTGTCACACTTTGTCACTTTGTGGACCCTACACATCCCTTCTTCACTTCTGGATCTTTTCAGAGTCCTTCATGTGCCATATGAGTAATTTGGATACTGGAAGCTAATTGTACTCTATGTTCCTGGATTTTCATTTGTGTATATGTGGATTCTGTTCCTTTGTAAGAATGAGTTGGATTTTATTTCCAATACTTAATAAAATATTACAATATGTCATAACAGCAGGTGTTTATATATGGATAATTGCATCACATTCTGTCTGCACTCATGAACAGCCCAACGATGTCCCAAAAATCATGAAAGCTTTCCTTGAAACAAAGTCCGGAGTCTTGTAAACATTCAGTAAACTATCGTGAAATCTTAATAAATGATCTCATCTGAATTATCAATTTATCTACACTCCCTTTTTTTCAATCTAATATAATTTTCAGGTCATAATTTTAAAATAAAGACCTTTTCAACAGCTTTGAAAATGCCATTCATTGTTCCCTTTTTCCATATTCTGTAGTATGGGATCACAGATCAATAAAACTGATAGATAAACCAAAAAAAAAAAAAATTGTTCAAGGACAGCCAGAAAAATATCTATGAATGTCAGTGTCAACAAATGGATTGAGAGGTGAATATTTTTTTCTTTATTCTACTGATTTTCCTTTCTTTATTATAATAATTATAGAACTATTGAAAGGTTTAATAATGATTGAAGTGATGAATGCACACCACTGTGAATATACCAAGGACCTGGGAATGTAAACATTGGATTAAAAAAAAGTGTTGGTTTAATATCTCTCAATAATATAGATTTGTTTTTAAAATAGTGGGGATGTCAGGAATGGTACATCCAAGTGGTGCCATGGATAATAGTTATTAGTCACTTTCAAAGATGGTCTGGCCAATTTTATAAAATGAATCACAATTCAAGTTTCTCCTGGAGATGGGACCACTGTAAGATGTCATGCCTCTTCATTTTCTAAGGCTGTAATTTCTACTCAAGATTTCAAGTTTATGTATATTCATAAATGACTGATATGCATCAATAAAAATATACATTAAGAGAACGAGTGTGGTGAGAGACAAATATGAAGCTTTGGAATTACCTATTTCTCTAATGTGATCTTCCTTCTGTGTTTCTTCATTGTTGGAGGCTATTATCACATGTTCATATAATAGGAGGGCTGTATGCTCTGCTTGATGGATTAGGTCTTGGAATTTTATGAACTATTATTCTCCCCCATTATATCTTGAAAACATTTGAGTCACTCTCACTCTGTGGACCCTACAAGACCCTTTTACACTTCTGAGTGTTTGCCAGGTCCTTCATTATTCATAGGAGAAATTTGGAGGCTGTGAATTATTTATACTTTGAGTTCCTTGGTTTTCATTTGTGCATATGTGGATTCTCTTTTTTCTAAGAATGAGTTTGATTTTCTTTCCATTACTTTCTAAAATCTTACAATATGTCATAAAAGCAGGTATTTATATAGAGAGACCTGCATCACACTCTCTCTGCACTTGAGAACAGCAAAACTATGTCCCTAAAATCAGGAATGGTTTCCTTGAAACAAAATCTGGAGCCTTCTAAACATTCAGTAAACTATAGTGAAATCATGGAAAAATATGTACTCTGAATTATGGATTTACCTACACTCCCTTTTAAATGAAAATTTTCTGTAAATATAATATCAATTTCAGTTCATGATTTAAAATTAAAGACCTTTACAACAGCTTTAAAAAAAACAGTCTTTGTTCACTTTGTCCACATGTTGTAGTATGTGATAACATATAAAAAAACTGATAGATAAAAAAAAAAAAGTTGTTCAAGGATAGGCAGAAAAACACCTATATATATCAGTGTCAACAAATGGATTGAGATGTGAATAATTTCTCCTTTGTTCTTCTGTTTATTCTTTATTTATTATAATTATTATAGAGCTAATAAAAATGTTTAATAAAGATTGAAGAGATGAATGCACACCACTATGAATATACCAAGGACCAGGGAATATACACATTGGATAAAAAAGATTTTGTTTTAATATATCTCAATGAAACAGATTTGTTTTAAAAGTCCTGGGGATGACAGGAATTGTACACCTAAGTGGAACCATGTATAATAGTTATTAGCTGTGTTTCAGACACACTCTGGCCAATTTTTTAAATGAATGACAATTCAATTTTCCCCTGGAGATGGGGCCACTGTAAGGTTTTATGCCCCTTTATTTTCTAAGGTCATGATTTCTAATCTAGATTTCAAGTTTATGTATGTTCATGTATGACTGATATAGATCACTAATAATATATATTAAGTGTAAGAGGGCGGTGAGAGATAAATATGAATCTTTGGAATTAACTATTTCTCTAAAGTGGTTTTCCTTTTGTGTTTCTTCATTTTCGGAGGCTATAATCACGCATGCGCAGAATGGAGGGCGGTACAGTCTGCTTGGTGGATTAGGTTTTTGGCTTTTATGAAACATTCATCTTCCCCATGATACCTTGTAAATATGTGGTTCACTCTTTGCCACCATGTCGACTATAAGTGTCCCCTATTCTCTTCCTGGTGTTAGCAAGGTCCTTCATAAGTCACAGGATAAATTTGGATGTTTGGAATTATTTGTTCTATGAGTTCCTAGGTTTTCATTTATGTATATATGGATTCTGTTTCTTTGTAAGAAAGAGTTTGATTTTATTTCCAATACATTCTAAAAAATTACAATGTATCATATGAGCAGGTATGTATATATGGATATCTGTGTCACAATCTCTCTGCACTGGAGTATAGTCCATTGATATCCAGAAAATCAGGAATGGTTTCCTTGAAACAAAATCGTGAGCCTTCCAAGCATTCAGTAAACAATCGTGAAATCATGGAAAAAGATGTCCTCTGAATTATTGATTTACCTACACTCCGTTTTAGAATTAACACTTTCATGAAATCTCATATCCGTTTCCAGTCATAATTTAAAAATAAAGACATTTTCAACAGCTTTAAATAAGCCATTCATCATTAACTCTGTCTACATGATGTAGTATGTGATCACATATCAATAAAACTGATAGATAAACACAAAATGTTGTTCTAGGACAGCCAGAAAAACAATTATTTACGTCAGTGTCAACAAATGGATTGAGAATTTAATAATGGCTTATTTATTCTTCTGGTATTTCTTTTTTATTATAATTATTATAGATCTATTGAAAAGGTTTAATAATGATTGAAAAATGGAATGCACACCACTATGAATATACCAAAGAACAGAGAATGTACACATTGTATAAAAAATGCTTTTGTTTAATATGTCTCAATAAAACAGATTGGTTTTTAAAATCATGGGAATGTCAGGAATTGTACACCCAAGTTGAGCGATGGATAATTGTTATTAGTCATGTTTCAGAAATGCTCTGGCCAAATTTTAAAAATGAATCACAATTGTATTTTCGTTGCAGATGTGTGTATGGGACCACTGTACAGTGTTATGCTTTTTTTTCTAAGGGTGTGAATTCTGCTCCAGACTTCAAGATTATGTATAACAATGTATGATTGATATGCATCACTAAAAACATATATTAAGAGAAAGAGGGTGGTACAAGATAAATACGAAGATTTGGAATTACCTATTTTTATTGAGTGGTGTTCCTTTTGTGTTTCTGCACTGTTGGAGGCTAAAATCAGGCTTGCATAGAATGGAGGGTGATACACTCTGCTTAATGGATTAGGTCCTTGACTTTTATGAACCATTCCTCTCCCCCATTTTATCATCTAAAGATTGAGTCACTCTTTGTCACATTGTAGCCCCTACAATCCCTTTTTCAATTCTGGGTGTTGGCAAGGTCCCTCAAAAGCCATAGGAGAAATATGAATGCTGGGAGTTTTTGTACTCTGAGTTCATTGGTTTTCATTTGTGTATATGTGGATTCTGTTACTTTGTAAGAATGAGTTTGATTTTATTTCCACTACTTTCTAAAATCTTACAATATGTCATAAGCACATGTATTTATATATAGATACCTGGATAACAATCTCTCTGCACACGAGAACAGCCCAATTCTCTCAAGAATATCAAGAATTGTTTCTTGAAACAAAATCTGGAACCTTCTCAACATTCAGAAACAGTCATGAAATCATAGGAAATGATCTCAGAATTATCAATTTATGTACACTCCCTTTTAAAATTAACATTTTCTTTCAATCTAATATCCGTTTCAGATCATAATTTTAAAATAAAGACCTCTTCAACAGCGTTAAAAAACCCAATCATTGTTCCCTTTGTCCACATGATATAATATGGGATCACATATCAATAAACTTGAAAGATAAACAAAAATATTTGTTCAAGGAAAGGCAGAAAAACAGCTCTGTATATCAGTTTCAGCAAATATATTGAGAGGTGAATAATTTCTTCTTCATTCTTCTGGTATTTCTTTATTCATTATAATTATTGTATAGCTATTGATAAAGCTTATTAGTGATTGAAGAGATATATGGACACAACTCTGAATATACCAAGGACAGGGGAAAGTACATATTGGGAAAAATATATATTAGTTTAATATGTCTCAATAAAGCAGATTTAAAAAAAAATAGTAGGGATGTCAGGAATTGTACACCCAAATTGAGCCATGCATAATAGTTATTAATCATGTTTCAGAAATGTTATGGCCAATTTTTCAAAATGAATCATAATTCAAGTTTCTGGTGGAAATGGGACCAGTGTAAGGTGTAAAGCCTATTAATTTTCTCTGGTCATAATTTCTTCTTTAGATTTCAAGTTTCTGTATGTTCATGTATGATTGGTATGCATCATAAAATATATATTAAGAGAAGAGGGTGGTGAGAGACAAATATGAACATTTGAAATTACCTATTTCTCTAAAGAAGACTTCTTTTGTGTTTCTTCATTGTTGGAGGCTATAATCACACTTACATTGAATGGTGGGTTTTACATTCTGCTTGAAGGATTAGGTCCTTGAATTTTATGAACCATTCCTCACTCCCATGATATCTTGTACACATTTGATTCACACTTTGTCACCTTGTGGACCCTACATGTCCCGTTTTATCTTCCAGGTGATGGCAAGGGGCTTTATAAGCCATAGGAGGAATTGGAGGTTGGGTGCCATTTGTATAATGAGTTCCTGCTTTTTAATTGTGTATATGTGGATTCAGTTTATTTGTAAGTCTGAGTGATTTTATTTCCAACATTTTCTAAAAAAATTACAATATGTCTTAAGAGCATTTATATATGGATCTCAGCATCACAGTCACTCTGCACTTGAGAACAGCCAATGATGTCCAGAAAATCAGGAATGATTTCCTTGAAATGAAATCTGGAGCCTTCTAATCATTCAGTAATTAATACTGAAATCATGGAAAAAGATCTCCTCTGAATTATTGATTTACCTACACTCCATTTACAATTAATATTTTCTTTCAATGTAATATGTTTCAGGTCATAATTTTAAAATAAAGGCTTTTTCAACAGCTTTTAAAAAGGCATTCATTGTTCACTTTGTCCACATGATGTAGTATTGGAAAATATATCAATAAAACTGATAGATAAACAAAATTTTTTTTCAAACAGCCAGAAACCACCTATGTATGTCATTGTAAACAAATGGATTGAGAGATGAATAATTTCTTCTTTATTGTTCTGATTTTTCTTTATTTATTATAATTATTATACAGCTATAGTAAAGGTTTAATAATGATTGAAGAGATGAATACACAAAACTGTGAGTATACAAGGACTAGAGAATGTACTCAGTGGAAAGTATATATTGGTTTGGTATGTCTCAGCAACACAGATTTGTTTTAAAAATCTTGGGGGATGTCAGGAATTATACACCCCAGTTCAGCCATGAAAAATAGTCATTAGTTGTGTTTCAGAAATGCTCTTGCCAATTTATAGAAATTAAACAGAGTTCAAGTTTCTGCTGGATATTGGAACACTATAAGGTGTTATGACCATTTATTTTCTAAATTTGTGATTTCTGCTCTAGAATTCAAGTTTCTGTATGTTCATGTATGACTGATATGCATCACTAAAAATATGTATTAAAATATAGAGGGTGGTGAGAGACAAATATTAAGCTTTGGAATGACTTATTTTTCTAAAGTGGTCTTCCTTTTGTGTTTTCATTGCTGGAGGTTATAATCACGAATATATATAATGGAGAACAGTACACTCAACTTGATGAATTAGTCCTTGACTTTGAAGAACCACTCCTCTTCCCTATGACATATTTTAAACCTATGAGTCACTCTTTGTCACCTTATGGGCATGGTGTCCTTTTACTATTCTGGGTGTTGGCAAGGTCCATCATAAGATATAGGAGAAATATGGAGCCTGGGAGCTATTTGATCTCTGAGTTCCTGGGTTTTCATTTGTGTAAATGTTCATTCTGTTTCCTTGTATGAATGAGTTTGATTTTATATACAGTACTTTCTAAAAAATTGCAATATGTCATAAGAGCAGGTATTTATTATATATGGATACCTGCATTACAAACACTCTGCACTTGAGAACAGCCCAATGAAGTCTAGAAAATCAGGAATGATTTCCTTGAAAAAAATCAGGAGACTTCTAAACCTTCAGTAAACAGCTGTGAAATCATGGAAAAAGATCTCCACAGATTTTTCAATTTAGCTACACTCGCTTATAAAATTAGCACTTTCTTTCTTGAAAATATCGGTTTCTGTTTATAATTTTAAAATAAAGATCTTTTCAGCAACGTTAAAAAAAGCCATTCATTTTTCACTTTGTCCACATGATGTAATATGGGATGACATACCAATAAAACTGATAGATAAAAGAAAAAAGTTGTTCAAGAACAGCCAGAAAAACACCAATGTATGTCAGTGTCAACAAAAGGATTGTGAGGTGAATTATTTCTTCTTTATTCTCCTGGATTTTCTTAATTTATTATAATTATTATAGAGGCATTGAAAAGGTTTAATACTGATTGAAGACATGAATGTGCACCATTTTGAATATACCAAGGACCAAGAATGCACTCAATGGAAAAGAAAGATATTGGTTTAATATGTCTCCATAAAACAGATTTGTTTTAAAAATCATGAGGATGTCAGGAATTGTACACCCAATTGGAGTCATGGATAATACTTATTAGTCGTGTTTCAAAGATTCTCTGGCCAATTTTAAAAAATGAATCACAATTCAAGTTTCTTTGGAGATGGGACCACTTTAAGGTGTTATGCCCCTTTATTTTCTAAGGGGTGAATTCTGCTCCAAACTTCAATTTTATATATATTAATGTATGATTGATATGCCACAATAAAAATATATATTAAGAAAAAGAGGGTGCTGAGAGACAAAGATGAAGGTTTGGAATTACTTATTTCTCTAAAGAAGTCTTCTTTTGTGTTTCTTCTACGATGGAGTCTAAAATCACACGTACATAGTATGGAGGGCTGTACACTGTGCTTGATTAGGTCTTTGTCTCTTATGAAACTTTCCTCCCTCCCATGATATCGTGGAAAAATTTCAGTCGATCTTTGTCACCTTGTGGACCATACAAGTCCCTTTTTCTCTTCTGGGTGCTGGCAAGATCTTTCATAAGGCATAGGAGAAATTTGGAGGCTGGCTAAAATTTGTACTCTTGAGTTCCTGGGTTCACATTTGTGTATATGTTTATTCTGTTTCTTGTAAGAATGGGTTGGATTTTATTTCCAGTATTTCTAAAAAAAATTGTAAAAGGTCCTAAGAGCAGTTATTTATATACAGATAGCTGCATCACAATCTCTCTGCTCTCAAGAACAATCCAATGATGTCAAGAAAATTATGAATGTTTTCCTTATATCAAAATCTGTAGTCTTCTTAACATTCAGTAAACAATCATTAAATCATGGAAAATGATTTCCTCAGAATTACCAATTTACCAACAGTCCCTTTTAAAATTACTATTTTCTTTCAAACTAATATCCATTTCAGTTCATAATTTTAAAATAAAGACCGTTTTTAACAGCTTTAAAAAAGCCATCCATTGTTCACTTTGTCCACATGATGTAGTATGGGATCACATATCAATAAAACAGAGATAAACAAAAAAAGTTGTTTAAGGACACCCAGAAAAACACCTATGTATGTCAGTGTAAACAAATGGATTTAGAGGTGAATAATTTCTTTATTCTTCTGGTATTTCTTTATTAATTATAATTATTATATAGCACTTGAAAGAGTTTAATAATGATTGAAGAGATAAATGCTCTCTGCTGTGAATATATCAAAGACCAGGGAATGTACATCTTGGGTAAAAATGATATTGGTTTAATATTTAAAATTGATTTGTTTTAAAATTCTTGGGGATGTCACTAATTGCACACCCAAGTTCAGCCATGGATAACAGTTATTAATCCTGTTTCAGAAATGTTCTGGCCAGTTTTTAAAAATGAATCACAATTCAAGTTTCTACTGGCAATGGGACCACTGTAAGGTGTTATGACCCTTTATTTTCTAAGGTGTTGAATTCTGCTCTAGACTATAAGTTTATGTATATTCAGGTATGATTGATATGCATCACTAAAAATATGTATTAAGAGAAAGAGAGTGGTGAGAGACAAATATGAGTTTTGTAATTACCTATTTCTCAAAAGTTGTCTTCCTTTTGTGTTTCTTCATTGTTGGAGGTTATAATAAGGCATCCATATAATGGAGGGCTGTACACTGTACTTGATGGATAAGTTCCTTGGCTCTCATGAAACATTCTTCTACCCCATGATATCTTGTAAACAAGTGAGTCACTCTTTGCCACTTGTGGACCTATAAGTCCTTTTTTCTCTTCTGGGTGTTGTCAAAATCCTTCATAAGGCATAGGAGTAATTTTGAGGCTGGCTACAATTTGTACTCTTGAGTTGCTGGCTTCTCATTTCTGTATATATTTAATCTGATTTTTGTGTTCTTGGGTTTTCATTTGTGTATAGGTTTATTATATTTATTGTAGAATGGGTTTGATTTTATTTCCAGTCCTTTGTAAAAAATTATAATATATCATAAGTGCAGTTATTTATATACAGATAGCTGCATCACAAGATCTCTGCACTTGAGAACAACCCAATGATGTCCAGAAAAATCACTAATGGTTTCCTTATATCAAAATCCAGATTCTTCTAAACATTCAGCAAACAATCTTGAAATCATGGAAAATGAGCTCCTCAGAATTATCGATTTACCAACACTCCCTTTTAAAATTACCATTTTCTTTCAAACGAATATCGGTTTCAGTTCATAATTTTAAAATAAAGACCTATTGAACAGCTTTAAAAAAACGATCCATTGTTCACTTTGTCCACATGATGTAGTATGGGATCACATATCAATAAAACTGATAGATAAACTAAAGAATTTGTCATTCAAGGACAGCCAGAAATACAGCTATGTATGTCAGTGTCACCAAAGGAATTGAGAGGTGAATAATTTCTTCTTTATTCTTTTGTTTTTACTTTATTTATTATAATTATTATAGACCTATTGAAAACTTTAATAATGCTTGAAAAGATGAATGTACACCACTGTGAATACACAAAGAACCAGGGAATGTACACGTGGGATTTAAAAAAATATTCATTTAATGTGTTTAAATAAAACAGATTTTTTTTATATCATGGAGATTTCAACACATGTTGAGCTATGGATAATAGTTATTAGTCATGTTTCAGAAATGCTCTGGCCAATTTTTAAAAATAAATCACCATTCAAGTTTCTGCTGGAGATGGGACCCCTGGAAGGTATTATTTCACTATTTTCTCTAGGTTCATGGATTTTGCTCAAGACTTCAAGTGTGTATATGACCATGTATGATTGATATGCATCACTAAAAATATATGTTATGAGAAAAAGTGTGGTGAGAGACAAATATGAAGTTTTGGAATTTTCTATTTATATAAAGTGGTATTCCTTTTGTGTTTCTTCATTGTTGTGTGCTATAATCATGTGTGCATAGAATTGTGGGCAGTCCCTCTGTTGATGATATAGGTCCTTGACTTTTATGAACCATTCCACTCCCCCATGAAATTTGTAAACATTTGAGTCATTCTTTGTCACCTTGTGGTCGCTACAAGTCCCTTTTCTCTTCTAGGTGTTGGCAAGGTAATAAGCCATAGGAAAAATATGGAGACAGGGAGATTTTTGTTCTCTGAGTTCCTTGGTTTTCATTAGTGTACATGTGGATTCTGTTTCTTTGTAAGAAGGAGTTTGATTTTATTTACAATATTTTCTAAAACTTACAATATGTCATAAGAGCATGTATTTATACATGGATTCCTCCATCACAATCACTCTGCTCTTGAGAACAACCCAATCATGTCCACAAAATTATGAATGGTTTCCTCATAACAAAATCCAGAGGCTTGTAAACATTCAGTAAACAATCTTGAAATCATGGAAAATGATGTCATCAGAATTATCGATTTACCTACACTCCCTTTTAACATTAAAATTTTCTTTCAATCTAATATCCATTTCAGTTCATAATTTTAAAATAAAGACCTTTTCAAAAGCTTTAAAATAGACATTCATTGTTCACTTTGTCCACATGATGTAGTATGGGATCACATATCCATAAAACAGATAGTTAAACAAAAAAAGTTGTTCAAGGAGAGTCAGAAAAATACCTATGTATGTTAGTGTCAACAAATGGATTGAGAGGTGAATAATTTCTTCTTTATACTCTTGGTACTTCTTTATTTATTATAATTATGATAGAACTATTGAAAAGGATTAACAACGATTGAAGAGATGAATGCCACCACTGAGAAAATTCCAAGAACAAAGGAATGAACACATTGAAAAAAAAAAAGATGTTGCTTTAATATATCTCAAAGAAACAGATTTTTTTTTAGTCGTGGGGAGGTCACGAATTGTACACCCTAGTGGAGCCATGGATAATACTTATTAGTTGTGTTTCACAGAAGCTCCAGCCAATTTCTAAAAATGAATCACAATTCAAATTTCTGTTGGAGATGTGTGTATGGGACCAATGTAAGGTGTTATGCCCCTTTATTTTCTAAGGTTTTGGTTTCTGCTCTAAACTTCAAGTTTACATATGTTCATGTAGGAATGAAATGCATGACTAAAAATATATATTAAAAGAAAGAAGGTGTTGAGAGAGAAATACAAGCTCTGGAATTACCTATTTCTCTAAAGTGGTCTTCCTTTTGTGTTTCTTCATTGTTGGAAGTTATAAACACTCCTGCATAGAATGGAGGGCCGTACACTTTGTTTGATGGATTATTTCCTTGACTTTTATGAACCATAACTCTCCCCCATGATATCTTGTAAACATTTGAGTCACTTTTTGTCACCTTGTGGATCCTACATGTCCCTTATTCCCTTAGTAGGGCTGACAAAGTCCTCCATAGGCCAGAGTAGAAATATGTAGGCTGGGGACTATAAGTACTCTGAGATTCTAAGTTTTCATTTGTGTATATGTGGATTCTGTTTGTTTGTAAGAATAAGTTTGATTTTATTTCCAATACATTCTAAAAAATTATAATATGTCATAAGAGCACTTATATATATATGGATACCTGCATCACAAACTCTCTGCCCTCTAGAACAATCCAATGATGTCCATGAAATCAAGAATGGTTTCCTTGAAACAAATCTGGAGTGTTCTAGACATTCAGTAAATGAACATGATATCATCAAAAAAGATATCATAATTATCAATTTACCTACATTCCCTTTTAAAATTAACATTATTTTAAATGTAATATCCATTTCATTTTTAATTTTAAAATAAAGACCTTTTCAACAGCTTGAAAAAAGCCATTCATTGTTCACTTTTTCCACATCTTCTAGTATGGGATCACATATCAATAAAATTGATAGACAAAAAGAGTTGTTCAAGGACAGCCAGAAACTCACCTATGTATGTAAGTGTCAACAAATGGATTGAAAGGTGAATAATTTCTTCATTATTCTTCTAGTTTTTCTTCATTATAATTATTATATAGTTATTGAAATTGTTTAATAATGATTGAAGCGATGAATGCACTCCACTGTAAATATACTGAGGACCACAGAATGAACACACTGGATAAAAAATATATTGGTTTAATAAGTCTCAATAAAACAGATTTGTTTTACAAATCTTGGGGATGTCAGGAATTGTATACCATAGTTTAGCCAGGGATAATTGTTATTAGTCATATTGCAGAAATGCTCTGGCCAATTTTTATAAACGAATCAGGATTCAAGTTTCTGCTTGTGATGTGTGTGTAGGACCACAGTTGGGTTTTATGCTCATTTATTTTCTAAGTTTGTGAATTCTGCTCTAGATATCAAGTTTATGAATGTTCATGTATGATTGATATGCATCACTAAAAATATATATTAAGAGAAAGTGGTGAGAGACAAATATGAGGATTTGGAATTATCTGTTTCTCTAAAATGGCCTTCCTTTGTGTTTCTTCATTGTTGGAGGTTATAATCATGTGTGCATAGAATGGAGTGTGGTACACTCTGCTTGATGGATTAGATCTTTGACTTATATGAACCATTCCTTTCCCCAATGCTATTTTGAAAGCATTTGAGTCACTCTTTGCCATCTTGTGACATTAAGTGTCCCCTTTTCTCTTCTGGATGTTGGCAAAGTCCTTCATAAGGCAGAGGAGAAATTTGTAGGCTGGGAGCTATTTTTGATCTGAGGTCCTGTCTTTTCATTTGCGTATAGATGGATTCTGTTTCTTTGTAAGAGTGAGTTTGATTTAATTTCCAATAGTTTCTCCAAAATTGCTATATATCATAGGAGCAGGTATTTATATATGGCTATCTGCCTCACAATTTCTCTGCACTTGAGAACAGCCCAATGATATCCAGAAAATCAGGAATTGTTTCCTTGAAACAAATCCAGAACCTTCTAAGCATTCAGTAAACAATTGTGAAATCATGGGAAAAGTTCCCCTCAGAATTATTGATTTACTTACACTCTCTTTAAAAATTAACATTTTCTTTCAATCTCATTTCCATTTCAGGTCATAATTTTAAATTAAAGGCCTTTTGAACAGTTTTAAAATAGCCATTCATTAATCACTTTCTCCACATGATGTAATATGGAATCACATATAAATAAAACTGAAAAATAAACAAATAAAAGTTGTTGAAGGACACCCAGAAAAACACCTATGCATGTCAATGTCCACAAGTGGATTGATAGGTGAATAATTTCTTCATTATTCTTCTAGTTTTTCTTTATTATAATTATTATACAGCTATTGAAAAAATTTAATAATGGTTGAAGAGATGAATGAACACCACTGAGAATATACCGAGGACCTGGGAATGAACACACTGGATAAAAAAAATATTGGTTTAATATGACTCAATAAAACAGATTTGTTTTAAAAAGCATGAGGATTTCAAGAATTGTACACCAACTTGAGCCATGGATAATAGTCATTAGTCGTGTTTCAGAAATGCTTAGGTCAATTTTTAAAACTGAATCACAATTCAAGTTTCTCCTGGAGAAGGGACCTTATTAAGGTGTTATGCCCCTCTATTTTCTAAGATCATGGTTTCTGCTCTAGACTTCAAGTTTATGTATGTTCATGTATGCCTGATATGCATCACTGAAAACATATATTAAATTAAGAGGGTGGTGAGAGACAAATATGAAGTTTTGGAATTACTTATTTAATTAAAATTGTCTTCCTATTTTATTTCTTCATTGTTGGTGGATATAATGATACTTGCATAGAATGGAGGGTGGTAGAGTCTGGTTGATGGCTTAGGTCCTCGATGTTTATTAGCCATTCCTCTCCCTGATGATATCTTGTAAACATTTGAGTCACTCTTTTTCACCTTGTGGACCATACATATCCCTTTTTCTTCTCTGGTTGTTAGCACAGTTGTTCATAAGCCTTGGGAGAATTTGGATGCTGGGAGCTGTTTGTAGTCTGAGTCCCTGGTTTTTCATTTGTGTTGATTTGTATTCTGTGTCTTTGTAAGAATGAGTTTCATTTTATTTCCAATACCTTCTAAAATGTTACAATATGTCACAAAAGCAGGTATTTATATATGGATTCCTGCAGCATAATCTCTCTGCACTCAAGTACATGCCAATGATTTTCAGAAATCAGGAATGATTTCCTTGACACAAAATCTGGAGCCTTCTAAACATTCAGTTAACAATCGTGAAATTGTGGAAAAAATTCTCCTCAGAATTATCAATTTACCTACACTGCCTTTTAAAATGAGCATATTCTTTCAATCTAATATCCATTTCAGTTCATAATTTTAAAATAAAGACCTTTTCAAACCCTTTATAAAAGCCATTCAATGTTCATGTTGTCCACATGATGAAGTATGGAATCATATATCAATAAAACTGATAGATAATTTTTAAAAAGTTGCCCAAGGGAGCCTGAAAACCCCTATGTATGTCAGTGTCAAAAAATGGATTGGGAGGCAAATAATTTCTTCTTTGTTCTTCTGATTTTTCTTTAATATTATAATTATTATTGAGCTATTGAAAAGGTTTAATAATGATTGAAGAAATGCATGCAACCCACTGTAAATATACCAGGGACAGGGAAATGTACACATTGGATAAAAAATATTGGTTTAATATGTCTCAATAAAACAGATTTGTTTTAAAAGTCTTGGAGATGTCAGGAATTGTACACGCAAGTTGAGCAATATATAATAGTTATTAGCCATGTTTCAAATTCACCTGGCTGATGGGCAATGGCAATCCCAGGGAATGGAGAGGGCCTGCATCTGCAGGCAGGATCATCCCACCCACCATATCCATGGGATATAAGCCCTCTCTCACTTGGAGTTGGACTGAACATCACCATCCCAGTCCCCTCAGGATTGAGGGAAGAACTATGGACTAGAGTGGACTTGATGGTATTCTCTTATTCACATATGGTGATTCTAGCAATGCAAGAAATTATAACAATGAGGTGGAGCCAGTGGCCACTTGACAGTTTTGGGGTAGGGAGGGGATGAGCAGTTGAAATACAGGGGCTTCTTTGGGAGTTGGAGGTTATCCTGAGTACTGTTGTGGCAACGGATGTAGGCCATTTTAAATCAGCACACACCACTCAGAACTGAGTGGGAGAGAGTGTGGTCTACAGTGTGAACTGTGGTCTATGGTTGGTGGCAAGGCTCCAGGATGTGTAAGTTCATTGAGGGTGGTGGGTCACACTGTGGGAAATGTTTGTGTGGAACAACTCCCAAACACAAAATTTCTCCTAAGGCTTCTGAAAATCTCTTCCCACCCAGGAGGAAAAAGCTCTGGTAAGGTCCATTACTTGACAAAGTGAGTGTCAACTATTCACAAGATATCATGAGAGAGAGGACCGGTTCATAAAAATAAGGACCCAGTATATCATGCAGAATGCACTGCTCTCCATTCCATTCACTTGTGATTATAGCATCCAATAATGAAGAAAAAAAACAAATACCACTTAAGAGAAATAGGTAATTCCAAAATTTCCTGTTTGACTCGCACCACCCTCTTTCTCTTAATCTACATTTTAGCTACGGATATAACTCATACATGAATATACACACACCTGTAATGAAGAGCAAAACACAGGACCTTACTAAATAAAAGAGAATAATTCCTAACAGTCATTTTTTTAACTTGGCCAGACCATTTTACATACATGATTAATAACTATAAATCATGCCTCACCTTTTGTGCACGTTTTCTGCCATTGCCAATATTTCTTCAAACAATTCTGTTTCAATGATATATATTAAAACAATATCCTATTTATCAAAAGTGTACATTTCCTGGTGTATGGTATATTCACAGAGGTGTTCATTCCTCTCTTCAATCATTAATAAACCCCTTTAACATTTCTATAATAATTATAATAAACAAACAAAATCTAGATTTATAAAGAAATAATGATTCACCTCTCAAAAATTTGTTGACAATATAATGTATAGTTATTTTTCTTGGTGTCCTTGAAATAAATTTTTTGGTTGTCAATCCATTCTACTGATATATTATCACATGCCACATCATGTGGAGAAAGCATGCAATTAATGGGGTTTTTTAAAGTGCTGCAAATGACTGTAATAAAAAATTATATACTGAAATGGATCTGTTTGGAAGAAAATGTAAATTTTAAAAATGAGTGAAATTTGCTTCAATTTAATATAATCAATGTTATGAAAGAGATAGCATGGCACAAACACTTATAAAGGAAAAGAATTAGTCTAATATAATGGAAATACATTGAAACACAATTAATTTTATTTTACTCCAGGAGAAACATTCGGTCATAATAATCCCTTGGAATGAAATATTTTTTTTCATGCAACTTCCATTAATGCATTCGTTCTTTCTGAGTAAAAACTTCCCCTTTGGGAATAGCCAGCATGCCATTAGCATGAGTTCACACACATAACAAAATCACTAGGAAAACCATAGTATATCCAAACAGTGATCCTCAGAGCAATGGAATCAAAGGGCAGAGGAAGAAATAAGAATAGAATGAGAAAGTATTGTGATCTCAATGAAGTAAGCAAACATTATCAAAAGTCAACAGACACCAGATACATCCCATTTTAGTTCAATGGATAAACTTTTAAAGTAACATGAAATTGAACATTTGGCCCTGGATTCCAAAAGCGCTCCCACTGGTGTAGCCTGGAATGCTAGAACCACAGTCATCCTGACAATGGTTACCCAAGAAAAACGGCCATTTTTGAGGCAGTTCCTAGCAACACTGCTCAGACATATTTTTCTACTCAAACACCTCAGGGGTCATAGCTGGATGTTGCCCAAAGAATGCTGCAGATTAATTATTTTAAGCTCAGGGGCATGGAAGATGGGATCTTTGGAATTGAGAGCAGCAGGAGAGAAGGCACTGCTAAAAATAGAAATAAAGTGAAGAATGGAATTTTGGAGAAAAGAAACTACACTCAAATTCTCAAAATTAGAATTCTAAGGAAAAAAATCCTCTATTCAACTCAGGCCTTTGTGGAAAAAATTAAAGAACAAGACACTTTAATACAGACACACAACATACACACACTTTTCCAGTTATGTTGAAGGCAGGGCATAGAAAATACTCTTGAACATAGAGTATGGTCTGTGGCTGCGTGGAATAATGTCATGATATTTTATAAGGATGTAAGAAATGTTCCACCACCTTGTCATGTGTTGCTGCAGGAAACTGGTATGATTATGCTGAACGAGTGCATATAAGTTTTGGTAGTTTACAGATTCTGTAAAAAACTACATATTTACAGATAAAGAATGTGGCAGTTTGGAGGTGTAAACTAGATAAAACTCAGATAAGGTGATAATCTCATATGCAAATTTGGTGTATTTAAAAAGGAAAAAAAATAAGATAGTAAAATGAAATTTTAAAAGAATGGTTAAATATATATTACCATCAACTAATATATCTTTACTTAGAGAGAAAGAAATTTCCCACATTCCCTGTCAATGATAATTGGAAATGAAACTTTTTAGTCCTTTTTAATTGTAAATTCTATAGAACTAATAGGCTTCAATGATATGAGATTCTAAGAAATGTCTTTTTCACATAAATTTTTGGAAAAGATTTTCTTCCTAACATTTAATGAAATAATATTAAAGTACTCTAACTTGTAGAAAAATAATTAGAGGGAACAAAATAGTTTTCAGTTGTTCCTCCATTTTTTAATAATCACAATTTTAAATTTATAATTCAGAAGAAATCATTTTACATTGCATCATGATCATTTAAACAACAGTTAGGAGTTCCAGGTTTTGTTTCAAGAAAACCAGTCCTGATTTTCTGGATATCTTTGGGTTGTTCTCCAGTGCAGTGAGATTCTGATGCAGGTATTCATATATATATATATATATTTTTGTGTGTGTGTGTGTGTGATCTTTTTTTTTTTTTAATTTTAATTTTTTTTATTATGGGTAAAAATCAAAATTCTCACAATACATACCAACATTTGCAAAATGATATATAAATATATATGCATATATGTGCATTTGCTTACAAAAATGTTATTTATGTATATATGTAAGTATATTTTCAGAGGTGCTTAGATACCCAAATATTACACAGAACCCACTGGGATTCCCTTGTTGCCCACCTCCCATACCTCCCACCACATCCCACACAAACATCTCTCACAAGTGTGGCCCACCACCCTCAATGGACTTACACATCCTGGGGCCTTGCCACCAACCATTGACCACAGTTCACATTGTAGACCACACTCTCTCCCACACAGTTCTGAGTGGTGTGTGCTGATTTAAAATGGCCTACATCCATTGCCAGAAAGGTACTCAGGACAATCTCCAAATCCCAAAGAAGACCCTGTATTTCAACTGCTAGTCCCCTCCCTGCCCCAAAAGTGTCTAGGGGCCACTCGCTCCACCTCATTGTTATAATTTCTTCCATTGCTAGAATCATCATATGTGAACAGGAGAATACCATCAAGTCCACTCTAGTCCATAGTTCTTCCCCCAATCCTGAGGGGACTGGGCTGGTGATGTGCACTCCACCTCCAAGTGACAGAGGGCTTATATCCCATGGATATGGTGGGTGGGATGATCCTACCTGCAGATGCAGGCCCTCTCCATTCCCTGGGATGGCCATTGCCCATCATTGTCTCCTCGCCAGGTGACTTGGATGAGTCCATTGAGCTGTAGGGTAGGAGTTGCAGCTCCACCGCAAATGTCTTTAAAATAAAATTACATACTGATATGGATATAAGATTGGCAGAAAATGTAAATTTTAAAAGAGAGTGAAATTTGGTTAGGTTAATTATTATCAATGCTATGAAAGAGATAGTATGGCATAAAGACATATAAAGGAAAATATTTAGTCTGATATAAAGAAAATAAATTAAAACAAAATTCTAATTATTTTAACCCAGGAGGAACTTTCAGGCACAATTATTTCTAGGAATAAAATCATTTTTTTATCATGCAATTTCCATTAAGGCATTCATTCCTTCTGAATAAAAAATTACTTTTTGAGAATTACCCATATCCAGTTGGCTTAAATTCCCCCACATAACAAAATCAATAGGAAAATCATAGTATTTCCAAACAGTGATCCTCAGAGCAATGGGATCCAAGGACAGAAGAAAAAATGGGAATAGAATGAGAAATTATTTTCATTTCAATGAAGAGCCAGCATTATCAAAAGTCACCAGACACATCCCATTTTAGTGCAAAGTACAAACTTTTCATGGAACATGAAATTGAACTTTTGGCCCTGGATTCCAAAAGGGCTCCCACTGGTGTAGCCTGGAATGCTATAATCATGGTACTCTTGCTATTTTTGACCCAGGAAAAATGGCTAAGAGGCGGTTCCTAGCAATTGGCCACACACATATTTTTTCTAATCCTTCACCTCAGGTTTATTCCCTGGGTGCTGCCCAAACAATGCTGCAGACTTATTTGGAGCTTGTGGGTATGGAAGATGGGACCTTTGGAAAAGACAGCATCAGGAGAGAAGGCACTGATAAAAATAGGAAAGAAAGAGAAGAATGGAAACTTGGAGAAAAGAAACTAAACTCTAATTCTCAAAATTAGAAATAAAAGGGAAAATAATCCACTAGTCAAGTCGGGATTGTGTGGAAAAAATTAAAACACAAGAGTCTTTAAAAGAGACACAGAACATACACACACATTTACAGACAGGTTGAAGGCAGGGCATGGAAAATAGTTTTGAACAAATTGCATGGTCTGTGGCTGGGGGGAATAATGTCACGATATTTTTTCATGATGCAAGAAATATTCTGGCATGTGATGTTGGAGGAAAGAGGTAAGAGTATGCTGATCAAGTGCATAAAGCTTTTGTTGGTTTACAGATTCTCTTAAAAAATATGTATTTACAGAAACAAGAATGTGGCATTTTGAAGGTGAAAACAAGATAAAACTCAGATTATGATGATTCTCATATGAAAATTTGGTGTATTTAAAAAAGAAAAAAAATTAAACTACTCGGTAAAATACAATTTTAAAAAATGGTTAAATATATATTATTGTCTACTCATAAATCTTTACTGAGAGAGAAAGAATTTTTCCACATACCCTATCAATGCAAATAGGAAATGAAACAATTTACCTCTTTTAAAAAGTAAACTCTTAAAATTAAGAGGCTTCAATGATGTGAGTTTGTGTGCAATGTCTTTTTCACATAAATTTTTGGAAAATATTTTCTTCCTAAGAGTTAATGAATTTATATGAAACTACTCTAACTTGCAGAAATAATTGGAGGAAACCAAATGCTTCTCAATGATTCCTCCATTTTTTAATTACCACAAATTAAAATCAATAGTCCTGAGGAAATCATTTTACATGACATCATGATTGTTTACTGAATGGATAGGAAGCTCCATCTTTTGTTACAAGAACACGATTTTGAAATTCTGGATATCATTGGTGTGTCCTTCAGTGCAGTGGCATAGTGATGCAGGTATCCATATATATATGTGTGTGTGTGTGTGTTCTTATACCTTATTGTAATTTTTTTGAAAGAATTGGAAATGAAATCAAGGTCATTCTTACAAAGAAAGAATCCTCAGATAGGCAAAATGCTGGAATTCAGAATAAACAGCACCCAAACTCAAAATTTCTCCTATTCCTTGTGAAAGACTCTTCCCAAACAGGAAAGAAAAGACACTGGTAAGCTCCATTATTTGATAAAGAGGCACTCAACTTTTCACATGCTATCATGGGAGAGAGGAATGGTGCATAAAAATAAGGACCTAGTACATCAAGCAGAATGTACAGCCTTCCATTCTTTTCACACGTGATTATAGCATCCTACAATAAAGAAAAACAAAACCAAGACCACTTTAGAGAAATAGGTAACTCCAAAATTTCCAGTTTTACTCACATCACCCTCTTTCCCTTCATCTATTTTTTAGCGACAGATATCATTCATACATGAATATTCAAACATTTCTAGTGAAGAAAAATACACAAGACCTTACAAAATAAAAGAGCATAGCTCCTTACTGGGAACATATACACACATCTCAAGGTAGAACTTGAATAGTGAATCAGTTTTTAATCTTGTCCTGACCATCTTTCAAACACAACTAAAAACTATAAATCATGCCTCGCCTTTTCTGTACATTTTCTTACATTGCCAATAGTTTTTAAAACAAATCTGTTTCAATGATAAAAATTAAACCAATATCCTATTTTTCCAATGTGTACATTCACAGGTGATTGGTATATTTACAGAGGTGTGCATTCCACTCTTCAATCATTATTAAACCCTTTCAATATTTATGTAATAAATATAAAAAAAAACAAGAAAATCCACATTAACAAAGCAGAAATTTTCACTTTACAAACCCTTTGTTGGCACTGCCTTAAATAGGTGTTTTTCTGAGTGTACTTGAATAAATTTTTTAAGTTTCTCTCCATTCTATTGATATGTGATCCCATACCACACCCTGGGGAGAAAGTGATCAATGAATGTCCTTTTTAAACTTGTTGCAAACATCATTAATAAAAAATTATATACTGAAGTAGATATAAGTTGACAGAAATTGTAAATTTTAAAAGGGAGTGAAATTTGGTTAGATTTAATGTTATCAATCATATGAAAGAGATAGTATGGCACAAATATGTATAAAGGGAAATAATTCATTGGATATAATGGATATGATTTAAAACAAAATTCTAAATCATTATATTATACATAGAATATTCAGACATAATAATTTCTAGGCATGAAATCATTTTTTTTTACCATACAATTTCCATTAAGAAATTCATTCTTTTGGAGTAAAAAATTTCTCTTTGGGAATTGCCCACATCCAATTTGCATAAATTCCCACAAATAACAAGATCGCTAGGTATACCATAGTATTTCTGACCATCGATCCTGAGAGTAATGGAAATTATTGGCAGAGGAAGAAATGAGCATACAATGAGACAGTATTGTCATCTCAATGCAGAGCCAACATTATCAAAAGTTGATAATATTTATTTGGAATTGAATGATCTTTGCCCTTTTAAATAGTATGCTCTTTAAAAATAAGTGGCTTCAATTATATGTGTTCATGTGGAATGGATTTTTTACATAAATTTTTGGAATATGTTTCATCCTAATAGTTAATAAAATAATCTTAAACTACTTTTACTTGGAGAATGAAAATGGGAGAACTTACCCTTCACAGTGATTCCTCATTTTGAAAAATCCCAATCTTAAATAAATTACTCAAAGATCTTTATACAGGACATCATGATTGTTTACTGAATTGTAAGGAGGCTCCAGGTATTTTTTCCAAGGAAACTGTATTAGTCAGTCAAAGGGGTGTTAATGTGAAATGTCAAAAATGGGTTTGTCTTTATAAAGGGTATTTATTTGGGGTAGAATTCCACATATACCAGGCCATAAGTCAATATGTTTCTTCTCTCACCACAGTCCATTGCCACGTATTAGAGCAAGACAGCTGTGGGTGTTTGCCAGGGTTCAGACTTCTGGGGTTCCTCTCTTCCTGGGGCTGCATTTCTCTCCAAGCTTAGCTCTTCTGTTTCCTCCACAAGGTTAGCTGTAGACTATCAGGTGACTGGCTCACTTCTCTTCTCCTAGGGCCTTTTCTCCAACATCAAAACTGGTTCTCAAAAACTGCTTCTACTGTTCTTTGCCTTGTCTTTTATATTCGATTCCCCACCCACCATGGTGTGGGGCTTAATGTCCTAATCATGCCCAGATTAACAGATCAGTTTACAAGCATGATACAGTTATATTTTTGGAATTCATAATGACATCAAATTGGCCAACAGTTACACTCCACCCTCTGAATTCCAAAAATATATTACAATATTCAAAAATCCTTAAATCAGTAACAATTCAACTACAAAATCATATCATAATCATTTTAAAGAAATATAGTTCACTGTGAGGCAAAGTCCTGTCCCCTATAGAACTCTGAAACTTATAAAACCATTTAACTGCTTTCAATACACAAATGGAAAGACAAAGGTTAAACATTTTCAGTATCATAAGAAGAAACTGGGATGTTAAACATGAGTCATGGATCCTCTACAGTTCAGTAAACCTGCAGGGCATCCTCCATTCGATTTCAAAGTCTGGGTCATTCTTAAGACCATGGTTTCTTCTCCTTGGGGCCACAAGGGAACCCACCCTTTCCACAGGCTTGCCCAATGGCCATTTTCTTGGCTCCACTCTCATCAAGCATCTGGGTGTTGACCTCACCCTCCAAGAGTGTTGGGGTGATTGCCACACCTTACCCAATCTTTGGGTTAGAGTCTTACCCCTCCTAATCCAGTGAGGTGAAGATAATATTCCCCTAACCTTTGGCATACAGGTTCAACCCACTCAGAGCAATGAGTTGACCACCTGACCTTCCCTAACTTTTGGCATACATGTTCAACCCTATCACAGCAATGGGTTGACCACCTGCCCTTCTCTAATCCATTGGGGACAGGGACACCCCTCTCAAACCTATGGGGTGTTGACCTTAACTGCCCTAATCTTGGAGGATTGTGCTCCACCCTCTCTGAACCCTGGGATGGCAAAACTCTCCCAGAACATCGGGTGGGGACATCCATCCTCTTCAACTGCTGGGGAAAACTCACCCTCTCTGCACCATGGTTCATCAAAACTTTCTCAGAATGTCAGGTAGGAACATCCACCCTCTTCAACTGCAAGGGTAAACTCACCCTCTCTGTACACATAGGTGTATCTCCTCTCTTGGTGCAAGGAGATGACTTAAGTCCAAATACCTGCTTCAATGGTAGGTGATTTTCCTTCAATCTCTCCTATCCTTGTTCTCTTTTTTCCAAGCTGACAGTGGTTTTGTTCATACAGGTCTCTCAAAAACTTTGTTGGTTTAGCATACAGGAAGCAGGGGTACAAGCCATCTGACAGTAAGACTTTCCACAAGTCTTTCTGAGATAACTGCATCTTCAATTCTGAGTTACGAGTTCCAATTTTAGTAAAGTCTTCAAATGGGGGATTTTCATCTGGGAATTGGATTTCCAGAAACTTGGAAGTTCCGGAATTAGTTTCTGTTTTCTTTTTGCCCAAAACTTCTGTCGTTAGTGTATTTCTCTCTTCTAGTATTTTGCTATAAGCTGCAATGAGAAGTCAAGCCACATTCTCCAAATTAACCTTGGAAAGTTCTTTAGCTAAATGCTATGGTTCGCCATTTTCAAATTCTGTCTTCCATATAACAACAGGAGTTAATCTTGTTAAGTTCTCTGCAACTTTAAAACATGGATTGCCTTTCCTCCAGTTTCCAATAAAGTTTCATCACTTACTTCTAAGGCATCATAGAAAGTCTCTTTAGAGTCCATATTACTATCAACAGTCTCTTCAAAGTGATCTAGGCCTTTTCCATCAAGCATTTCACAATTCCTCCAAAAAATACCCCTTACCCATTTATAAAACCACTCCAACATTTGGGTATATGCAAAAGCACTTCCCCACTCCTCGGTACCAAATTCTGTATTAGTCAGCCAAAGGGGTGCTAATGTGAAATATCAAAAATGGGTTGTTCTTTATAAAAGGTATTTATTTGGGGTAGATGTCCACATATATCAGGTCATAAAGCATTAAATTTTTTCTCTCACCACAGTCCATTGGCATGTGTTAGAGCAAGACAGCTGCTGGTATTTGCCATGGTTTAGGCTTCTGGGATTTCTTTCTTCCCAGGGCTGCATTTCTCTCTGGCTTATCCCTTCTGATTCCTCCACAAGGTCAGCTGTAGACTATCAGGTGAGCGACTCACTTCTCTTCTCCTGGGGCCTTTTCTCCAACATCAAAAACACTTCTCAAAAACTGCTCCTCCTGTCCTTTGCCTTGCCTTTTATATTTGATTCCCCACCAATCAAAGGGTGGGGGTCAACACCCTAATCATAACCTAATTATGCCCAGATTAACAGATCAGTTTACAAGCATGATCCAATTATATTTTTGGAATTCATAATTGCATCAAATTGGCCCACAGTTACAGAAACCATTCCAGATTTTCTAGATATCTTTGTGTTGTTCTCCAGCGCAGTGGACTATGATACAGTTATACATATATATTTGTGATCTTAGGCCATATTGTAATATTGTTAGAAAGAATTGAAAATGAAATCAAACACCTTTTGGCAAAGAAAGCAGAATCCACAGTTACACAAAAAAAATGCCAGAACTCAGAATAAACACTTTATGAATTCAGAATTTCTTCTATGGCTTTTGAAAATCTCTTCCAACAGGAGAGATAAGGCACTGGTAAGGTCCATTAGTTGACAAAGAGGGAGTCAATGATTCACCAGATAACATGGGGTAGAGGAATGGATCATAAATTAAGGAACTGACCCCTCAAGCAGAAACACTGCCCTCCAGTTAATACACACTTGATTATAGCATCCATCAGTGAAGTAAAACAAATAAAAGATGACTATAGAGAAATATGTAATTCCAAAATTTCCTGTTTGACTCACACCAACTTATTTCCCTTAATCTATTTTTTAGCAATTGATATCATTCATACAGGAACATAAAAAAACCTGTAGTTAAGAGGAAAACAAACGACCTTGCAAAATAATGGGGCATGACACCTTATAGGGAACCTATTCAAATATCTCAAGGAGTAAATTCAATTGTGACTCATTTTTTAAAACTTGGCTATACCATCTTTCAAACATGACTAATAACTATGAATCATGCCTCACCTTTGGTGTACATTTTCTGACATCCCCAATATTTTTTAAAACAAATCTATTTTAATGATAAATATTAAACCGATATCCTATTTATCCAATGTGTACATTGCCTGAGGATTGCTTTATTCACAGAGGTGTGCATTCCTCTCTTCAATAATTATTTAAACTTTTCAATATTTCTATAATAATTATAATAAAGAAAGAAAATCCAGATGAAAGAAGAAGAAATAATTCACCTCTCAAACCTTTTGTTGTCACTGGAATGTATAAGTGTTTTTCTGGGTGTCCTTGAAAAAAATTTTCAGTTGTCTATCCACTCTATTGATATGTGATCACATACCACCTCATGTGGAGAAAGGGAGCAATGAATGATCTTTTAAATTGTGTTGCAAGCACCTTTAATATAAAATTATATTTTGAAATGTATATATGTTTGACAGAAAATGTAAATTTAAAAAGGGAGTGAAATTTCATTAGATTTGTATTATCAATGATATGAAAGAGAAATATGACACAAACACTTATAAAGGAAAATAATTAGTCTGATATAATGGAAAAAATTAAAACTAAATTCTAATTATATTATTCCAGGAGGAACATTTGGGCATAATAATCTCTGGGAATGAAGTAATTTTTTTTATCATGCAATTTCTTTTAAGGCATTCAGTCTTTCTGAGTAATAAATTCCTCTTTGGGAATTACCATCATCCCATTGTCATAAATTCCCACACAAAACAAGATAATAGGAAAACCATATTAATTCAAAACAATGATCATAAGAGCAATGTAATCCAAGGGAAAAGGAAGAAAAGAGAATAGAATGTGAAAGTACTGTCATCTCAATGAAGGGCCACTATTATCTAAAGGCACCAGACTCCAGATACATCGACTTTTAATGAAATGGATTAGCTTTTCAAGAAACATGAAATTGAACTGTTGGCCCTGGATTCCAAAAGGTCCCCCACTGGTGTAGCTTGGAATGCTAGAATCATGGTCTTTCTGCCATTGGTGACCTAGGAAAAATGGCTTAGAGACGGTTCCTAGCAACTGGCCTCTCACGTATATTTTCTAATACTCCACCTCAGGGTTCTAAGTTGGGTGTTGCTGAAATAATGCTGCAGACTAATTATTTGGAGTTCGGTGGCATGGGTGGTGGGTTTTTTGGAAAAGATAGCAGCAGGAGAGAAGGAACTGTTAAAAATAGAAAAGAAAGAGAATAATGGAAACCTGGAGAGAAGAAACTACACTCTAATTCTCAAAATTAGAATTAAAAGGAAAACAAATCCACTAGTCAACTCAGGACTTTGTGGAAAAAAATAAAACACAAGTCCTTAAAACAGAAACACAACATACACACAACTTTCCAGTCATGTTGAAGGCAGGGCTTGGAATAAAATTTTGAACATATAGTATGGTCTGTGGCTAGAGGGGATAAAAATCATGATATTTTATCATGATGTAAGAAATATTCCAATACAGAATCATGTGATGCTGGAGGAAAATGATATATGTATGCTGATTGAGTGCATTAATGTTTATTTACTATACAGATTCTGGTTAAAAATATGTATTTACAGAAACAAGAATGTGGCAGTTTTGGTGAAAACTAGATATAACTCAGCTAAGGGTGATACTTTCCCATATGCAAATTTGGTATATAGAAAGGAGAAAAAATTAAAGCACTCAGTAAAACACAATTTTAAAATAATGATTAAATATCTATTATTGTCTAATAATACATATTTACATAGAGAGAAAGAATTTTTCCTCATACACTGTCAATGTTAATTGGAAATGAAACTTTTTACCCCTTTTAAATAGTAAGTTCTTTAAAATTAAAAGGATTAAATGATGAGTTGTGTGAAATGCCTTTTTCACATAAATTTTTGGAATATATTTTTTTCCTAATAGTTAATGAAATAATATTAAATTTCTCTCTCTTGGAGAAAAATAATGAGAGGAAACCAAATAATACTCAGTGATTCCTCCATTTTTAATAATCACAATTTTAAATCAATAATTCAGAGGAGATCTTTGTACATGACTTCCTGGTGGTTACTTAATGGTTAGAAGGCTCTAAGTTTTGTTTCAAGTAAAGCATTCCTGATTTTCTGAATATTTTTCTGTCATTCTGGAGTGGAGATTGATTGTGATGCAAGTATCCAAACACACACACACACTCAAATACACACACACACACATATATATCAAAGGGCTCATATGCCACATTGTAATTTTTAAGAAAGAATTGGATATAAAATCAAACTCATTCTTAAAAAGAAAGCATAATCCACATATACACAAACAAAATGCTGGTATTCAGAGTAAATAGTTCCCGAACTCAAAATTTCTACAATGCCTTTTGAAAGTCTCTTCGACACAGGAGATAAAAGGCACTGGTAAGGTCCATTAACTGACAACGTGGGAGCCAACTAATCACAACAAATCATGGGGGAGAGGAATGGTTCATAAAATAGGGACTTAGTCCATCAATCAGAATGTACTGCCTTCCTTTCTAAGCATTTGTGATTATTCCCTCCAACAATGAAGAAAAACAACAACAAAGAAAAACATTTTAGAGAAGTAGGTAATTCCAAAATTTCCTGTTTGTCTCACACCACCCTCTTTCACTTAATCTATTTTTAGTGATGGATATCATTCATAGATGAACACAGAAAAACTTGTAGTGAAGAGAAAAACACAGGACCTTTCAAAATAAAGGGGCATAACAACTTACAGGGGACCTATACAAACATCTCAAGGAGTAAACTGAATTGTGAATCATTTTATAAATCTTGGCAAGACCATGTCTCAGGCACCTCTAATAACTATGAATTGTGACTCACATTTTGTGTACATTTTCTGACATCATCAATATTTTTAAAAGAAATCTGTTTCAATGATAAATATTAAACCAATATCATATTTATCCAACATGTACTTTCCCTGGTGATTGTTATATTCACAGAGGTGGGCAAGCCTCTCTTCAATCAATATTAAACACTTTCAATAATTCTGTAATAACTACAATAAAGAAAGAAAATTCAGGTGAACCAAGAAGAAATATTCACCTCTCAAACCTTTTGTTGACACTGCCATGCATATGTGTTTTTCTGGTTGTCCTTGAAAAAGAATTTTTGGTTATCTATCCAGTCTGTTAATATATGATGACAAACTACATCATGTGGACAAAGGGAGAAATAAAAGTCCTTTTTAAATGTGTTGCAAATGTCTTTAATATAAAATTATATACTCAAATGGACATAAATTTCACTGAAAATGTAGATTTTAAAAAGGAGTGAAATTTGGTTAGTTTAATATAATCAATGATATGAAAGAAAAAATATAGAAAAAATATTTATAAAGGAAAATAATTAGTCTAATATAGTGGAAATAATTTAAAACAAAATTCTAATCAATTTATTCCAGGAGGAAGATCAGGCATAATAATCTCTAGGCATGAAAAAAATTTTTTCTTCTATCATGCATTTTCCATTAAGGCATTCATTCTATCTGGGTAAAAAATTCCTCATTGGGAATTGCCCACATCTCATTGGCATAAATTCCCTCACATAACATGATCACTAGGAAATCATTAATATTTCCAAATAGAGATCCTCAGATCAATGGATTCCAACAGCAGAGGAATAAATGAGAATAGAATGAGGAAGTATTGCCATCTAAATGAAGAGCCAATATCATCAAGATTAACCAGACCCCAGATACATCCCATTATATTGCAACGGATAAAAATTTCAAGTAACATAAATTGAACTTTTTGACCTGGATTCCAAAAGGGCTCCCCCTGGTGTAGCCTGGAAAGCTAGAATAACATTCCTCCTGACATTGATGACAGAGTATATGAGTATGCCGAACAATTGCATAAATATTTTGTTAGTTTACAGATTCTGTTAGAAAATATTCATTTACAGAAACAAGAATGAGGTAGTTTGGAGGTGAAAATTAATATAACTCAGATTAGGATGATACTCCACATATGCAAATTTGGTATATTGAAAAAAGAAAAAAAAAATTAATACTCGATAAAATACAATCTTAAAAGAATGGTTAAATATCAATTATTCCCTCCTAATATATCTTTACTAACAGAGAATTTTTCCACATACACTTTTAATGCAAATTGGAAATGAAACATTTTAGCCATTATAAATAGTAAATTCTTTAAAATTAACAGGCTTCAATGATATGAATTTGTGTGGAATGACTTTTTCACATAAATTTTTGGAACATATTTTCTTCCTAATCGTTAATGAAGTAGTATTAAACTAATCTAACTTTGAGAAAAATAATGGAGGAAACCAAATGCTACTCAGTGATTCCTCAATATTTTAATAATCACAATATTAAATTGATAGTTCAGAGGAAATTATTTTATATGTAGTCATGATTGTTAACTGAATGTTTAGGAGGTTCCAGGTATTGTTTCAAAAAAACCACTCTTGATTTTTCTGGATATCTTTAGGGAATTCTTCAGAACCGTGGGACTTTGATGCAGGTATCCATATATATATATATGAGCCTCTTATTCCATATTGTAATTTTTAGAAAGAACTGGAAATAAAATCAAACTCATTCTTACAAAGAAATCAGAATCCACAGATACACAAACAATACACTGGAACTCCAAATAAAAAGCTCCTGAACACAAAATTTCTCCAATGTCATCTGAAAATCACTTCCCACACAGGACAGAAAAGACACTGGTAAGGTCCATTAGTTTGCAAAGTTGGAGGCATGTATTCACAAGATATAATGGAAGAGAGGAATGGTTCAGTAAAAATAAGGACCTAGTCCTTATTTTATCCATTCTCTTGATATGTGGTCATATTCAACATCACGTGGAGAAACGGAGCAATGAATGGTCTTTTTAAACATGTTGCAAATGACTTTAATATAAAATTTTATACTGAAATGGTTATAATTTTGACAGAAAATGTAAATTTAAGGAGGAGTGAAATTTGGTTAAATTTAATAATATCAATGATATGAAAGAGATAGTATGACACAAACACTTATACAGGAAAATAATTAGTCTGATATAATGGAAATAAATTAATACAAAATTCTAATTATTTTGTACCATCAGGAACATTTGAGCCTTGTAATCTCTAGGCATTAAATAATTTTTTTTAATCATGAAATTTCCATTAAAACATTGATTCTTTCTTAGTAAAAAATTCCTCTTTGGAAATTGACCACATCTCTTTGGCATAAATTCCAACACATAATAAGATCACTAGGTACACCATAGTATTTCCAACAAGCAATCCTCAGAGTAATGGAACCTAATGGCAGAGGAAGAAATGAGAATAAAAAGAGACTGTTTTGTCATTTCAATGCAGAGTCAACTTTATCAAAACTCACCAGACAACAGATACATCCAATTATAGTGCAATGGATAAACTTTTCAAGTAATATGAAATTGAAATTTTGGCCCTGGATTCCAAAAGGGCTCTGGCTCGTGAAGCCTGGACTATAAGAATCATGGTCCTCCTGCCATTGGTGACCCAGGAAAAATGGCCAAGTGGTGGTGTCTTGCAACTGGCCTCACTCATATTTTCTCTACTCCTCCACCTAAGCATTCTAAAATTGGTGTAGCCCAAACAATGCTGCAGACAAATTATTTATACCTTGGGATCATGGAGGACAGGATCTTTGGAAAACAGGAGAAAGTGAGAAGGCACTGTTAAAAATAGAATAGAAGAAGAATGGAATCCTGGAGAAAAGAAAGTACACTATATTTCTCAAAATTAGAATTAAATGGGAAAAAATTCCACTAGTCAACTCAGGACTATGTGGAAAAAATTAAAACACAAGTCTTTTTTTTCAGTTTTGTTAAAGCTTTATTTGTTATATTTAATATATGAACATATAAACCATTAAAAACTAAAATGTAAACACAGATGAATAAATATATACATTACTTGATTAAATGAAATGGAAACATATAAATTTATTTTTGAATCAAACAATATGTTACACAATATATATGGTTTATAGTAACACAATCATAAAGTATTTTTCCTTTGGTTCTGGCTTGTTTCACTCAACATAAGAGTCTTTAAAACAGACACACCACATACACACAACTTTCCAGACATGTTGAAGGCAGGGCATGGAAAATAGTTTTGAACATATACTATGGTCTGTGGCTAGTGGGGAATAATGTCATGATATTTTATCATGATGTAAGAAATATTCCTCCATGGTGTGGTGTGATGCTGGAGGTCATTGTTATGGGTATGCTGATCTAGTGCATAAATGTTTTCTTAGTTTACACATTCTGTTAAAAAGTATGTATTTAAAGAAAAAAGAATATGGCAGTTTGGAGGTGAAATCTAGATATAACTCAGATTAGGATGATACTCAGTCATATTGAAATTTAGTGTATGAAAAAAGAAAAAAAATTAAAGTACTCGGTAAATCACAATTTTAAATGAATGGTTAAATATCAATTATCATCTATTAATAAGCCTTTACTTAGAGAGAAAGAACTTTTCCACATATCTTGTCAAGGCTAATTTTAAATGAAACTTTTTACACCTTTTAATTAGTAAATTTTTTAAAATCAAGAGTCTTGCACCACCAAACCCAGGAAGCACTGGTGGGTGGGTGGATTAGGAAGGGCAGGTTCAAATTCCCAGGGCATGTAACTGTGAATCTTGACATTCCATGGGTCAGGATAGGGTGGTAGCTTGGGCCCTGGGGGGCTGCGGGGAAGGGAACAGTCAAGATCTAATGGGGTGTTTGGTGGTCATGGGTAAGGTTTTTCTTTATCTTACAGTAATGGACACAGGACATGGTAAATAATATCAAAATTATTAAACTATATTCTAAATTGTAAATTATACTGTAAATCATAGACAATGTTTAGCTGCTATATTTTGCTTTCTGTATAACAGTTATAACAATGCTAACATCCAAAAAAGGGGGTGTTAATATGGGGTGGGGAAGGGGGGGTGGTTTGGTATCTGGGAGTCTCTGGCACTCCATGTGTGACTTTGCTGAGACCTAAAACTTCTTTGAAAATTAAATGAAAAATTGGGAGAAAATGGGGATTGAGAGGGGGAAGATGTCCTGGCACACTGGAAATCCGATAACACAGTCATAAAAGGAAGGCAAAAAATGAAAAGAGAAAGGGAAAAAAAAAAGAAAAAAATATATGTATATTTAAAGGCATTTCCTTTGCTTTTTTGCCCATTTTTTGAATGTCCCAATCCACTAATTATATTTTGTTTTGTTTTGTTTGTTTATTTGTTTTGTGTTTTTTCTTGTTTTTTTTCCTTCTCTTTTATTTTCCCTGAGTTTCCTTATGTTTGTCTCTTGCATGTAAGCTTATCATAGTTGTTTCATTTTCCTAGTAAATGTATTTGATTATTTTATGGACTACATGTTAATGGAGGATTTGGATTACAGAGGGGCTACAATGGGTACTGCAGGGGATTATTGGTGGGGGGTGTCTGGGAGGGGGATTCATGGGAATTAGTTTATCCGAATATATATGAAGATATATAAAATCGTTCTAAAAATCAAAAGATGGGGCATGGTCACGATGGGTGGACAATCTCAAAATAAATGAGGGAATCTGAATTCCTAGCCTGGACAGCTCTTCCACAGTCTCCAAGGGAGCAGCAATAGTTCTCTGAGTGCAGGGACAGTGTCTGTCAAAAGAGGATGATGCACTGATGTGTTCTTTTTATTGATGACTACTCTTGTGAGTCTGTGCTCTTGTAACTGAGACTTAGCCTGCAGTTGTGGGGTGCCTAAGGGTTGCCACCTGAGAGCCTCCTTGTTGCTGAAATGTGGTCTCTCTATAAGCCAAACTCAGCATATGATTGCACTACCTTTCCCCCAATGTGGGACATGACTTTCGGGGATGAGCCTCCCTGGCAATGAGGGATTAATACCAAGTGCCAACTGGCAACACAACTGGAAAAAGACCTTGAATAAAAGGGGGAAAGGTAAAGACAAATGAGTTCAAGTGGCTAAGAGACTTCAACGAGAGTCAGGAGGTCATCCCAGAGGTAACTCTTACACACACCTCAGTAGGAGCTCATAGAACATCTAAGTGCCTATCACCTCACACAGAGGGGCTCCTGAGAGCTCTGGAGACAACCAGGTCCTATATAAGTGGGGATAGCCCCAGAGACTGATGCCCTATCAGTGGGTTCTACTTTGGGATCTGTGCTCCTGAGAGTGACAGAATTGGACTCAAATAAGTCCTCCTTGAACATGCTTCATCAGTCCCTTGTATTTAAACCTATATGTGATGCAGAACTTTTTACGTATACTTCTAGAGACTGGAGCCTCTGGCCTACCTATGTGCCAGGTGTGCATGGAATTTCGGTGGAGCTGCAACTCCTACCCTACAGCTCAATAGATGCATCCAAGTCACCTGGTGAGGAGACAACGATGGGCAACGGCCATCCCAGGGAATGGAGAGGGCCTGCATCTGCAGTCAGGATCATCCCACCCACCATATCCATGGGATATAAGCCCTCTTTCACTTGGAGGTGGAATGGACATCACCATCCCAGTCCTTTCAGGGTTGGGGGAGAACTATGGGCTAGAGTGGACTTGATGGTATTCTGTTGTACACATATGGTGATTCTAGCAATGGAAGAAATTATAACAATGAGGTGGAGCGAGTGGCCACTTGACACTTTTGGGGCAGGGAGGGGACGAGTAGTTGAAATACAGGGGCTTCTTTGGGATTTGGAGGTTGTCCTGAGTACCGTTGTGGCTACGGATGTAGGCCATTTTAAATCAGCACACACCACTCAGAACTGTGTGGGAGAGAGTCTGGTCTATGATGTGAACTATGGTCTAGGGTTGGTGGCAAGGCCCCAGGATTTGTAAGTCCATTGAGGGTGGTGGGCCACACTTGTGGGAGATGTTTGTGTGGAACGTGGTGGGAAGTTTGGGAGGTGGGCAACATGGGAATCCCAGTGGGTTCTGTGTAGTATTTTCAGTAATCTAAGCACCTCTTAAAATATATTTCTATATATATATAAATAAAAAAAAAAGAAGTGGAAACGGAGAGTTGGAGAGGTGAGGAAATTTCTTGTTTATTAATTGTCATTTTTTGTTTATTATTATTGTTGAAATAATGAAAATACTCTAATAATGATTGAAATGATGAATGCACAAGTATGAGATTATGCCAAATACTATTATTGTTCACATTGAATGAATTGTATGCTTTGTTAATATGTACCAATAAAATAGATTTGTTTAAAAAAAATCAAGGGTCTTCAATGATTTGAATTTGTGTGATATGCATTTTTCACATAAATTTTCAGAATAGATATTTTTCCTAATAGATAATGAAATAATATTAAACAACTCTAACTTGGATAAAAATAATTGGAGGAAACCAAATACTTCTCAGGGATTCCTCCATTTTTTAAAAATCACAAATTTAAATTGATAATTCAGAGTAAATCACTTTACATGACATCATGCTTGTTTACTGAATGGTTAAGAGGGTCCAGGTTTTGTTTAAAGATAAGCCTTGCTCATTTTCTGGATATTGTTGGGTAGTTCTCCAGTGCAGTGGGGCTTTGATGTTAATATTCATATATATATATATATGTGTGTGTGTTCTTATGCCATATTTTAATTATTTAGAAAGAATTGATAATAAAATCAAACTCATTCTTACAAAGGAACCAGAATCCACAGATACATAAACAAAATGCTGGAACTCAGATTAAACAGCTCCTCAACTCAAAATTTCTCCTATGTATTGCAAAAGTCTCTTCAAACACAGGAGATAAAAGTCAGTGTTAATGTACATTAGTTGACAAAGATGGAGTCAACTAGGAACAAGGTACCATGGGGTGAAGAATGGTTCATAAAAATAAGGACCAAGTCCATCAAGCAGTATGTACTTCCTTCAATTCCATGCACATGTGATTATCACAACCAAAAATGAAGAAAAACAAAACAAAAACCACTGTAGAGAAATAGGTAATTGCAAAATTTCCTGTTTGACTCACACCACCCTTTTTTCATTAATTTATTTTTTAGTGATGGATATCATTCATACATGAACATACACACACTTGTAGTGAAGAGCAAAACACACGACCTCATAAAATAAAGGGGCATAATACCTTAGAGGGGATCTACACACATATCTCAATGAGGAATTTGAATTGAGAATCAGTTTTTAAATCTGCACCAAACTGTTTTCAAACAGAAGTAATAACTATGAATAATGCCTCGCCTTTTCTGTGTATTTTCTTTTTTTTTTAAATTTTAACTTTATTTCATACATTTAATAATTGAAAACATAAGCAATAAAAAACTAAAAAGTAAACACAGAAGAATAAATATATACATTTCTCAATTAAATATAATGGATACATGTAAATTTTTTGTTGTTTTGTTTTTTGTTTGTTTTTTTTGTTTTTTTGTGTGTGTGAATCAAACAATATATTACACAATATATTTGGTTCATAGTAATGCATTCATACAGTATT
The DNA here is from genome assembly GCA_026826555.1 of Tolypeutes matacus. Classification (NCBI taxonomy): domain Eukaryota; kingdom Metazoa; phylum Chordata; class Mammalia; order Cingulata; family Chlamyphoridae; genus Tolypeutes; species Tolypeutes matacus. Next base: position 389,737 of record JAKSZT010025145.1, on the reverse strand, counting down.
TGTCCTTTTGTGTCTGGCTTGCTTCACTCAACATAATGTCCTCCAGATTCATCCATGTTGCCATATGCTTTATGACTTCATTTCTTGTGTATTTTCTGACATCGACAATATTTTTGTAAAAAATCTGTTTTTCTGATAAATATTAAAACGATATCCTACTTACCCAATATGTATATTCCCTGGTGCTTGGTATATTGACAGAGGTGTGCATTCCTGTCTTCAATCATTTTTAAACACTTCCAATATTTCTTTAATAATTATAATAATGAAAGAGAATCTAGATGAACAAAGAAGAAATTTTTCACCTCTCAAAAACTTTGTTGACACTGCCATGAACAGGCGTTTTTCTTGGTGGCCTTGAAAAAAAATTTTTGGTTGTGTAACCATTCTATTGAAATATTCTTTGGGAATTATCCAGATTACATTGGCATATATTCCTACACATAACAAGATCACCAGGAAAACCATAATATATCCAAACAGTGATCCTCTGAGCAATGGAATCTAAGGGCAGAGGAAGAATTGAGATTAGAATGAGAAAGTATTGTCATCTCAATGAAGAGCCAACATTATCAAAAGTCACCAGAAACCAGATATAACACATTTTAGTGCAATGGATAACATTTAAGTAACATGAAATTGAACTTTTGGTCCTGGAATTTAAAAGGGGTACCCTTGAGGTAGCTGGGAATGCTAGAATCAATGTCCTCCTGCCATTGATGACCCAGGAAATATGGACAAGATTTGGTTCCTAGCAACTGGCCTCACACTTATTTTATCTACTCCTCCACCTCAGTGTTTTAGCTGGGTGTTGCCTAAAAAATGCCACAGAATAATTATTTGGAGCAAGGGGACATGGAGGATGGGATCTTAGAAAAGGCAGCAGCAGGAGAGAAGGCACTGCTAAAAATAGGAAAGAAAGAGAAGAATGTAATCCTGGAGAAAAGAAACTACAGTGTAATTCTCAAAATTAGAAATAAATGGAAAAAAATCAGTAGTCAAATGAGGACTATGTTGAGAAAATTAAAACACAAGAGTCTTTAAAACAGACACACCACATACACACAACTTTCCAGACATGTTAAAGGCAGGATATGAAAAACAGTTTTGAACATATACTATGGTCTATGGCTAGGGGGGGATATTGTCATAATATCTTATCATTATATAAGAAATATTGCACCATGGTCTCATGTGATGCTGGAGGAAAGTGGTATGAGTATGCTGATCGAGTGCATAAATGTTCTGTTAATTTGCAGATTCTGTCAAAAATATGTATTTAGAGAAACTAGAGTGTGGCAGTTTGGAGGTGAAAACTAGATATAACTCAGATTAGAATGACACTATCTTATATGCAAATTTGGTGTATTTAAAAAAGAAAAATTTAAAGTACTATGTAAAATACAATTTAAAAGAATGGCTAATATCTATTATCATCTACAATTAAATCTTTAGTTAAAGAGAAAGAATTTTTCCATGTACTGTCAATGCTAATTGGAAATGAAACTTTTAGCCCTTTTAAAAAGCAAATTCTTTAAAATCAAGAGTCATCAATGATATTAGGTTGTGTAGAATGCCTTTTTCACATAAATTTTCAAACAGATTATCTTCCTATTAGTTAATGAAATAATATGAAACTACTCTAACTTGGAGAAAAATAATTGGAGGAAAGCAGATGATTCTCTGATTCACCCAATTTTTAATAATCACAATTTTAAATTGATAATTCAAAGGAAATCATTTTACATGACATCATGATTGTTTACTGAATGGTTAGGAGCCCCCAGGTTTTCTTTCAAGAAAACAATTCTTGATTTCCTGGATATTATTGGGTTGTTCTCCAGGGCACTGGGGTTGTGATGCATGTATCCATATATATATATATACGAATGTTCTTATGCCACATTTTAATTTTTTAGAAATAATTGGAAATAAAATCAAAGTCATTCTGACAAAGAAATCAGAATCCACTGATACAAAAATGAAACATTGGAATTCACAATAAACAGCTCCAGAACTCAAAATTATTTCAATGGCTTCTGAAAGTCTCTTCCCACACACGAGTGAAAAGGCACAGGTAAGTTCCATTAGTTGACAAAGATGGAGTCAACCATACAAAAGATATCATGGGGGAGAGCAATGGTTCATGAAAATAAGGACCTAGTTCATCAAGCAGGATATATGGTCCTCCATTCAATGCACACGTGATTATAGCCTCCAACAATGAAGAAAAACAATAAAAAGACCAATTTAGAGAAATAGGTAATTCCAAAAATTCCTGTTTGTCTCACACCACCCTCTTTCCCTTAATCTATTTTTTAGTGATGGATATCATTCATACATGAACATACACAAATTTGTAGGAAAGAGCAAAACAACAGGCATTACAACATAAAGGGACATAACTTCTAACGGGGGAAGTATACACACATCTCAAGGAGGAGATTGAATTATGAATCAGGTTTTAAATCTTGTCCAAACTGTCTTTAAACACGACAAAAACTTTGAATTATGTCTCACATTTGTTTATATTTTCTGACATCGCCAACATTTTTTTTAAAAACAAATCAATTTTAATGATAAATATTAAAATGATATCCTATTTATCCAATGTGTACATTCCCTGGTGATTGGTATATTCAGAGAGGTCTGCATTCCTCTCTTCAATCATTATGAAATCCTTTCAATATTTCTATTATGATTATAATAAATAAAGAAAATCCAGATAAACAAAGAAGAAATAATTCTCCTCTCAATCCCTTTGTTGCATATGTGTTTTTCTGGCTGTCTTTGAAATAAATTTTTTTTATCTATCCATTCTATTGATATATGATCACATACCACATCATGTGGAGAATGGAAGCAATGAATGGCCTTTTTAAATGTGTTGCAAACTTCTTTAATATAAAATTATATACTGAAATGGATATAAGCTTGACAGAAGATGTAAATTTTAAAAGGGAGATAAATTTGCTTAAATTTAATATTATCATTGTTATGAAAGAGATAGTATGGCACAAACACTTATAAAAGCAAATAATAAGTCTGATATAATGGAAATAATGTAAAGCAAAATTTTAATTATTGTATTCCAGGAGAAACATTCAGGCATAGTAATCTCTAGGCATGAAAGAATTTCTTTTTATCATGAAATTTCCATTAAGGCAGTCATTGTTTCTGAGTAGAAATTTCTTCTTTGGGAATTGCCCACATCCCATTGGCATAAATTCCCACACATAACAAGATCAGTGGAAAACCATGGTGTTTTCAAACAGTGCTTCTCAGAGCAATAGAATCCAAGTGCAATGTAAGAAATGAGAAAGTATTGTCATCTCAGTGAAGAGCCAACATTATCATAAGTTTCCAGACACCAGATACGTCCCATTTTAGTGCAATGGATAATCTATTCGAGTAAAGTGAAATTGAACTTTTGGCCCTGGTTTCCAAAAGTGCTCCCACTGGAGTAGCCAGGAAAGCTGGACTCAGAGTCCTCCAGCCACTGGTGACCTGAAAAATGGCCAAGAGGTGGGTTCTTAGCAACTGGTCTCACACCTATTATTTTTACTTCTCCACCTCAGAGTTCTTAGCAGGGTGTTGCCCAAACAATGCTGCGCACTAATAATTTGGAGCTTGGGGACATGGAGTATGAGATCTATGGAAAACAGAGCAGCAGGAGAGTAGGCACTGCTTAGAATAGAAAAGGAAGAGAAGGATGGAATCCTGGGGAAAAGAAACTAAACTCTAATTCTCAAAATCAGAATTAAAAGGAAAAAATCCACAAGTCAACTCAGGACTATGTGGAAAAAAATCAAAACAAAAGAGTCTTTAAAGAAGAAACACCACATACACACAATTTTACAGACATGTTGAAGGCAGGGCAGGTAAAATAGATTTAAACATGTAGTATGGCCTGTGGCTAGGGGGAAATAATGTCATGATATTTTATCATGATGTAAGAAATATTCTACCACAGTGTCATATGATGCTGGAGGAAAGTGGTATGATTATGCTGATTGAGTGCATAAATGTTTGGTTAGTTTACAGAAACTGTTAACAAATATTTATTTATGAAACAAGAATGTGGCAGTTTGGTTGTGAAAACTGGTTATAACTCAGATTAGGATGACACTGTCTCATATGTAAATTTGGTGTACATAAAAAGGAAAAATAATAAAGTACTCGGTAAAATACAATTTTAAAGAATGTTGAAATATCTATGATTGTCTGCTAATAAATCTTTATTTAGAGAGAAAGAACTTTTCCACATACCCTGTCAACGATAATTTGAAATGAAATTTTGAGCCCTTTTAAATAGCAAATTGTTTAAAATTAAGAGTCTTCAATGATATGAGTTCATGTGGTTTGTACATTCCCTGGAGATTGGTAAATTCACAAAGGTGTGCATTACTCTGATCGATCATTATTAAACCCTTTCAGTATATCTATAATAATTATAATAAAGAAAGAAAATCCATATCAATAAAGAAGAAATTTTTCACCTCTCAAACCCTTTTTTGACATTGCCATGTTTAAGCATTTTGTTGGGTGCCTTGAAAAAAAAATTTGGGCTATCTATTCATTCTATTGTTATATGATCACATACCACATCATGTGGAGAAAGGGAGGAATGAATGGCCTTTTTGAATGTATTGCAAACATCTTTAATATAAAATTTTATAATGAAATGGATATAAATTTGATGGAAAATGTAATTTTTAAAAAAGTGAAATTTAGTTACATTTATTATTATCAATATATGAAAGACATAGTATGGAACAAACACTGATGAATGAAAATAATTAGTCTGATATAATGGAAATTAATTAAAACAAAATTCAAATTATTTTATTTGAGCAGGAACATTTGGGTAAAATAATCTCTAATTTTTTCAATATTACAATTTCCATGATTTCCAAGGCATTCTTTCACTCTGAGTAAAAAATTCCTTTTTTGGAAATGCCCACATCCCATTGGCATAAATTCCAACTCATAACAAGATCCCTAGGAAAACCAAAGTTTTTCCAAACAGTGATCTGCAGAGCAGTGGATACTAAGGTTAGTGGAAGAAATGAGAATGGAAAAAGAAAATATTGTCATCTCAATGAAGAGCCAACATAATCAAAATTCTCCAGACACCTGATACATCCCTTTAGGTGCAATGGATAACATTTCAGGGTACCTGAAAAAGAAATTTTGTTCCTGGATTCCAAAAGGGCTCCCACTGGTGTAGCCTGGAACATTAGAATCATGGACATTCTGTCATTGGTGACCAATGAAAAATGGCCAAGAGTCGGTTCCTATCAACTGGCCTCACATTTATTGTTTCCACTCCTCCACATCAGGGTCCTTAGCTGGGTGTAGCCAAAACAATGCTGCAGACTAATTATTTGGAAATTGGGTGCATCAGGGTGATATATTTGAAAAGGACTGCAGCAGGGGAGAAGGCACTAATAAAAATAGAAAAGAAAGGGAAAAATGGAATCCTGGAGAAAAGAAACTACACTCTAATCCTCAAAATTAGAATTACATGGGAAAAATGCACTAGTGAACTCAGGACAATTTGAAAATATTAAAACACAAGTGTCTTTAAAACAGACACACCACATACACACAACTTTCCAGAAATGTTGAAGGCAGGACACGGAAAATAGTTTTGAACATATTGTATGGTCTGTGGCTATGGGGTATAATTGTCATGATATTTTACCATGATGCAAGAAATATTCTACCACGGTGTCATGTGATTCAGGAGGAGAGTGGTATGAGTATGCTGATTGAGGACATAAATGTTTTCTTAGTTTACAGATTCTGTTAAAAAATCTGTATTTACAGAAACAAGAATGTGGCAGTTTATAGGTGAAAACTAGATATTACTCAGATTATGATGATTTCTTTCATATGTAAATTTGGCCTATTGAAAAAAGAAAAAAATTAAAGTACTCCATAAAATATAATTTTAAAAGAATGGTTAAATACCTATTATCATCTAATAATAAATCTACTTAGAAGAATTTTTCCTTATACTCTCTCAATGCTAAATAGAAATGAAACTTTTCAGTCTTTTTAAATAGTAAATTCTTTAAAATTAAGAGGCTTCAGTGATATGAGATTGTGTGGAATGCATTTTTTTCACATAAATTTTTGGAACAGATTTTCTTCCTAATAGTTAATGAAATAATATTAAACTACTCTAACATGGAGAAAAATAATCAGGGGAAAGCAAATGCTTCTAAGGGATTCTTCCATTTTTTAATAATCACAACTTTAATTTAATAATTCAGAGGAAATCTTTTTACATAACTTCATGATTGTTTACTGAGAGTTTAGGAGGCTCCCAGTTTTCGTTCAAGAAAACCTTTCCTGATTTTCCCTGATATCTTTGGGTTGTTCTCCTGTGCAGTGATATTGTGATGCAGGTATCCATATATATTTTTAAGTGTTCTTATGTCATACTATAATTTTTTAGAAAGTATTGGATACAAAATAAAACTCATTCTGACAAAGAATGGGGTATCCACAGATACACAAACAAAACGCTGGGATTCAGAATAAATGGCTAACGAATTCAAAATTTTGCCTATGGCTTGTTAAATTCTCTTCCCACAGAGCAAAGAAAGGGCACTGATAAGGTCCATTAATTGACAAGGAGGAAGTCAATTATTCACAATATCATGGGGGAAAGGAATGGTTCATAAACATAAGGATGTAGGCCATCAGTCAGAATGTTCTGCCTTCCATTCTATGGCCACGTGATAATAGCCTCCAAAAATGAAGAAAAATAAAACAAAAACCACTTTAGATAAATAGGTTATTCCAAAATTTTGTGTTGAACTCACACCACCCTGTATTCCTAAATCAAATTTTTAGCAAGGATGTCATTCATAAATGATCCTACTCAAACTTGTAGTGATGAGCAAAACACACAACATTACAAAATAGAGTGGCATAACACCTTACAGGGGACCTATACACACATCTCTAGTAGGAACTTGAATTGTGAATCATTTTTTAAAACTTGGCCGACCGTCTTTCAAACACGACTAATAACTGTGAATCATGCCTCAGCATTTGTGTACATTTTCTGACATCACCAATATTTTTTAAAACAAATCTGTTTTAATTATAAATACTAAACCAGTATCCTATTTATCCAATGTGTACATTCGCTGGTCATTTATATATTCACAGAGGTGAGCATTCCTTCCTTCAATCATTATTAAATCCTTTCAATATTTCCATAATAATTATAATAAAGAGAAAATCAAGATGAACAGAGAAGAAATTATTCACCTCTCCACCCTTTGTTGACACTGCTGTGAATAGGTGTTTTTCTTGGTGTACTTGAAAAAAAAATTTGATTGTCTATCGACTCTATTCATATATGATCACATACCATATCATGTAGAGAAAGGGGGCAACAAATGGCCTTTTTAAACGTGTTGCAAACATCTTTAATATAAAATTATATACTGAAAGGAATATGTTTGACAGAATATGTAAATTTTAAAAGGGAGTGAAATTTGATGAGATTTGATAAAATCAATGATATGAAAAGGATATTATAGCACAAACACTTTTAAAGGAAAATAATCCATCAGATATAATGGAAATAAATTAAAACAAATTCTAATTATTACATTATTGGTAGAATATTCAGATTTAATAATCTCTGGGCATCTTATAATTTTTTTTTACCGTACAATTTCCATTAACTCATTCATTTTTTCAGAGTAAAAATTTCCTCTTCAGGCATTGCCATATCTCACTGACATAAATTCCCACACGTAACCAGATCACCTGCTAAAACAAAGTATTTCCAAACAGTGATCCTCAGAACAATGGAATATAATGGCAGAGGAAGAAATGAGAATAGAATGAGGCAGTACTGTCGTCTCAATTCAGTGCCAACATTATCAAAATTTAATAATGTTTAATGGGAAATGAAATATCTTTGCCCTTTTAAACAGTGTGCTCTTTAAAATTGAGAGGCTTCAATTATATGAGTTCTTGTGTAATGGCTTTTTTACATAAATTTATGGAACAAGTTTTCTTCCTAATAGTTATTTTAAAAATATTTAACTTGTTTTACTTGGAGAATGAAAATGAAAGGAAAAAAAAAAATCCTTCACAGTGATTCCCCCATTTTTGAATAATCCCAATTTTATTTCAATAATTCAGAGGAGATCTTTTTACATGACTTCATGATTCTTACTGAATGGTTAGAAGGCTCCAAGTATTGTTTCAAGAAAACCACTCCTGATTTTCTGGATATATTTTGGTCATTCTTGAGTGCAGAGGGATTGTGATGCAGGTATCCATATATATATAAGGTCTCTTATGCCATACCATGATTTTTTAGAAAGAATTGGAAATAAAATAAAATTCATTCTGACAAAGATAGCAGAATCCACAGATACACAATCAAAATGCTAGAATTCTTAAAGAATTCTCCCAAATTCAAAATTTCTCCTCTGGCTTCTGAAAGTCTCAGGCACTGGTAAGGTTCATTAGTTGAGAAAGACCAAATCAACTATTGACAAGTTCTCATGGGGGGAGAATGGTTCATAAAAATAAGGACTTAGCACATCAAGGAGAATTCACTGCCTTTCATTCTATGCACACATGACTTTAGCCTCCAACAATGAAGAAAAACAAAACAAAGTCCACTTTAGAGAAATAGGTAATTACAAAATTTACTGTTTGATTCACACAACCCACTTTTGCTTAATCTATATTTTTGCAAGGATGTCATTCACACATGGCCATAAACAAACGTCGTGAAGAGCAAAACACACGGCATTACCAAATAAATAGGCATAACACCTTACATGTGACTTATACACACATTTCAAGGAGGAAATTGAATTGTGAATCAGTTTTTAAATCTTTGCCAGACCGTCTTTCAAACATGACTAACAACTATGAATCATACCTTAACTTTGGTATACCTTTTCTGACATCACCAATATTTTTAAAAGCAAATATGTTTTAATGATAAATATTAAAATGATTTCCTATTTATCCAATGTGTACATTCCCTGATGATTGGTATATTCACAGATGTGTGCATTACTCTATTAATTCATATTAAAACCTTTCAACATTTCTATAATAATTATAATAAAGAAAATCCAAATGAACAAAGAATAAATTATTCACCTCTCAAACTCTTTGTTGACACTGTCATGTATAGGTGTTTTCTGAGTATCCTTGAAAAAAGTTTTTGGGTGTCTATCCATTCTATTTATATATATGATCACATACCACATCATGTGGAGGAAGGGAGGAATGAATGGCCTTTTTAAAATGTTGGAAAACATCTTCAATACAAAATTATATGCTAAAATAGATATTAGTTTGACAGAAAATGTAAATTTTAAAAGGGAGTGAAATTTGCTTAGATTTAATATAATCGATGATATGAAAGAAATAGTATGGCACAAACACTTATAAAGGAAAATAATTAGTCTGATATAATGGAAATAAATTAAAACAAAATTCTAATTATTTTATTCCAGGAGGAGCATTTGGGCATAATAATCTCTAGGCATTAATTTTTTTTTTACCATGCGATTTCTATTAAGACACTCATTATTTCTGAGTAAAAATTTATCTCTGTGAATTCCCCATATCCCATTGGCTTAAATTCACACACGTAACAAGATCACTAGGAAAACCATAGTATATCCAAACAGCAATCCTCAGAGAAATGGATGCCAGGGCAGAGGAGAAATGAGACTAGAATGAGGTAGTATTGTCATCTCGATGCAGAGCCAACATTATCAAAAGTTGACAATGTGTAATTGGAAATGAAAGATATTTGCCCTTTTAAATAGTATGTTCTTTAAAAATAAGAGGCTTCAATTATTTGAGTTCGTGTGGAATGTCTTGTTTACATAAATTTTTGGAACAGGTTTTCTTCATCATAGGTAATAAAATAATATTAAACTATTTTTACTTGGAGAATGAAAATGGAAGGACAACAAATCCTTTGCAGATATTCCTCCTTTTTGAATAATCCCAATTTATATCAATAATCAGAGATCTTTTTACATTACTTCATGATTGTTATTGAATGGTTAGATGGCTCCAACTTCTATTTCAATAAAACCATTCCTGATTTTGTCGATACTTTGGGTCATTCTTGAGCACAGTGGGATTGTGATGCCTCAAATTTTGTGTACTATTTCTGAAATCGCCAATATTATTTAAAACAAATCTCTTTTACTGATAAATATAAAACTGATATCCTAATTGTCCAATGTGTACATTCCCTGGTGATTGTTATATTCACAGATGTGTGCCTTCCTCTCTACACTCATTATAAAACACTTAATAATTCTATAATAATTATAATAGAGAAAGAAATTCCAGATGAACAAAGAAGAAATTATTCACCTCTCAAACACTTTGTTGACACTGCCATGCATATGTGTTTTCCTGGGTGACCTTGAAAAAAAATTTTTAGTCAGCTATCCATTCTATTGATATATGATCACACACAACATTATGTGGAGAAAGGTAGCAATGGATGGAATTTTTAAACGTGTTGCAAATGTCTTTAATATATAATTATATAATGAAAGGGATATAAGTATGACAGAAAATGTAAATTTTAAAAGGGAGTGAAATTCGGATAGATTTAATATTATCAATGTTATGAAAGTGACATTATGGCACAAACACTTATAAAGTAAAATAATTAGTCTGATATAATGGAAATAAATTAAAACAAAATTCTTATTATTTTATTCAAGGAGGAATATTTGGGCATAATAATCTCTAGGCAAGAAATAATCTTTTTAATCACACAGTTTCCATTAAGACATTTATTCTTTCTGAGTAAAAAATTCCTTTTTGTGGTTTCCCCACATCCCATTGGCATTTATTCTCACACATAACAAGATCACTAGGAAAAGCAAAGTATTTCCAAACTGCACTCCTCAGATCAATGGAATCCAAGGGCAGATGAAGAAATGAGAAGAGAATGAGAAAATATTATCATCTCAATTAAAAGCCAACATTATCAAAAGTCGCCAGACACCAGATACATCCCATTTTACTGCAATGGATAACCATTTCAAGTAACATTAAATATAACTATTGGCCCTGGATTCCAAAAGGGCTGCATTGCTGTAGCCTGGAATGCTAGAATCATGGTCCTCCTGCCACTTGTGTCCCAGGAAAAACCACCAAGAGGTGGTTCTCAGCCAGTGGCCTCTCACGTATTTTTTTCTCTTCCTCAGTCTAAGGTTTCTTAGCTGGGTGTTGCCCAAACAATGCTGCAGACTAAATATTTGGTGTTCAGGGGTTTGGAGGATGGGCTGTTTGGATAGGACAGCAGAAGGAGAGAAGGCACTGTTAAAAATAAAAAAGAAAGAGAAACGTGGAATCCTGGAGAAAAGGAACTATACCTTAATTGTAAAAATCAGAATTAAAAGAAAAAAGTCCACTAATCAACTCAGGACTATGTGTAAAAAATTAAAACACGAGTCTTTAAAAGAGACAAACCACAAACACACACAACTTTCCAGACATGATGAAGGCAGGGCATGGAAAATAATTTTGAACATATAATATGGTCTGTGGCTAGGGGGGACTAATGTCATGATATTTTATGAGGATGTCAGAAATATCCCACCACAGTGTAAAGTGATTCTGTAGGACAGTGATATGAGTATGCTGATCAAGTGCATAAATATTTAGTTAGTTTACAGAATCTGTTAAAAAATATGTATTTACAGAAACAGGAATGTGGCAGTTTGGAGGTGAAAATTAGATATAATTTAGATCAGGATATACACTCTCATATGCAAATTTAGTGTATTGAATAAAGAAAAAAATTTAAAGTTCTCAGTAAAATACAATTTTAAAAGAATGGTTAAATATCTATTATCATCTACTAATAAATATTTAGAGAGAAACAATTTTTCCACATGTTCTGTTAATGATTAATGAAAATGAAAATGAAAATTTTAGTCCTTTTAAATATTATAATCTTTAAAATTAAGAGGCTTCAATGATTGTTTGGGATGCCTTTTTCACGTAAATTTTTGGAACAGATTTTGTTCCTAATAGTTAATTAAATAATATTAAACTATTCTAAGTTGGAGAAAAATAATCAGAGGAAACTAAATGCTTCTCAGGGATTCCTCCATTTTTTAATAATCCCAATTTTAAATTGATATTTAAGAGGAAATCATTTTACATGATATCACGATTGTTACCTGAATGATTAGGAGGCTCCAGGTTTTGTTTCCAGAAAACATTGCTGATTTCCTGGATACTTTTTGGTTATTCTGCAGAACAGTGTGATTTTGATGAAGGTGTCCGTGTGTGTGTGTGTTCTTATGCCATACTGTTATTTTTTAGAAAGAATTGGAAATAAAATCAAACTCATTCTGACAAAGAAAGCAGAATCTACAGAAACACAAACAAAACACTGGAACTCAGATATTCACCTCCCAAACACTTTGGTGACACAGCCATGCATAGGTGATTTTCTGGGTGTCCTTGAAAATAAATTTTTGGTTATCTGTCAATTCAATGGATATATGATCACATACCACATCATGTGGAAAAATGGAGCAATGAATTGCATTTTTGAATGTGTTGCAAATGTCTTTAATATAAAATTTTATTGTGAAATGGATATAAATTTGACAGAAAATATAAATTTTGAAAGGGAGTGAAATTTGGTTAGATTTTATATAATCAGGGATATGAAAGAGATAGTATGGCACACACATATAAAGGAAAATAATTCATCTGATATAATGGAAATAAATTAAAACAAAATTTTAATTATTATATTATAGGTAGAGTATTAAGACATAACAATTTCTAGGCATTAAATTTTTTTTTTACCTTGCAATTTCCATTAAGGCATTCATTCTTTCTGAATAAATAATTCCTCTTTAGGAATTGCCCACATCTCATTGGCATACATTTCCACAAATAAAAAGATCACTAAATAAACCATAATATTTCCAACCAGCCTTCCTCAGAACAATGGAATCAAAGGACAGAGAAAGAAATGAGCATAGAATGAAACATTATAGTCCTCTCAATGCAGAGTCAACATTATGAAAAATTTATAATGTTTAATTGGAAATGAAAGTTGTTTGTCCTTTTAAATAGTATGCTCTTTAAAAATAAGAGGATTCAATTATGTGAATTCGTGTGAAATGGCTTTTTCACATAAATTTTTGGAAAATGTTTTCTTCCTAATAATTGCTAAGATAATATTAAATGACATTTACTTGGAGAATGAAAATGGCAGGACAACAAACCCTACACCTTGATTCCTCCATTTTGGATAATCCCGATTTTAAATAAATAATTCAGAGTAGATCTTTTTACATGACTTCAAGATTGTTACTGAAAGTTTAGAAGTCTCCAAGTTTTGTTTCAAGAAAGCCATTTCTGATATTCTGGGAATCTTTTGGTCATTCTCGAGGGCAGATTTGTGATGTATGTATACAATTATATATAAGGGCTCTTATGCCATATTGTAATTTCTTAGAAAGAATTGCATATAAAATCAAATTCATTCTTACAAAGAAAGAATACACTGATGCACAAATAAAACGTTGGAACTCAGAGTACAAACAGCTTCAAAAATCAAAATATGTCCTATATCTTATTAAAGTGTTTGCCTACACAGGGGTGTAAAGACACTGGTAAGGTCTGTTAGTTGACAAAGCGGGAGTCAACTATTCACAAGATATCATGGGGCAGTGGAAGGGTTCATTAAAATAAGGACCTAGTCCATCAAGCAGGATGTACACCTATCTATTCTATGCATATGTGATTATAGCATCCAAAAAGAAGAAAAGCAAAAAAAGACCACTTTAGAGAAAAATGTAATTCCAAATTTTCTTGTGACTCACACCACCCTATTTCCCTTAATATTTTTTTTAGTGATGGATATCATTCAAATGTGAATATACAAACACTTGTAGTGAAGAGAAAAACATGAAATAAAGGGGCATAACTCCTTACTGGGGAACTATACAGACATCTCAAGGAGGAACTTGAATTATGAATCAGTTTTGAAAACATCCAGACCGTATTTCAAACACAACTAATAACTATAACTCATGCACAACTTTTGTGTACATTTTCTGACATTGCTAATATTTTTAAAAACATATCTGTTTTAATGATAAATGTTAATCCAATATCCTATTTATCCAATATGTACATTGCCTGGTGATTGGTATATTCATAGAGGTATGCATTTCTCTCTTCAATTATTATTAAAATGTTACAATGTTTATATAATAATTATAATAAAGAAAGGCCAGATGAACAGAGAAGAAATAATTCACCTCTCAAATGCTTTGTTGACACTGCCATGCATATGTTTTTCTGTGAGTCCATGAAAAAAAGTTTTTGGTTATCTATCCATTCTATTGATATTTGTTCACATACAACATCATGTGGAGTAAAGGAGCAATGAATGGCCTTTTTAAATGGGTTGCAAACGTCTTTAATATAAAATTATATACTGAAATGGATATAAGATTGGCAGAAAATGTAATTTTTTAAAGGGAGTGAAATTAGGTTAGGTTAAATATTATCAATGATATGAAAGAGATAGTATGGCACAAACACATATAAAGGAAAATAGTTAGTCTGATAAAATGAAAATAAAACAAAATTCTAATTATTTTATTCCAGGAGGAACTTTCAGGCATAATCATTTCTAGGCATGAAATAATATTTTTTTATCATGCAATTTCCATTAAGGCATTCATTCTTTTGGAATAAAAAATTCCCCTTTGGGAATTACCCACATCCCATTGGCATGAATTCCTACACAAGATCACTATGAAAAGCATGGTATTTCCAAACCAGCGATCCTAAGAGCAGTGGGATTCAAGGGCAGAGGAAGAAATGAGAATAGAATGAGAAATTATTGTCATTTCAATTAAAAGCCAGCATTATCAAAAGACACCAGACACCAGATATATCCTATTATAGTGTAATGAATAACATTTTTATGTAACATGAAACTGACCTTTTGGCCCTGGAATCCAAAAGGTCTCCTGCTGATGAGGCTGGAATATAAGAATCATGGTACTCCTGCTATTTTGACCAAGGAAAAATGGCCAAAAGGAGGTTCCTACCAACTGTCCTCACAAATATTTTTTCTACACTTCCACCTCAGGATTCTTAGCTGGATGTTGCCCAAACAATGCTGAAAACTAATTATTTGGATCTTGGGGACATTGAGGATTGGATCTTTGGAAAAAAACAGCAGCAGTAGAGAAGGCACAGCTAATAATAGAAAAGAAAGAGAAGAATGGAAACTTGGAGAAATGAAACTACACTCTAATTCTCAAAATTAGAATTAAAAGGAAAAAAAATCCTCTAGTCAACACAATAATGTGTGGAAAAAATTAAAACCCAAGAGTCTTTAATACAGACACAGCACATACACAAACCTTTCCAGACATGTTGAAAGCAGGGCATGGAAAAGAGATTTGAACAAATAGTATGTTCAGTGGCTAGGTGGGAATAATGTCATGATATTTTTCCTTAATGCAAGAAATATTCCAACATGGTTTGAATGATGGTGGTGAAAATTGATATGAGTATGCTGATATAGTGCATAAATGTTTTGTTGGTTTACAGATTCTCTTTAAAAATATGTATATACAGAAACAAGAATGTGGCAATTGGAAGGTGAAAACAAGATATAACTGAGATTAGGATGATTCCCATATGCAAATTTGGTGTATGTAAAAAAGAAAAAAATTTAATGTACTCGGTAAAATACAATTTTAAAAGAATGGTAAAACATCTATTATTGTCTACTAATAAATATTTACTGAGAGAGAAAGAATTTTTCCACGTACCCTGTCAATGTAAATTGGAAATGAATCTCTTTACCCCTTTTAAAAAGTAAATTCTTAAAATTAAGATACTTCAATGACATGAGATTGTGTGGAATGTCTTTTTCATGTAAATTTGTCAAAATAGATTTTCTTCCTTATAGTTAGTGAAATTATATTAAACTACTCTAACTTGCAGAAAAATAGTCAGAGGAAATCAAGTGCTTCTCATTGATTCATTCATTTTTTAACAATCAAAATTTTAAAATTGATAATCCAGAGGAAATCATTTTACATGACATCATGATTGTTTACTGAATGGTTAGGAGGCTTCCAGTTTTGTTTCAAGAAAAATATTCTGATATTCTGGATATAATTGTGATATTCTCCAGTGTAGTGGGATAGTGACGCAGGTATCCATACTTATATATAAATGTTCTTATACCTTATTGTATTTTTTTAGAAAGAATTGGAAATAAAATCAAATTCATTCTTACAAATAAAGCAGAATCCACAGATACACAAACAAAATGCTGGAATTCCGAATAAACAGATCCCAAACACAAAATTTCTTCTATGGTTTGTGAAACTCTCTTCCCACATAGATGAGAATAGGCACTGGCAGGGTACATTAGTTGATAAAGATGCAGTCAAATATTCACAAGATATCATGGGGGAGAAGAATGGTTCATAAAAATAAGGACCTAGCACATCAAGCAGAATATTTTGCCCTCCATTCTTTGCAGACATGATTATAGCATCCAACAATGAAGAAAAACAAAATAAAGACTACTTTAGAGAAATAGGTAATTCCAAAATTTCCTGTTTCACTCACACCACCCTCTTTCCCTTAATCTAATTTTTTTGGAATGCATATCTTTCATACATGAACATACACTAACTTGTAGTGAAGAGCAAACACAGGACCTTACAAAATAAATGAGCATAACTTCTTACTTGAGACCTATACACACATCTCAAGGACGAACTTGAATTTTGAATCATTTTTATTCTTGATCAGACCGTCTTTGATACACAACTATTAACTATAAATCATGCCTCACCTTTTGTGTACATTTTCTGACATTGCCAATATTTTTAAAAACAAATTTGTTACAGTGATATAGATTAAACTGCTATCCCACTTATCCAATGTGTACATTACCTGGTGATTTTTGTATTCACAGTGGTGTACATTCCTCTCTTCAATCATTGTTAAATCATTTCTATATTTCTAAAATAAATATAATAAAGACAGAAAATCCAGATGAACAAAGCAGAAATTATTCACCTCCCAAACCCTTTTTCTGGCACTGCCATGATTAGGTGTTTTTCTGTTTGTATTTGAATAAATTTTTTCGGTTATCTCTCCATTCTATTGATATATCATCACATATCACACCCTGTGAGAAAGCAAGCAATGAGTGGCCTTTTTAAACATGTTCCAAATGTTTGTAATATAAAATTATATACTGTAATGGATATGTTGACAGAAAATGTAAATTTTAAAAAGGAGTGAAATTTGGTTAGACTTAATGCTATCAATGATATGTATGGCATAAACACTTATAAAAGAAAATAAATAGTCTGATATAATGGAAATAATCTAAAACACAATTCTAATCATTTTAGTCCAGGAGGAACATTCAGACATAATAATCTGTAGGCATGAAATATTTTTTTTTACCATGCAATTTCCATCAAAACATTCATTCTTTCACTGTAAAAATTTCCTCTTTTGGAATAGACTAATTTCATTGGTATACATTCCCACACATAGCAAGCTGCCTAGGTAAACCATAGTATTTCCACCCAGTGATCTTCAGTGCAATGGAATCCAATGGTATAGGAAGTATTGAGAATAAAATGAGACTGTATTGTCATCGCAATGCAGAGCCAACATTATCAAAAGTTGATAATGTTTAATTGGGAATGAAATATCTTTGCCCTTTTAAATAGTATGATTTTAAAAATAAGTGGCTTCAATTACATAAATTCGTGGGGAATGTCTTTTTTCCATACATTTTTGGAACAGGTTTTCTTCCTAATATTTAATGAAATAATATTAAACTACTTTTACTTGGAGAATGAAAATGGCAGACAAAAAACAAGTGATTTTTGTCACAGTGATTCCTCAGTTTTTGAATAATCTCAAAGAAATTATTCAAACCTTTTGTGGACACTGCCAAGCATATGTGTTTTTCTGGGTGCCTTGAAAAAAATTTTTTGGTTATCTATCCATTGTATTGGTATATGATTTCATAAAACATCAGGTAGAGAAAGGGAGAAATGAATGGCCTTTTTATACATGTTGCAAAATTCTTTAATATAAAATTATATACTGAAAAGGATATAAGCTTGACAGAAAATGTAAATTTTAAAAGGGAGTGAAAAATTAGGTTAGATTTAATATAATCAATGATATGAAAGAGATAGTATGGCACAAAAACTTATAAAATAAATAATTAGCCTGAAATAATAGAAATAAATTTAAAAAATATTCTAACTAGTTTATTCCAGGAAGAACATTCAGACACAATAATCTCTAGGCATGAAATAATTTTTTTATCATGCAATTTCCAGTAAGGCATTCATTCTTTCAGAGTAAAAAATTCCTCTTTAGGAATAGCCTACACCTTTTGTTATGTGTGGCATTAATTCCCACACATAACAGATCACTAAGTAAACCACAGTATTTCTGACCAGCGATCCTCAGAGCAATGAAATCCATTGGCTGAGGAAGAAATGAGAAGAGAATGAGAGAGTATTGTCACCTCAATGCAGAGATATTTTCAAAAGCTGATAATGTTTAATTGGAAATGAAAATTCTTTACACTTTTAATAGTATGCTCATTAAAAATAAGAGGCTTCTAGTGGAATGGATTTTTTTCCATAAATTTTTGGAACAGGTTTTCTTCCAAATAATTAATAAAATAATATATAATTACTTTTACTTGGAGAATTAAAATGTGAGGACAACAAATCCATTGCAGTGATTCCTCCACTTTTCAATAATCCCAATTTTAAATCAATAATTCATAGGAGATATTCTAACATGACTTCATGGTAGTTACTATATGGGTAGAAGTCTCCAAATATTGTTTTTAGAAAACCATTCCTGATTTATTGGATATCTTTGGCTCATTCCCCAGTGCAGAGGTATTGTGATGCAGGTATCCATATATATATATATATAAGGGCTCTTATGCCATATTGTAATTTTTTTGTACAAAATAGGATACAAAATCAAACTCATTATTACAAAGAAAGCAGAATCCACATATACACGAACAAAATGCTGAAATTCAAAATAAAATGTTCCCAAACTCAAAAGTTTGCCTTTGGCTTGTGAAAGTCTCTTCCCACACAGGAGAAAAAGGCATTGGTAAGGTCCATTAGTTGAGAAAGAAGGGCTAAAGTATTCACAAGGTATCATGGGCACAGGAATATTTCATAAAAATCAAGACCTACTCCATCAAGCAAATATACTGCTCTCCATTCTATGCACACATGATTATACCCTCCAACAATGAAGAAAAACACAACAAAGACCAATTTAGAGAAATAGATAACTCCAAAATTTGTGTTTGACACACACCAAATTTTTTACCTCAATCTATTTTTTACCGATGGTCATCATTAATACATTAATAAACACACACTTGTAGTGAGGAGAAAAACACACAAACTTACAAAAAAGGGGCAAAACATATTAGAGGGGACCTATACATACATCTCTAGGTAGATATTGAAATGTGTTAATCAATTTTTAAAACTTGGCCAGACCGTCTTTCAAACACGACTTATAACTATAAATTATGCCTCACCTTTGCTGTACATTTTCTGACATCACCAATATTTTTTACAACAAATCAGTTTTAATGATAAATATGAAACCAAAATGTTCTTTGCATTTCAAATAGTTTGCTCTTTAAAAATAGGTGGCTTCAATTATATGAGTTCGTGTGGAATGGCGTTTTTACATATATTTTTGGAACATATTTTTTTTCTTGATAATTAATAAAATAATATTAAACTACTTTTACTTGGAAAATGAAAATGGGGGGAAAACAATCCTTCACATTGATTCCTCAAGTTTGAATAATGCAATCTTAAATTAAAAATTCAAAGGAGATCTTTTTACTTGACATCTTGATTGTTTCCTGAATGATAAGGAGGCTCCAGGGGTGGTTTCAAGAAAATGATTCCTGATTTTCTGGATATTGTGGATCATTCTCGAGTGTGAGATGTTGGATTAAACCAATATCCGATTTATTCAAAATGTACATTCCCTGGTGTTTGGTATATTCACAGAGGTGATCATTCCTCACTTCAATCATTATTTAAACCTTTCAATATTTCTATTATAATTATAATTAAGGAGCAAAGAAGATATTTTTCACCTCTTAAATCCTTTGTTGACACTGGAATGTATAGGTGTTTTTCTGGGTGTGCTTGAAAAAAAATTTTTGTTGTCTATCCATTCTATTGATATATGATCACATGCCATCTCATGTCATGAGAGGGAGCAAGGAATGGCATTTTTAAATGTGTTGCAAATATTGTTAATGTAAAATTAATACTGAAATGGATGTTTGAGAGAAAATGTAATTTTAAAAGGGAATGAAATTTGCTTAGATTTCTTATTATCAATGATATGAAAGACACAGTATGGCACAAACACTTATAAAGGAAAATAAATAGTCTGACAAAATGGAAATAAATTAAAACACAATTCTGTTTATTTTATTCCTGGAAGAATATTCGGTCATAATAATCTCTTGCCATGAAATTTTTTTTTTATCATGATACTTCCATTAATGCATTCATTCTTTAGAGTAAA
This sequence comes from Tolypeutes matacus, assembly GCA_026826555.1. Classification (NCBI taxonomy): domain Eukaryota; kingdom Metazoa; phylum Chordata; class Mammalia; order Cingulata; family Chlamyphoridae; genus Tolypeutes; species Tolypeutes matacus. The sequence continues at coordinate 369,052 of JAKSZT010025145.1, read as the reverse complement.
AAAATCCACTTTGGGAAATGCCTGATCCCATTTACATGAATTCCCACACATAACAAAATCACTAGGAAAACCATAGTATACCCAAAGAGTGATCCTCTGAGCAAAGGAATCCAAAGGCAGAGAATGAAATGAGAATAGAATATGAAAGTATTGTCATCTCAAAGAATAGCCAACATTATCAAAAGTCACCAGACATCAGATATAATATGTTTTAAAGCAATGGATAACTTTTTCAAGAAACATGAAATTGAACAATTGGCCCTGGATTACAAAAAAGCTCCTGCTGGTGTAGCCTGGAATGCTAGAATAACAGTACTCCTGCATTTGGTGACCCAGGAAAGATGGCTAGGAAGCAGTTCCTATCTACTGACCTCACACGTATTTTTCCTATACCTTGACCTCAATGATCGTAGCTGGGTGTAGCCCAAACAATTCTGCAGACTATTTGGAGCTCATGGCAATATATGATGGGATCTTTGTAAAAAACAATGGCAGGTGAGAAGGCACTACTAAAAATAGAAAAGAAATAGAATAATGGTATCCTGGAGAAAAGAAACTACACTCTAATTCTCAAAATTAGAATTAAAAGTAAAAAAAGTCCACTAATCAACAGGATGATGTGGAAAAAATCAAAACACAAGTGTCTTTAAAACAGACTAACCACATACACCCAACTATTCATACATGTTGAAGGCAGGGCATGGAAAATAGTTTTGAACAATGAGTATGGTCTGTGGCTATGGAAGAATAATGTCATGATATTTTATCATGATGTAAGAAATATTCCACCTCGGTGTCACGTGATGCTGGAGGAGACTGGTATGAGTATGCTGATCAAGTGCATAAATGTTTTGTTAGTTTACAAATTCTGTTATAAAATATGTATATACAGAAAAAAGCATGTGGGAGTTTGGAGGTGAAAACTAGATGTAACTCAGATTATGATGACATACGGAAATATGGCAAATTTAAAAAGAAAAATATATTTATGGTATTCGGTAAAATAAAATTTTTAAAAATGGTTAAATAAATATTATCATCTACTAATAAATATTTACTTAGAATAAAGGAATTTTTCCACATACCCTGTCAATGATAATTGGAAATGAAGCTTTTTAGGCCTTTTAAATAGTGAGTTCTTTAAAATTAAGAAGCTTCAATGATATGAGTTTGTGTGGAATGTTTTATTCACATAAATTTTTGGAACAGATTTTCTTCCTAATAATTAATGAAATAATATTAAACTACTCTAACTTGGAGCAAAATAATCAGAGGAAGCCAAATGCTTCTCAGTGATTCCTCCAATTTTAAATAATCACTATTTTAAATTGATAATTCAGAGGAAATCATTTTATACGACATCATCGTGCTTTACTGAATGGTTAGGAGACTCCAGATTTTGTTTCAAGAAAACCATTCCTGATTTTCTGGATATATTTTGGTTGTTCCAATGCAGGGTGATTGTGATGCAGGTATCCATGTGTGTGTGTGTGTGTGTGTGTTTATGCCATATTGTAATTTTTTAGAAAGAATTGGAAATAAAATCAAACTCATTCTGACAAAGAAATCATAATCCACAGATACACAAACAAGAGGTTGGAACTCAGAATAAACAGCTTGTGAATCCAAAATTTCTACTATTGCGTGTGAAAGTCTCTTCCCATTACAGGACAGAAAAGGCACTGTAAGGTCTATTAGCTTACAAAGAGGGAGTCCACTATTCACAAGATATCATGAGGGAGAGCAATGGTTCATAAAAATAAGGACCTAGTCCATCAAGCATAATGTACTGCCCTCCATTCAATGCACAAGTGATTATAGCCTCCAACAATGAAGAAAAACAAAACAAAGATGACTTTAGAGAAATAAGCAATTCTAAAAGTTCCTGTTTGACTCACACCACCCACTTTTCCTTAATCTTTTTTGTAATGATTGATATCATTTATACATGAACAAACACTAACTTATAGGGAAGAGCAAAGCACACGACCTTACAAAATAAAGGAGCATAACAGCTTACAGGGGACTTATACACACATCTCAAGGAGGTCATTGAGTTGTGAATCAGTTTTTAAAACTTTGCCAAACAGTCTTTCAAACATGACTAAAACCTATGAATCATGCCTCAGCTTTTTGGTACATTTTCTGACATCGCTAATATTTTAAAAAACAAATCTGTTTTAATGAAAATATTAAACCAATATCTTATGTATGCAATGTGTACATTCCCTAGTCATTGGTATATTCACAGAGGTGTGCATTCTTCTCTTCCATCATTATTAAACACTTTTAATATTTGTATATTAATTATAAGAAAGTAAGAAAATTTAGATGAACAAAGAAGAAATTATTCACATCTCTAACACTTTGTTGACAGTGCCAAGCATAAGTATTTTCTGGGTATCATTTAAATAAATTTTTTGGTTATCTATCTTTTTGGTTAATATATGATCACACACCACATCATGGGGAGAAAGGGAGGAAAGAATGGCCTCTTTAAACCAGTTGCAAACGTCTTTAATATAAAATTATATATTGAAATAGATATAAGTATGACTGAAAGTGTAAAATTTAAAAGGGATTGAGATTTGTTTTGATTTAATATTATCAATGATATTAACAAAATAGTATGGCACAAACATTTCTAAAGGAAAATAATTAGTCTGATATAATGGACATAAATTAAAACAGAATTCTATTTATTTTATTCCAGAGGACCATTCTGCATCATAATCTCTAGGCATGAAAAAATTTTTTTTGATCATACATTTTCCATTAAGGCATTCATTCTTTCTGGTTAAAAAATTCCTCTTTGGGAATTGCCCATATTCCATTTGCATAAGTTCCCACACATAACAAGATCCCTAGGGAAACCATAGTATTTCCAACCACTGATGCGCAGGTCAATGGAATCCAAGGGCAGGGAATGAATTGTGAATAGAATGAGAAACTATTATCATCTCAACGAAGAGACATTATTTAAAGTCACCAGACACCAGATACATCTGATTATAATACAATGGATAACTTTTGAAGTAACATCTAATTGAAATTTTGGCCCTAGGTTCCAAAAGTTCTCCGACTTGTTTAACCTGGAACGTAGGAATCACGGTCCTCCTGCCATTGGTGACACAGAAAAAACGGCCAAGAGGAGGATCTTAAAAATGGCTTCACAAGTAATTTTTCTACTACACCACTTAAGGGTTCTTAGCAGGGTGTTGCCCAAATAATGCTGCAGGCTATTTATTTGAAGGTTAGGATATTTGGAAAAGAGCAGCAGGAGAAAAGGCAGTGCTAAAAATAGAAAAGAAAGGGAAGAATGGAATCCTGGAGAAAAGAAACTACACTCTAATTCTCAAAATTAGAATTAAAAGGAATAAAAATCCTCTAGTCAACTCAGTACTATGTGGAAAAAATTAAAACACAAGAGTCTTTTAAACAGACACACCACATGCACACAAATTTCCAGACATGTTGAATGCAGGGCATAGAAAATAGTTTTGAATATATATTATGGTCTGTGGCTGGGGAAGAAATGTCATGATATTTTATCATGATGTAAGAAATATTCCTCCACAGTGTCATGTGATGCTAGAGGAGAGTGTTATGAGTATGCTGATCGAGTGCATAAATGATTGTTAGTGTACAGATATTGTTAAAAATATATTTATTTACTGAAACAACAATTTGGCTGTTTGGAGGTGCAAACTAGATAAAACTCAGATTAGGATGATGCTCTCTCATATGCAAATTTGGTGTATTTAAAAAAGAAAAATATTTTAAAGAACTCAGTAAAATACAATTTTGAAAGAATGGTTAAATATCTATTATTGTCTACTAATAAATCTTTCAAAGCAGAAAGAATTTTTCCACATGCCCTTTCAATGCTAATTGGAAATGAAACTTTTTACCCCTTTTAAATAATATATTCTTTAAAATTATGAGGCTTCAATGATATGAGTTTATGTGGAATGCTTTTTTCATGTAAATATTTGAAACAGGTTTTCTGCCTAATAGTTAAAGAAATAATATTAAACTACTCTAACTTGAATAAAAGTAATTGGAGGAAACCAAATGTTTCTCTGTGATTCCTCCATTTCTTAATAATCACAGATTTAAATCAATAATTCAGAGGAAATCATTTTACATGAATTCATGATTGATTACTGAATGGAGAGGAGGCTCCAGGATTTGTTTCAAGAAAACCATTCCTGATTTTATTGATATCTTTTGGTTGGTCTCCAGTGCAGTGGGATTTTGATGCAGGTATCCATATGTGTGTGTGTGTGTGTGTTCTTTTGACATATTATAATTTTTTTGGAATGAATTGGATATAAAATCAATCTCATTCTTACAAAGAAAGCAGAATCCACAGATACACAAATGAAAAATTGGAATTCAGAATAAAATGCTCCAAAATCCAAATATCTCCTATGGCTTGTAAAAGTCTCTTCCCACACAGAAGAGAAAAGGCACTAGTAATGTCCATTAGTTGACAAGGGAGTCATCTCTTCATAAGATCTCATGGGGGAGAGGAATGGTTCATAAAAATAAGAAAATAGTCCATCAAGCAGAATGTACTGCCCTCCATTCTAGGCACAAAGGATTATACCCTCCAACAATGAATAATAACAAAACAAAGACCACTTTAGAAAAACACATAATTCCAAAATTTCCTGTTTGAACCACACATGATATGAGGAGAGGAATGGTTCATAAAAATAAGGACCTGGTTCATCAAGCAGAATTTAAAGTCCTCCTTTCAATGCACACATGATTATAGCCTCCAACAATGAAGAAAAACAAAGACCACTTTAGAGAGCTAAGGTAATTCCAAAATTTACTGTTTGACTCACACCACTGTCTTTCCCTTAATCTATTTTTTGGCAATAGATATCATTCATACATGAACATGCACAAACTTGTAGTGAAGAGCAAAACGCATGACCTTACAAAAAAAGAAGCATAACATCTTACAGGGGACCTATACGCACATCTCAAGGTGGAACTTGAATTGTGAATCATTTTTTAAAAGTTGGCCAGGCCATTTTTCAAACACAACTAATAACTATAAATCATGTCTCAAATTTTGTGTACATTTTCTGACATTGCCAATATTTTTTAACTCTATTTCAATGAAAATTTTAAAGGAATATCCTATTTTTTCAATGTGTGAATTTTGTGGTGATTCATATATTCACAGAGATATGCATTCCTCTCTTCAATCATTATTAAAGCATTTCAATATCTCTTTAATAATTGTAATAAAGAAAGAAAATCCAGATGAATAAAGAAGAAGTAATTCACCTTACAAACCCTTTTTTTCACACTGACATGTACAGGTGTTTTTCTGGGTATACTTGAAAAAAAATTTTTGGTTGTTCATTCTATTATTATATGATAACATACCATATCATGTGGAGAAAGCGGAGCAATGAATGGTAGTTTTAAAAGTGCTGCAAACGTCCTTAATATGAAATTATATACTGAAATGGATATGTTTGGCAGAAAATGTAAATTTTAATAAGGGGTGAAATTTCATTGGATTTAACATTATCAATGATATGAAAGAGGTGTTAAGGCATAATACTTATAAAGGAAAATAATTAGGCTAATATAATGGAAATAAATGAAAACAAAATTCTAATTATTTTATTCCAGGAGGAATATTTGGGCCTAGTAATCTCCAAGCATGAAATATTTTTTTTATCATGAAATTTCCATTAACTCATTTATTCTTTCTAAGTATAAAATTCCTCTTTAGGAATTTTCTACATCTCATTGCCAAAAATTCCCACACATAACAAGATCACTAGGTAAACATTAGTATTTCCAACCAGTGATCCTCAGAGCAATGGAACCCATTGGCTGAGGAAGAAGTGAGAAGGGAATGAGACAGTATTGTCATCTCAATGCAGGGCCAACATTATCAAAAGTTTATATTTAATTGGAAATGAAAATTCTTTGCCCCTTTAAATAATATGCTCTTTAAAATGAAGTGGCTTCAATTATATGAGTTCATGTGGAATGGCTTTTTTACATAAATTTTTGGAACAGTATTTCTTCCTAAAAGTTAATAAAATAATATTAAACTATGTTTGCTTGGAGAATGAAAATGAGAAGACAACAATTCCTTCACAGTGGTTACTCCATTTTTGAATAATCCCACTTTTAAAACAATATTCAGAGATCTTTTTACCTGAATTCATATTTTAATGAATGGTTAAAAAACTCCAAGTATTGTTTCAAGAAAACTATTCCTGATTTTCTGGATATCTTTGGGTCATTTTCGAGTGCAGAGGGATTGTGATGCAGGTATCCACATATATATAAGGGTTCTTATGCCATATTGTAGATTTTTAGAAAGATTGGATATAAAATCAAACTCATTCTTACAAAGAAATCAGAATTTACAGATACACAAATGAAACATTGGAATTCAGAATAAAATGCTCAAAAACCCAAATTTTGACTATGCCTTGTGAAAGTCTCTTCCCACACAGGAGAGAAAAGGCACTGGTAATGTCCATTAGTTAATAAGAGGGAGTCAACTCTTCACAAGATCTCATGGGGGAGAGGAATGGTTCATAAAAATAAGGACATAGTCCACCAAGCAGTATGTACTGCCTTCCATTCTAGGTACACATGTTCATACCCTCCAAAAATGAATAAAGCAAAAAAGGTCACTTTAGAAAAATATGTAATTCCAAAATTTCCTTTTTGAACCACACAACCCTCTTCCCCTTAAATCTATTTTTTTAGCGATGGATTCATACATAAATATACACATACTTGTACTGAATAGCGAAACACACGTCTTTACAAATAAAGGGGCATAACACTTTATAGGGAACCTATATATTTATCTAAAGGAGAAACTTGATTGGGAATCAGTTATTAAATCTTTTACAGACCGTCTTTCAAACACGACTAATAATTATGAATCATGCCTCATATTTTGTGTACATTTTCTGACATCACCAATACTTTTTAAAACAAATCTGTTTCAATGATAAATATTAAACCAATAACCTATTTATCCAATGTGTACATTCCCTGGTGATTGCTATAGTCACAGAGGTGTGCATTCCTCTCTTTAATCATTATTAAACACTTTCAATACTTCTATAATAATTATAATAAAGAAAGAAAACCCAGGTGAACAAAGAGGAAATTATTCACCTCTCAAACCCTTTGTTGACACTGCCATATATAGGTGTTTTCTGCATGTCCTTGAAAAAATATTTTTGGTTGTCTGTCTATTCTATTGATATTTGATCACATACCACATCATGTGGAGAAAGGGAGCAAAGAATTGCATTTTTAAACATGTTGCAAATGCCTTTAATATAAAATTATATGCTGAAATGGGTATATGTTTGACAGAATGTCTTAAGTTTAAAAGGGAGTGAAGTTTGATTAGATTTAATATAATCAATTATGTGAAAGAGATAGTATGTCACAAACACTTATAAAGGAAAATAATTAGTCTGATATAATGGAATTAAATTAAAACAAAATTCTAATTATTTAATTCCAGGAGGAAAATTAAGGCATAATTTTCACTAGGCATGGAATATTTCTTTATCATGCAATTTCCAATTTGGCATTTATTCTTTCTGTGTAAAAAACTGTTTGGGAACAGCCCACATCCCATTGGCATGAATTCACACATGTAACAAAATATCTAGGAAAACCATAGTATATCCAAAGAGTGATTGTCTGAACAATGGAATCCAAGGGCAGAGGAAGAATTGGGAATAAAATGAGAAATTATTATCATCTCAATGAAGAGCCAACTGTATCAACAGTCACCAGAAACCAGATACATACCATTTTGTGCAATGGATAATCTTTACAAGTAACATGAAGTTCAACCTTTGGCCCTGGTTTCAAAAGGTCACCCCTTGGTGCAGTCTTGAAAGCAAAAATCACAGTCATCCTGCCTTTTTTGACCCAGGAAAAATGGCCAAGAGGCAATTCCTAGCAACTGACCTCACACATATTATTTCTACACTTCCACCTCAGGGTTCTTAACTGGGTGTTGCCCAAACAATGCTGCATAATAATTATTTGGAGCTCGGGGGCATGGAGGATGGGATTTTTGGAAAAGACTGCAACAAGAGAGAAAGTACTCTTAAAATAGAAAATAAAGAGAATAATGGAAGACTGGAGAAAATAAACTACACTCTAATTCTAAAATTAGATTTAAAAGGAAAAATGCATTAGTCAATTCAGGTCTATGTGGAAAAAATTAAAACAGAAGAGCCTTTAAAACAGACAAACCACATACACACAACTTTCCAGACTTGTGGAAAGCAGGGCATGGAAAAAAGTTTTGAACATATAATATGGAATATGGCTAGTGGGTAATAATGTCATGATATTTTATCATGATGTAAGAATTTTTGGAACAGATTTTCTTCCTAATAACAAATGAACAAATATTAAACTACTCTGACTTGGAAAGAAATAATTAGAAGAATCCAAATGTTTCTCAGAGATTGCCCCATTTTTTTAATAATCACAATTTTATATCAATTATTAAGAGGAAATCCTTTTATATGACATCAAGATTGTTTAGTGAATGGTTAGGAATTTCCAGGGATTGTTTCAAGAAAATGATTCCTGATCTTCTGGATATCTTCATGTTGTTATCCAGTGCAGTGGAATTGTGATGCAGGTATCCATGTATATATGTGTGTGTTCTTATGCCATAAAGAAAATTTTTAGAAAGCATTGGATATAAAATCCAACTCATTCTGACAAAGAAAGCAGAATCAACAAATTAAAAAAAAAAAAAAAAAAAAAAAAAAGGGAAATAAAAAAAAAAGCTCCCCAAAACAAAATTTTGCCTATGACTTGTGAAAGTCTCTTCCCACACAGGAGAGAAAATGCACTGGTATGGTCTATTAGTTAAGAAAGACGAAGTCAACTATTCACAAGATATCATGGGAGAGAGGAATGGTTCATAAAAATAAGGACTAGTTCATCAAGCAGAATATACTGCCCTCCATTCTATTCACATATGATTATAGCCTCCAACAATGAAGAAAAACAAAACAAAGACCACTTAAGGGAAATAGGATTTATGTCCTGTTATTTTTAAGGTTGTGATTTCTTCTCTAGAATTCAAGTTTATGTATGTTCGTGTATGAATGATATGCATACATCAAAATATATATAAAGAGAAAGAGGGTAGTGAGAGGCAAATATGAAGATTTAGAATTACCTATTTCTCTAAAGTGATCTTCCTTTTGTATTTTTTCTTTGTTGGAGACTATAATCACACATGCATAGAATGAAGGTGGTACACTCTGCATGACGGATTAGGTCCTTGACATTTATGAACCATTCCTCTTCCCCTTGATATCTTGTAAACCTTTGAGTCACTCTTTCTTACCTTGTAAACCCAATGAGTCCATTTTTCTCCTCTGGGTGTTGGCAAGGTCCTTCATAAGCCACAGGAATAATTTGAAGGCTGGAGCTATTTGTACTCTGAGTTCCTGTGTTTTCATTTGTCTATATATGGATTCGGTTTCTTTGTAAAGAATTTACAATATTTCATAAGAGCACGAATTTTTATATGGATACTTGCATCACAATCTCTCTGCACTAGAGAACAGCCTAATTATGTCCAGAATACCAAGAATCGTTTCCTTGAAACAAAATAAGGAGCTTTCCAAACATTTAGTAAATAATCGTGAAATCATGGAAAAAGATGTCCTCTGTAATATCTATTTACATACACACCCTTTTAAAATTAACATTTTCTTTCAATCTAGTATATGTTTTAGTTCATAGTTTTAAAAGAAAGAGTTTTTCAACAGCTTTAAAAAAGGCATACACGGTTCACTTTGTCCACATGATTTAGTAGGGGATCACATACCAATAAAAATGTTAGATGAACAAAAATAAAGTTGTTCAAGTACAGCTAGAAAATCTCCTATGTATGTCAGTATCAACAAAGGGATTGAGAGGTGAATAATTTCTTCTTTATTCTTCGGGGTTTTCTTTATGTTTTATAATTACTATAGAGCTATTGAAAATGTTTAATAAAGATTGAAGAGATGAATGCACACCACTGTTAATATAACAAGGACCAGGGAATGTACACATTGGATAAAAAAATATATTGGTTTAATACATCTCAATAATATATATTTGTTTTAAAAATCGGGTCATCAGGGAGTGTAAACCCAAGTTGAGCCATGGATAATAGTTAGTAGTCATTTTTCAGAAATCCTCTGGTCAATTTTTAAAAATAAAGGAAAATTCAAAGTTCTTTGGAGATGTGGGTGTCTGTCCATTCTAAGGTGTTATGCCCCTTTTTTTCTAAGGTCATGATTTCTTCTCTAGACTTCAAGTTTATGTATGTTCATGTATGACTGATATGAATCAATAGAAATATATACTAAGAGAAAGTGGGTAGTGATAGAAAAATATGGAGGTTTGTAATTACCTATTTCTCTAAAGTTGCCTTTGTTTTCTGTTTCTTCATTGTTGGAGGATACAATTACACGTGCATAGAATGGATGGTGATACACTCTGCTTGAGGGATTAGTTCCTTGACTTTTATGAACAATTCCTCTGCCCCATGTAATCTTGTAAACATTTGAGTCACTCTTTGCCACCTTGTGGACCTTACAAACCCTTTTTCTCTTCTGAGTGTTGGCCAGGTCCTCCATTAGCTATAGGCGAAATTTGGAAGCTGGGAGATATTTGTACTCTGAATTCCTGGGTTTTAATTTGTGTATATGTGGATTCTGATTCTTTGAAAGAATGAGTTTGATTTTATTTCCAATGCTTTCTAAAAAATTACAATATATCTTAAGAACAGATATTTATATATGGATATGTGCATCACAATTTCTCTGCACTCAAGAACAGTGGAATGATGTCTAGAAAATCAGGGATGGTTTCCTTGAAACAAAATCAGCAGCCTTCTAAACATTCAGAAAACAACATGTAATCATGGAAAAAGATCTCCTCAGAATTATTAATTTACCTACACTTTCTTTTAAAATTAACTTTTTCTTTCAATCTAATATCTCTTTAAGTTCATATTTTTAAAATAAAGACCCCTTCAACACCTTTAAAAAAACAATTCATTGTTCACTTTGTCCACATGATGTAGTATGGGAACCCATATCAATAAAACTAACAGATAAACAAAAATTTGTTCAGGAATAGCCACAAAAACACCTCTGTATATCAGTGTCAACAAATGGATTGAGAGGTGAATAATTTCTTCTTCATTCTTCAGGTTTATATTTATTTATTATAATTATTAAAGAAATATTGAAAAGGTTTAATAATGATTGCAGGGATGAATGTACACCACTATGAACATACCAAGGACAATGGAATATACACATTGGATTAAAAAGTTATGGTTTAATATGTCTCAATAAAACAGATTTGTTTTAAAAATCGTGGGGATGTCAGGCATTGTACACCCAAGTGGAGGCATAGAAAATTGTTATTTGTCATGTTTCAGAAATGCTTGGCTAATTTTTAAAAATGAATTACAATTCAAGTTTCTGCTGGTGATGTGTGTATGAGAACACTGTAATTTGTTATGCCCCTTTATTTTCAAAGGTTGTGATTTCTGCTCTAGATTTCATGTTTATGAATGTTCACGTATGACTCATATACATCACTAAAATATATATAAAAGTAAAAGAGGGTTGTGAAAGAAAATTGGAAGCTTTGGAATTATCTATTTCTCTAAAATAATCTTCCTTTTCTTTCTTCATTGTTGGCGGCATTAATCATGTGGGCACAAAATGGAGGGCTATACACTCTGCTGGATGGATTAGGTCCTGACAATTTTGAACAATTCATCTTCTCCATGATATCTTGTAAATATTTGAGTCCCTCTTTGTCACCTTGTGGGCACTACAAGTCCCTTTTTCTCCTCTGGGTGTTGGCAAGGTCCTTCTTAAGCCATAGGAGATTTTGGAGCTTGGGAGCAATTTCCATCCTGATATCTTGGATTTTCATTTCTGTATATGTGGTTTCGGTTTCTTTGTAAGAATGAGTTTGATTTCATTTCCAATAATTTCTAAAAAATTACAATATGTCATAAGAGCAGGTATTTATATATGGATATCAGCATCACAATCTCTCTGCACTCAGGAACAGAACAATGATGCCCAGAATATCAGGAATGGTTTCCTTGAAACAAAAATTGAAGCCTTCTAAAAATATTCAAGAAACAATCGTGAAATCATGAAAAAAATCTCCTCTGAATTATCTATTTACTTACACTCCCTTTTAAAATTAACATTTTCCAGAAATCTAATATCCTTTCCTGGTCATAATTTTAAAATAAAGAGCTTTTCAACACCTTTTTAAAAGCTATTCATTGTTCACTTTTTCCACATGATGTGGTATGTGATCACAGATCAATAAAACTCATAGATAAAAAAAAAAGTTGCTTAATGAGAGCCAAAAATTCATCTATGTATGTCAGTGACAACTAATGGATCAAAAAGTGAATAATTTATTCTTTATTCTTCTGGTTTTCTTCATTTATTATAATTATTGTAGAGCTATTAAAATGTTTAATATTGATTGAAGAGATGAATGCACACCAATGTGAATATACCTAGGACCAGGGAATGTACACATTGGATAAAAAATATATTGGTTTAATGTGTCTCAGTAACACATATTTGTTTTAAAAGTCATCGGGTCGTCAGGAATTATACACCCAAGTTGAGCCATGGATAATTGTCATTAGTCATTTTTCAGAAATCCTCTGGCCAATTTGTAAAAATGAATCACAATTCAAGGTTCTGCTGGAGATATATTTGTGTCCATTCTAAAGTTTTATGCCCCTTTATTTTCTAAGGTCATGAATTCTGCTCTAGAATTAAAGTTTATGTATATTCATGTATGCCTGATATGCATCACTAGAAATATATATAAAGAGAAAGAGGGTGGTGATAGAAAAATAATAAGTTTTGGAATTATCTTTTTCTCTAAAGTGGTCTTTGTTTTGTGTTTCCTCATTGCTGGATGCTATAATCATGCGTACATAGAATGAACGGTGGTACATTGTGCTTGAAGTATTAGTTCTTTGAATTTTATGAACCATTCCTCTCCCCCCTGATATCTTGTAAGCATCTGAGTCACTCTTTTCCACCTTGTGACCCTATAAGTTCCTTTTTCTCTTCAAGGTGTTGGCATGGACCTTCTTAAGCCAAAAGAGAAATTTGGAGTCTGAGAGATTTTGTACTCTAAATTCCTGGATTTTCATTTGTATATATGTGGATTCGGTTTCTTTGCAAGAACGAGTTTTATTTTATTTCCAATACTTTCTAAAAAATTTCAATAATACATAAGAGCAGATATCTATATATTGATCATTGTATCAAAATATCTCTGTACTCAAGAACAGCCCAATGATACCCTGATATCAGGAATAGTTTCCTTGAAACAAAATCTGGAGCCTTCTATACATTCAGTAAAGAATAGTGAAGTCATGTAAATAGATGTTTTCTGAATTATTGATTTACCTACTCTCACTTTTAAAATTAACATTTTCTTTCAATCTAATATCCATTTCAGGTCATAATTTTAAAATAAAGAAACTTTCAACACTTTCAAAAAACCAAGTCATTGTTTACTTTGCCCACAGGACAAAATATGGGATCCCATATCAATAAAACTGATAGATAAGCATAAAAGTTGTTTAAGGACTGTCAGAAAAACACCTCTCTGTGTCAGTGTCAACAAATGGATTGAGAAGTGAATAACTTCTTTATTTTTCTGGTGTTTCTTTATTTATTATAATTATTAAAGAACAACTGAAAAGGTTTAATAATGATTGAAGTGATGAATGCAAACCACTGTGAACATACCAAGAACCAGGGAATGTACACATTGGATTGAAAAGATATTGGTTTAATATGTCTCAATAAAACAGATTTGTTTTAGAATTTGTGGGGATTTCAGCAATTTTACACCCAAGTGGAGCTATGGATAATATTTATTAGTCATGTTTAAGAAATGCTCTGGCCAATTTTAAAAATGAATCACAATTCAAGTTATTGCTGGTGATGGGACCACTGTGTTATGTCCCTTTATTTTCTAAGGTTGTGATTTCTGCTCTAGACTTCAAGATTATATATGTTCATGCATGGCTGATATGCACCACTAAAAATACATATTAAGAGAAAGAGTGTGGTGAGAGACAAATATGAACCTTTGGAATTACCTATTTCTCTAAAATGATCTTCCTTTTGTGTTTTTTCATTGTTGGAGACTATAATCACACATGCATAAAATGGAGGGCTATACACTCTGCATGATAGATTAGGTCTTTGACCTTTATGAACCATTTCTCTTCCCCCAATATCTTATAAACATTTGAGTCACTCTTTCTCACCTCTGGATACTACTAGTCCCTTTTTCTCTTCTGGGTGTTGGCAAGGTTCTTAATAAGCCACAGGAGTAATTTGGAGACTGGAGGTATTTGTATTCTGAATTCCTGGGTTTGCATTTGTGTATATATGGATATTGTTTGTAAAAAAGATTTTGACTTTATTTCCAATTCTTTCTAAAAAATTACAATACATCATAAGAGCAGGTATTTATTTATGGATACCTGCATCAAAATTTCTCTGCCCTGGAGTACAGCCCAGTGATGACCAGAAAATCAGGAATCGTTTCCTTGAAACAAATTCCAAAGCATTCTAAACATTCAGTAAACAATCATGAACTCATGGAAAAATATCTCCTCACAATTATCGATATACCTGCACTCCCTTTTAAAATTAACATTTTCTTTCAATCTAATATCTGTTTCAGTTCATAATTTTAAAATAAAGACCATTTCAACACTTCAAAAAACACATTCATTGTTCACTTTGTCCACATCAATAAAAGTGGTAGGTAAACAAAAATTTGTTCATGGACAGCCAGAAAAAAACCTATGTCTGTCAGTGTCAACAAATGGATTTGACGTTAATAATTTCTTCTTTATTCTTCTGAGTTTTCTTTATTTATTATAATTATTATAGAGCTATTGAAAATGTTTAATAATGATTGAAGAGATGAATGCACACCATGATGAGTATACCAAGGGGTAGGAATGAACACATTGAATAAAAAAGTTATTGGTTTAATATGTCTCAGTAGAACAGATTTGTTTTCAAAATGATGATGATACTTATAGGCAAGTTGGTATCAGTTTAGGAGGGCACTCGCTGAGAACTCCCTGATTTACAGTGGTTTGTGGCTAGGGCCCTGCCTGGGTGTCTGTGCTCTCGATGCATGTAGCGAGAAGCTTGGGATATCTATCTGTGTAGATCAAAGCTTCGACTGACCGGTAGTGATTCATGAGTTTTAAGCCTGCCAGTGGTGGTTAACACAGATGGCTGATCCCCACCTTTAGGGGGAAAAAAGCCAGTTTGAGCCACGACTCACACCTGGCAACCAGACGACAGGGCCTGGTGAGAGGGAATGGTCTCTGAGTGGGGGAGAGCTCTGGAAAAGTGGTGAGAGAGCTTTCCATTCAGTGGATTTAGCTGCCTGGAACACCTTGCAGCTTGGGTGAACAAAATAACTGGATTGAATCAACAACTGGCAGATGGAAGAGATAAATCTGCTGAGGAAGTTGATTTACCTAGCTGCCCAAGGATAAGCCCCAAACCCTGCCAACCTGGGGACAGGGAGCACTCTCAGAGGGAGGGAGGGTTTTGATAGAAGCCAGAGAGGTGATTCTTTACCATCAATTTGGCTGCCTGGACCCCGTTATAGCTTTGGGGTGCAAATAAGCCAGCTTGAAGCAGCACCAGGCTGAGGGGAGAGGCAAATCTTCTGAGGAAACCTGATTTACCCAGCAGCATGGTGACACTGAGGCTCGGCTCCTAAAGGAGTGTAGTTGGCCTTTTTTATCATTCTGCACTGAGTAGCATCAGAACTTCAGCTCCCCTGAGGAGACCAAGAAGTTGGAAATGCTTGATTAGTTTCCATGAGACTAGTTAGGGTCCCCTCAGTGAAGGGCATGGTCTAGAAGAGGACTTATTTTGGGATCTGTACTTCACTAAAAATAAGTCACTTTTAAAAATTGAAAGATTAATTCTTCCTTTTAATTTAGTTTAATAGCTAAAATCTGCTTCAATACCTGCAGATAGAAGTCTGCAGGGAAATTGATTGATAAAAACAAGCTGCCTGAGAGCATCCACAAGGACCCTAGTAAGAACACTGTTCCTCCTTAGCTTCGTTGGACTGCTTGACTGTGTGGTTCTTTGGTTTTTCTCTGATTATTTGTTGTCTCTTGCTTTTCTTTCCTCTTTTGTCCCCTCTTTTTTTTTCTTTCACTTTTAAAATTAGGTGCTGCTAGCTTGTCTCTGTTTTCTTTGCTTGCTTCTACTTCAGTGATTTCCTACTCTCTGTCTATATTGATTTTCTATCCTAAGCTCTTATCCATCGTTCAGCTTTCTGCCTTATGATTTCTGTTGTGGTTCTTATATACCACATTTTTTCATTTGCCCACAACTTAAGAGTGTCAATTTCTATTCTATCAATTATGTTTTCTTATTTTTTTATTAAAATTAACTTTTTCCTTTCAGGCCTTTCTTTACTCATTCTCTCCCTACTCATAATTCTAGCCATCTAAATCATTATATATATATTAGTCTATTTGGTTTCCCAATCTATTGTAGGTACTCCACTTTTTCCTATTACTTTACACTGCTTACATGAGTTAAATGTTCATTTCATTAAGTCTTATTTGGCCCCTCTTCTAAGTTTTATCAATATTACTATTATCCTTCTTCCTTTCTCACATCTTTCATTTCCTCTAGCACTAATCTTTTGCCTTCAAGGGAACATAGAAAGAAGAAAGGAAATAAAATAAGAAGTAAAAGAGTCAAAGAGAAACTTAGCACACATGCAGAACTGCCAGCTAAATAAAACTCTAGAGTAGAGAGAGAAGCTAATCAACTGAATAAACCCATCAAGATAAAATGATGAATAGATGGAAACAAAAATTTACAAATCACACTGAGAAACAGGAATACATGGACAAGTCCAATGAACAAACTAGAAGCAGAAAGTGATGCAGAACATGGAACAAGTAATCAAAGTTTTCCAAACAAAATCATCGACCAACTTAAAGAAGTGAAGGAAGAGATTAAGGATAGTAAGAAGACAGTGGGAGAACATACTGAAGAAATTGTAAACATACAAAAAACTATAACAGATATGATGGGGATCAATAGCACAATCCAAGAAATCAAAAAGATGCTGGAGTCACTTAACAGCAGACTTGAACAGGCTAAAGAAAGAATTAGTGATGTGGAAGACAATACCTCTGAAATCAAACAGAATGTAAAACAGATAGAAAAAAAGATAGACAAAATCCAGCAGGGACTCAGAGAATTAACTGACAACACAAAATGCACAAGCATATTCATTATGGGCAACCCAGAAGGAGAAGAGAAGAGAAAGGGAACAGACGGAGTGTTGAAGGAAATAATGGCTGAAAATTTCCCACCCCTTTGACAGAGATGGATGTGCAGATTCAGGAACCACAGCACACCCTAAACAGTATAAATACCAAGGGGCCAACACCAAGACATCTACTTGTCAAAATGTCCAATGCTCAAGAGAAAGAGAAAACACTCAAGTCAGCAAGTGAAAAGAGAACCATCACATGCAAGGGAAGCACAATAAGATTAAGTGCTGATTTCTCAGCTTAAACCATGGAGGCAAGAAGACAGTGGCATGACATAGTCAAAGTACTAAAAGAAAAAAAACTTCCAGCCATGAATTCTCTATCCATCAAAACTGGCATTCAAAAATGATGGAGAGTTCAAAATATTCACAGATAAACAGAAATTAAGAGAGTATGTCAATAAGAAACCTGCACTTCAAGAAATACTAAAGGAAGTTCTACAAGTTGAAAGGAAAAAACAAGGAGAGAGAGTTGGAGGAGAGTTTAAAAATAAGTAAAAAGACAAAAACAGAAACAAAACAGTGTATGGCATACATTTACCCAAAGAAAAAAATGGCTGAGGTAAGAAATTCATTGTGAGTAATGACACTGAATGTTAATAGATTAAATTCACCAATCAAGAGATACAGATTGGCAGAATGGATAAAGAAAAATGATCCCTCTATATATTGTCTACAAGAAGCCCACATTTGACCCAGGGATTCAAGGAGGCTGAAAGTGAAAGGCTGGTAAATAATTTTACATGCTAACAATAGCCAAAAAACAGCAGGAGTAGCTATTCAATATCAGACAAAATCGACTTTAAATGCAAAACTATTGTAAGAGACAAAGATGGACACTATATATTAGTAAAAGGGGTAATCTCTCAAGAAGAGAGAACAAACATAAACATTTATGCACTTAATCGGAGAGCCTCAGAATACATGACAAACTCTGGAGAAACTAGTGGAAAAATAAATGCCTCTACAATTATAGCAGGGGACTTTAATACACCCTTATCATCATTAGACAGATAATCTTGACAGAGAATCAAAAAAGAAATAAATGCTCTCAATAATACATTAGAGAACCTGGGCTTAATAGACATATATAGAAAACTACACCCAAATACAGCAGGACTTACATTCTTCTCGAGTGCCTATGGACCTTACTCCAAGATAGACCCCATCCTAAGCAACAGAACAACTCTCAATGAATTCAGAAAGACTGAGATTATACAAAGTAATTTCTCTGACCACAACTGAATGAAATTGGAAATCACTAAGGGCCACAGAAATAGGTTAGGCACAAGGATATGGATGTTAAACAAAACACTCTTAAACAGTGGGTCAAGGAGGAAATGTCAAATATAAATCAGTAAGTACCTGGAAACTAATGAAAATGATAAAGCAGCATATCAAAACCTATAGGATGCAGCAAAAGCAGTCCTGAAAGCGAACTTCATAGCCATAAATATATATATTAAAAAAGAAGAAAGAGCTAAATTTAAAGACCTATCTGCACTCTTGGAGGAATTGGAAAAACAAAAACAAACGAAACCTAAAGGAAGTAGAAAGAAGGAAATAACAAAGATTAGAGCAGAACTAAATGAAATAGAGAATAAGAAAACACTAGAAACAATAAACAAAAACAAAAGCGGGTTCTTAGAGAAGATGAATAAAATTGACAAACCCTTAGCCAGACTAACAAAGTAAAACAGAGAACAGATGCAAATACACAAAATAAGTTATGAGCAAGGGGATATAGCTACTGACCCCACAGAAATAAAGAGTATCATAAGAGCATACTTTGAAAAATTATATGCCAACAAGGATAATTTAGAAGAAATGGACAAGTTTCTAGAAACTCACAAACACACTACATCGATGAAAGAAGAAATTGAACAACTCAACAGTCCAATTATAAGCAAAATGAAAGACTCAGGCATGAAAAATTTCCCAACTAAGAAGAGCCCAGGAACAGATAGCTCCACAGCTGAATTCTACCAAACATTCCGGAAAGAGATAACACCAATTCTGCCTAAGCTATTCCAAAAAATAGAAGCAGAAGGAATATTGACTAACTCATTCTACAATGCCAATATTGCTCTAATACAAAAACCAAACAAAGATACCACAAGAAAGGAAAATTACAGAGCAATTTCTCTAATGAACCTAGATGCAAAAATCCTCAACACAATACTTGCTAATCACATTCAACAAACTAACAAAAAGATTATTAACCATGACCAAGTGGGTTTCATCCCGGGTATGCAAGGATGGTTCAATATAAGAAAATCAATCAATGTAATACACCACATAAACAGATTTAAAGGATAAAATCACAAGATCATCTGTATAGATGCCATAAAAGCATTTGACAAAATACAGCAGTTTCCTGATAAAAAACACTGCAAAAGATAGGAATAGAAGGAAACTTTCTGAATATGATAAAGGATATAAATGAAAAACCCAAAGCTAACATCATCTTAAATGGTGAAATATGAAAAGCCTTCCCTCTGATATCAGGAAGAAGACAAGGATGCCCACTATCACCACTCCTATTTAACATTGTCTTAGAAGTACTTGCTCGAGCACTGATGCAAGAAAAGGATATAAAAGGCATCCAGATTGGAAAAGAAGAGGTAAACATTTCATTATTTGCAGATGACATGATCCCATACATAGAAAG
Source organism: Tolypeutes matacus (assembly GCA_026826555.1). Lineage (NCBI taxonomy): Eukaryota > Metazoa > Chordata > Mammalia > Cingulata > Chlamyphoridae > Tolypeutes > Tolypeutes matacus. The sequence goes on along the minus strand of JAKSZT010025145.1, from coordinate 348,909 downwards.
CCCTGAGAAACCTACAAGAAAGTTTCTAGAACTAATAAAGGAGTTCAGTAATGTTGCCGGCTATACAATCAATGCTCAAAAATCAGTAGCATTTCTGCACACCAATAACAAGCAGTCTGAGGAGGAATTCAAGAAAAAAATACCATTTACAATAATAGTTAAAAGAATCAAATACCTAGCAATAAATTTAACTATAGATGTAAAGGAATTATATACAGAAAACTACACAACACTGTTAAAGGAAATCAAAGAAGACTTAAATAAATGGAAAAATATTACCTGTTCATAGATAGGAAGACTAAACATCATCAAGATGTCTCTCCTACCCAAACTAATCTAGAGATTTAATGCAATCCCCCCAAAAAATAACACAGTGTTTTTGAAAGAACTGGAAAACTAACCACAGAATATATTTGGAGAGGTAAGAGGCCCCAAATTGCCAAAGACATATTGAAAAAGAAAAATGAAGTTGGAGGTATCACAATACCTGACTTTAAAACATGCTACAAAGCTACAGTCATCAAAACAGCATGGTATTGGCACTATGATAGACCTACTGACCAATTGAACAGAATTGAGAGTTCTGATATGAATCTTTGCATATACAGTCATCTTATATTCTACAAGGACACCATGCCCATTCAGTTGTGAGAGAATCGCCTCTTTATGATGTGGTGCTTGGAGAACTAGATATCCATATCCAAAAGAATTAGATAAGAATACCATCTCACACCTTATACAAAAATCAACTCAAGATGGATTAAAGATCTAAATATAAGAACCAAAATCATAGAGACCTTGGAAGATAATGTAGGGAAGCATCAATAGGACTTTGGAATAGGAAATGGTTTCATGGACTTCACAGTCAAATCATTAGCAGGAAGAGAAAAAAGAGATAACTGGGATCTCATCAAAATTAAAAATTTCTGCACCTCAAAGAATGTTATTAAGAAAATAGAAAGGCAGCCTAAACAATGGGAGAAAGTATTTGGAAGCCATATATCTGATAGGAGCCTAATAACCTGCATATATAAATGCTACAGATCAAAAATAAAAAGACAAACAACCCTTTTAAAAATAGGTCCTTGATTTTGTGAACTATTCTTCTCCCACAAGATATCTTGTAAACATTTGACTCACTCTTTGTCACCTTGTGGACTCTACAAGTCCCTTTTTCACTTTTGCATGTTGGCAAGGACCGTCATAGAGCATAGGGGAAATTTGGAGTTTAGGAGATATTTGTACTCTGAGTTCCAGGGTTTTCATTTGTCTATATGTGTATTCTGTTTCTTTGTAATAATGAGTTTGATTGTATTTGCATTAATTTCTAAAAAAATAAAATATGTCTTAAGAGTAGGTATTTTTATATTGATATCTGTAAAACAATCCCTCTGCACTTGAGAACAGCCCAATGATGTCCAGAAAATCAGGAATGGTTTCCTTGAAAGAAAATCCGGAGCCTACTAACCACTCAGTAAACAAACGTGAAATCATTGGAAAAGTTATCATGTGAATTAACAATTTACCTATACTCCCTTCTAAAACAACATTTTCTTTCAATCTAAAATCCATTTCAGTATATTATTATAAATAAAGACCATTTCAACAGCTATAAAAAGCATTCATTGTTCACTTTGTCCACATGATGTATTATGGCATGACATATCAATAAAACTGAGAGATAAACAAAAAAAGTTGTTCAAGGACAGCCAGAAAAACACCTATGCATGTCAGTTTCAACAAGTGGATTGAGAGGTGAATAATTTTTTCTTTATTTTTCTGGTGTTTCTTTATATATGATATTTATTGCAGAGCTATTGAAAATGTTTAATAATGATTGAAGAGATGAATGGACACCACTGTGAATATACCAAGGACCAGGGAATGTGCACATTGGAAAAAAATGTTATTGGTTTATAATGTCCGAATAAAACTGATTTGTATTAAAAATCATGGGGATGTCAGGAATTGTACACCTAAGTTGAGCCATGGATAATAGTTATTAGCTGAATTTCAGAAATGCCTTGGTAAATATTTGAAAGTGAATCACATTTCAAGTTTCTGCAGGAGATGGGACCATTGTAAAGTGTTATGCCCCTTTATTTACTAAGGTCGTGATTTCTGATCTACACTTCAAGTTTATGTATGTTCATGTATGATTGATATGCATCACAAAAAATATATATATTAAGAGAAAGAGGGTGATGAGAGACAATTCTGATGCCTTGGAATTAATTATTTCTCTTAAGTGGTCTTCCTTTTGTGTTTCTTCATTGTTGGAGTCTATAATCACGCATTCATAGAATGGACGGCGGTACACTCTGATTGATGGATTAGTTCCTTGGCTTTATTGAACCATTCTTCAACCCCTTGACAACTTGAAAATGTTTCAGTCACTCTGTGTCTTCTTGTGGACCCTATAAGTGACTTTTTCTCCTCAGGGTGTTAGCAAGGTCCTTCAAAAGGCAAAGGAGAAATTTGGAGTAGGGGAGCTAGTTGTACTCTGAGTTCCTGGGTTTCCATTTGAGTATATTTAGATTCTGTTTTCTTGTAAGAATGAGTTTGATTTTTATTTCCAACACTTTCTAAAAAATTACAATATATCATAGGAGCAAGTATATATATATGGATACCTGCATCACAATCTCTCTGCACTTGAGAACAGCCCAATGACGTTCAGAAAATCAAGAATGGTTTGCATAAAACAAATTACGGAGCATTCTAAACATTCTGTAAACAATCATGAAATCATGGAAAAAGCTCTCCTCAGAATTATCGATTTAATAAAACACCTTTTTAAAATTAACATTTTCTTTCAATCTTTTATCTGTTTCTCTTCTTAATTTTAAAATAAAGAGCTTTTCACCAACTTAAGAAAGCCATTCATTGTTCACTTTTTCCACCTGATGTAGTATGAGATCACATATCAATAAAACTGATAGATAAACAAAAAAAGTTTTTCAAGGACAGCCAGAAAAACACCTATGTATGTACATATTAACAAATGGATTGAGAGGTGAATAACTTCTTCTTTATTATTTTGTTTTTCTTTATTTATTATAATTAATATAGATCTTTTGAAAAGGTTCAATAATGATTGAAGAGATGAATGCACACAACGGTGAATATACCAAGGACCAGGAATGTACAATTTGGATAAAAAAGATATTGGTTTAATATTTCTCAATTAAACAGATTATTTTTGAAAATTGTAGGGATGTAATGAATTGTATCCCCGAGATAAGCCATGGATAATAGTTATTAGTTGTGTTTTTTAAATGCTCTGTCCATTTTTAAAAATTATACTCAATTCAAGTCTAATGAAGATGTGTGTATGGGACCACTGTAAGGTGTTTCACCCCTTTATTTTCTAAGGCTATGATTTCTGCTCTAGACTTCAAGTTTATGTATGTTCATGTATGACTGATATGCATCACTAAAAATATATATTAAGAGAAAGAGTTTGGTAAAAGACAAATATGAAATTATGGAATTACCTATTTCTCTAAAGTGGTCTTCCTTTTGTACGTCTTCTTTGTTGGAGGGTATAATCTTGTGTACATAGAATGGGGTGTGGTACACTCTGCTTGATGGGTTAGGTCCTAGACATTTATGAACCACTCCTCTCTCCCATGATATCTTGAAAACATTTGAGGCAGTCTTTGTCACCTTGTGGACCCTAAAATTCCCTTTCTCTCTTCTGGGTGTTGGCAAGGTCCTTCATAATCCATAGGAGATATTAGGAGGTGGGGAGATATTTGTAATCTGTCTTCCTGGGTTTTCATTTGTGTATATGTGGATTCTGTTTCTTTTAAGAATGAGTTTAATTTTATTTGCATCACTTTCTCAAGAATTACACTATGTCATAAGAGCAGATATTTATATATGGCTCCTCTGCACTCGAGGACAGCCCAATGATATCCAGAAAATCAGGAACCTTGAAACAAAATCCAGAGCCTTCTAAACATTCAGTAAACAATCGTTAAATTGTGGGAAAAGATCGCCTCTGAATTATTTATTTATGTACACTCCCTTTTAAAATTGACATTTTCTTTCAATCTAATATCCATTTCTGTTCATAATTTTAAAATAAAGGTCTTTTCAACAACGTTAAAAAACCATTCATTTTTCACTTTTTCCAAATGATGTAGTATGGGATCACATATCAATAAAACTGATGGATAAACAAACAAAAAAAAAATTACTCAGGACAGCCAGAAAAACACCTATGTATGTTAATGTCAACAAATGGATTGAGATGTGCATAGTTTCTTATTTTTCTTTGGGTATTTCTTTATATCATTAATATAGAGCTATTGAAAAGGTTTAGTAATGATTGAAGTGATGAATAATCACCACTGTGAATATACCAGGGTCCAGGAATGTACACATTGGATAAAAAAGATATGGGTTTAATATGGTTCAATAAAAGAGATTTGTTTCAAAAACCATGGGAAGGTCAGGAACTGTTCACCCAAATTGAGAAATGGAAAAGAGTTGTTAGTCATGTTTCAGAAATTTTCTGATCAATTTTTAAAAATGAATCATAATTCAAATTTCTGCTGGAGCTGTGACCCCTGTAAGGTGTTAAGCCCCTTTATTTTCTAAGGTTGTGGTTCCTGCTCTAGACTTAAAGATTATGTATGCTCAAGTATGATTGATATGCATCACTAAATATATATATTGAGAGTAAAAGGGTGGTGAGAGACAAATATGAATCTTTGGAACCACCTATTGCTCTAAACTGGTCTTCCTTTTGTGTTTTTCATTGTTGGAGGCTACAGTCACAAGTGCGTAAAATGGAAGGCATTACACTCAGCTTGAATGGATTAGGTCCTTGATTTTACTAGCCATTCCTCTCTCCCATGATATCTTGTAAACATTTGAGCCACTCTGTCACATTGTGGACACTACTAGTCTCTTTTTCTGTTCTGTGTGTTGGGAAGGCCCTTCATAAGCCATACGAGAAAATTATATCCTGGGAGTAATTTGTACTCTGAGTTCCTGTGTTTTAAGTTGTGTACATGGGGATTGTGTTCCTTTGTAAGAATGAGTTTGTTTTCATTCCCAATACATTTTTAAAAATTTAAATATGTCATAAGAGCAAGTATTTATATATAGATCCATGCATCACAATCTCTCTGCACTCGAGAACAGCCCAATAATATCCAGGAAATCAAAAATTGTGTCCTTGAAACAAATCCGGAGCCTTCTAAACATTCAGTAAACAATCATGAAATCATGGAAAAATATCTCCTCAGAATTATCAATTTATCTACATTCCCTTTAAAAATTAACATTTTTTAAATCCAATATCACTTTCAGTTGATAATTCTAAAATAAATAGTTTTCAGCAATGTAAAAAAGCTATTCATTGTTCACTTTGTCCACTTGATGTAGTATGGGATCACAGAAAAATAAAACAGATAGATAAAAAATAAAAGGTTTTCAAGGACAGCCAGAAAAGCACCTATGAATGTCAGTGTCAACAAATGGATTGACAGGTGAATAATATCTTCTTTATTCTTCTGGCTTTTCTTTATGTATTATAATTACTATAGAAATATTGAAAAGGTTAATAATGATTGAAGAGATGAATGCACACCACTGTGAATATACCAAGGGCCAGGGAAAGTACACATTGGATAAAAAAGATATTGGTTAAATATGACTCAATAAAACAGATTTTTAAAAAAATCATTGGAAAGTGAGGAATTGTACACCTAAGTTGAGCCATGGATAATAGTTATTAGTCGCATTTCAAAAATGATATGGCCAATTTTTAATAATGAATCAGGATTCATGTTTCTACTTGAGATGTGTGTGGGACAATTGTAAGTTGTTATGCCCCTTTGTTTTCTAAGATCATGATTTCTGCTCCGTACTTCAAGTTCATATATGTTCATGTATGTTGGAAATGCATCACTAAAAATATACATTAAGAGAAAGGGTCTTGAGAGAAAAATATGGAGCTTTGGAATTCTTTATTGTTCTAAAGTGGTCCTTCTTTTGTGTGTCATCATTGTTGTAGGATATAACCATGTGTGCCTAGAATGGAGGGTGGTACACTCTGCTTCATGCATTAGGTCCTTGCCTTTTATGAAACATTCCTCTCCCCCATGATATCTTTTAAACACTTGAGTCACACTTTGTCACCTTGTGGATCCTACAAGCCCATTTTTCTCTTCATGGTGTTGGCAAGGTCCTTCATAAGCCTTAGGAGAAATTTTGAGTTTGGAAGCTCTTTGTATTCTAGGTTCCAGATTTTTCATTTGTGTATACGTGGATTCTGTTTCTTTGTAAGAATGAATTTGTTTTCATTTCCAATAAATTCTAAAAATTACAATATGTCATAAGAGCAAGTATTTATATGTGGATACCTGCATCACAAACTCTCTGCACCTGAGAACAGCCCAATAATGTCCAGAAAATCAGGAATGATTTCCTTGAACCAAAATCTGGATCCTTCTTAACATTCAGTAAACCATCACAAAATCATGGAAAAAGATCTCCTTAAAATTATTGATTTACCTATACTCCCTTTTAAAATTAATATTTTATTTCATTCTAATATCCATTTCAGTTCATAATTTTAAAACAAAGTCCTTTTCAACACCTTTAAAAAAGCCATTCATTTTTCACTTTGTCCACATGATGTAGTATGGGATCACATATCAATAAAACTGATATATAAACAAAAAAGTTTTTTAAGGACAGTCAGAAAAACACCTATGTATGTCACTGCCCAAAAATGGATTGGGAGGTGATTAATTTTTTATTTATTGTTTGGGTTTTTCTTTATTTATTAAAATTATTAAAGGGCTATTGAATAGGTTTAATGATTGAAGACATGAATGCACACTTCTGTGAATACATCAAGGACCAGGGTATGATCGCATTGGATAAATAAGAGTTTAGGTTAATATGTCTCAATAAAAAAGATTTGGTTTAAAAATTGTGGTGATGTCAGGAATTGTACACCCAAGTGGAGTCATGGATAATAGTTCTTAGTCATGTTTCAAAGATGCTGTGTCCAATTTTTAAAAATGAACCACAATTCAAGTTTCTGCCAGAGATGTGTGTATGGGACCACTGTAAGATGTTATGCTCCTTTATTTTCTAAGGTCCTGATTTCTGCTCTGGACTTCAACTTTATGTCTGTTCATGTATGATTAATGTACATCACTAAAAATATATATTAAGAGAAAGAGGGTGGTGAGATGAATCATAAAATTTTGGAATTACCTATTTCTCTAAAGTGTTTTGCCTTTTGTTTTTCTTCATTGTGGGAGGGTATAATCACATGTGCATAAAATGGAGGGGAGTACACTCTGCTTGATGGATAAGGTCTTTGAATTTTATGAACAATCTTCACCACCCTGATAACTTCTGAACAATTGAGGAACTCTTTGTCAACTTGTGGATCCTACCAGTGCATTTTTCTATTCTGGGTGTTGGCATGGACATTCACAAAGCATCAGAGAAATTTGGAGGTTTGGAGCTCTTTGTACTCTGAGTTCTTGTGTTTTCATTTGTGTATCTGTGGATTCTGTTTCTTTGTAAGAATGAGTTTGATTTTATTTCCAATACTATCTAAAAAATTAAAATAAGTCATAAGTACAGTTGTTTATATATGGATACTGGCTTCACAATCTCTCTACACTCAAGAAGAGCCCAATGATGTCCAGAAAATTAGAAGTGACTTCATTGAAAAAAAACCCAGAGCTTCTAAACATTCAGAAAACAATTGTGAAGTAATGTAAAAAGATCTCTTCTGAATTATTGATATAAAATGTGATTTTTCAAAAATGGAGGAATCACTGAGAAGCATTTCTTTTACTCCCATTATTATTCTCCAAGTTAGAGTAGTTTAATATTATTTCAATATCTATTAGGAAGAAAATCTAGTCCAAATATTCATGTAAAATATGCGTGCTACATAAACTCTTTTCTTTGAAGCCCATTATTTTTAAAGTGTTTACTATTTGTAAGGGCTAAAAGCTTTCATTTCCAAATAGTGTTGACAGGTTATGTGGAAAAATTCTTTTTGTCTAAGCAAAGATTTATTTGTAGACCAAAATAGATAATTAACTATTCTTTTAAAATCTGTATTTTGCCAAGGGCTTAAATTTTTTTCCCTAAATTTTAAATACAACAAATTGCTCTATGATGGAATACTGTCCTCCTAATCTGAATTAATCTAATTTTCTCCTCCAATTGGTCACATTCTTGTTTTTCTTAATATATATATCTTAACAGAATCTGTAAACTAAAAGAAAAATCCATGCCATCTGTCACAATACTCAAACCACTTTCCTCCAGCATCACATGACCTGCGGTGGAATATTCCTTACAGATCATGATAAAATATCATAGCATTTTTCCACGAGCCAGTGGTCATACTTTATGTTTAAAACACACTTTCATATCGTACCTTGAACATGGCTGGATAGTTGTTTGTGTATGATGTGTCTGTATTGAAGACTCTTGTGTTTTAAATTTTTCCACTTAGTACTGAGTTGTCTAGTTACAAGTGAGTTCTTTCACTTGTAATTTTCAATCAGCACTGCACCACACTGCAAAAGAGAATTAGAGCTTGGTTTATTTCTTTCAGGATTCTATTTTTCTCCTCTTTATTTTCTATTTTTAGCAGTGCGTAATCTCTTGCTGCTGTATTTTCTAAACAGCCCATTCTCTATGCCCCAAAGTTCCAAATAAATAAGTCTGCAGAACTGTTTGTGCTGCACCCATCTAAGGACCATGCTTTAGAGGAGCAGAGAGAAGACAAGCTAGGTCAGTTGCTAGGAAAAAACTCAAGACCATTTTTCCTGGGTCAGCAATGGCAGGATGACCATGATTATAGTGTGGCAGGCTCTACCCCTAGGAGCCCTTTTGGAATGTAGTGCAAAAGTTCAATTTCATATTACATAGAAAGGTAATCCTTTGCCCTAATCTGGGATGTATCTGGTATCTAATGAATTTTGATAATATTGGATCTTCATTGGTCTGACAATACTTCTCATTCAATTTAAATGTCTTTTTCTGCCCTTGGGTCCCATTGCTCTGAGGACCACTGGTTGGAAAGACTATGGTTTTCCTAGTGTTGTTTTTATGAGTAGTAATTTAGGCCAATGAGGTATGTGCAGTTTCCAAAGAGTACTTTTTTTTTCCAGAAAGAATGCATGCCTCAATGGAAATTGCAAGGTAAAATAAAAATTTATTTCACTCCTAGAGATTATAATGTCCAAGTGTTTTCAAGGGAATATAAGAATTAAAATTTTGTTGGAATTTATTTTCATTACTTCAGACTATTTTCCTTTATAGGTGTTTGTGCCATACTATCTCATTCTTATCATTGATTACATTAAATCTAAATTAATCTTCAACTCTTTTCTAAAATTCACATGCTCTTGCAAACTAATATACATATCAGTTCATACATTTAAAATGAAGACCTTTTCAATAGCTTTAAAAAAGCCATTCATTGCTCACTTTGTCCACATGATGTGATATGAGATCATATATCAATAAAACTGATGGATAAACAAAAATATTTGGTCAAGGATGGCCAGAAAACACCTATGCATCAAAGTGACAACAAAGAGATTGAGAGGTGAACAATTACATGTTTGTTCTTCTGGTTTTTCTTTATTTATTATAATTATTATAGTGATATGGAAAACATTTAATAATGATTAAAGTGATGAATGCATACCTCTGTGAATATACCATGGACCAAGGAAGGTACACATTGGGTACATAGTATATTGGTTTAGTGTGTCTCAATAAAAGATTCATTTTTAAAATCATGGGAATGTCAGGAATTGTACATTCAGGTCGAGCCATGGGTCATATTTATTAGTCATGTTTCAAAAATGTGCTGGCTAAGTTGTAGAAATGAACAAAAATGCAAGTTCCTGCTGAAGATGTGTGCATGGGACACTTGTAATGTGTTATGCCCATTTATGTTCTAAGGTCATGATTTCTGCTCTAGATTTCAGGTTTATATATGTTCATGTATAATTGATATCTGTCACTGAAAATATATAAGAGAAAGAGGATTGTATGAGTCAAACCTGAAGATTTTGAATTAGCTATTTCTTTAAAGGGGTTTTCCTTTTGTTTTTCTTTATTTTGGGGGTTTATAATAATGCATGCTTAGAATGGAGGGCAGTACACTCTGCTTGATGGATTAAGTCCATGACTTTTATGAACCATTCCTATTCCCCATGATATCTTGTAAATAAGTGAGACACTCTTTGTTACCTTTTGGACCCTACAAGCCCCTTTATCTCTTCTGGGTGGTGGCATGTTCCTTCATAAGCCTAGAAGAAATTTGGAGGTTGAGATTTATGTGCACTCTGAGTTCCTGGGTTTTCATTTGTATATATGTGGATTCTGTTTCTTTGTAAGATCAAGTTTGATTTGATTTATAGTACATTCTAAAAAATTACAATTTGTCTTAAGAGCAGGTATTTATATATGGATACCTGCATCACAATCTCTCTGCACTCAAGAACAGCCCAATGATGTCCAGAGAATCAGGAATGGTTTCCTTGAAACAAATTCTGGAGCCTTCTAAACTTTCAGTAAACAAACGTGAAATCATGGAAAATTTTATCCTCTGAATTATAGATATAAAATTGTGATTATTCAAAATTCAAGGAATCACTGAGAAGCATTTTTTGTCCACCCATTATTATTGTCCAAGTTAGAGAAGTTTAATATTATTTCAATAACTATTAGGAATAATAACTAGCCCAAAAATTTATGTAAAATATGCATACCACACAAACTCTTCTCTTTGAAGCCTCTAATTTTTAAAGAGTTTACTATTTATAAGGGCTAAAACCTTTCATTTCCTATTAGCTTTGACAGGGCATGTGGAAAAATTCTTTCTGTCTAACTAAAGATTTATTTGTAGATGAAAATAGATAATTAATCCTTCTTTTAAAATCAGAATTTTACCAAGGACTCTTTTTTTTTAAATTTTAAATACACCAAATTGATGTATTAGGGAATATCATCATCCTAATTGAATTATATCTAATTATTGAGTCAAATTGACCACATTCTTGTTTTTCTTAATATGTATTTCTTAACAGTATCCGTATACTCAAAAAAAATTTATGCAGTCGGTCAGAATACTCAAATCACTTTCCCTCAGGATTACACCACATGTGGTGGAATATTTCTTTGAGATCATGATAAAATATCATGGCATTGTTTCCACCAGCCAGTGAGCATACTTTATGTTTAAAACATACTTTCATACAGTGCCTTCAACATGTCTGGATAGTTGTTTGTATATAGTGTGTTTGTTTTGAAGGCTCTTTTGTTTTAACATTTTCCACAAAGTCCTGAGTTTGTTAGTGGATTTTTTCTTTCACTTCTAATTTAAAACCAGCACTTCACCACACTGCAAAAGAGATTCAGAGCTTCCTTTCTTTCTTCCAGGATTCCATTGTTCTCCTCTTTCCTTTCTATTTTTTGCAGTGCCTTCTCTAGTGCTGCTGTCTTTTACAAAAGTGCATTTTCCATGCCCCTAAGCTGCAAATAATTAGTCTGCAGAATTTTTTTCCCACATCCAACTAAACTCCCTGCTTTGGAGGAGCAGGATGAAGACAAGCCAGGCCAATTTCTTTCAACCATCTCGTGGCCATTTTACCTGGGCCAGCAATAGCAAAATGACCATTATTTTAGTCTGCCAGGCTCCACCCCTTGGAGTCCCTTTGGAATAGAGTGCAAAATTTTGATTTTATGTTACATGGAAAGGTTATCCATTGCCCTACACTGGGATGTCTCCGGTGTCTGGTGAACTTTGTTAATGTTGGCTCTTCAATGAGATGAAAATTCTTTCTCATTCTATTCTAATTTCTTCCTCTGCCCTTGGATTCCATTGTTTTGAGGATCACTGATTGGAAATACTATGGTTTTACTAGAGACCTTGTTAAATGTGTTAATTTAGGCCAATAAGGTGTGTGCAATTTCCAAAGAGGATATTTTTACTCAGATAGAATGAAGGCCTTGATGGAAATTGCATGATAAAACAAAAATTTATTTCATTCCTAGAAAATATAATGTCCAAGTATTTTATGTGGAATATACTAACTAGAATTATGTTATAATTTATTTCCCTAACATCAGACTAAGTATTTCACTTTGTATGTGTTGTGCCATAATGTCTCTTTCTTATCATTGATTATATTAAGTCAAACCTAACCTACACTGCCTTTTAAAATAAACATTATCTTTCAATCTAATATCAATTTCAGTTCATAAGTTTATAGTAAAGACCTTTTCAACAACTTTTAAAAAGTCATAAATTGTTCACTTTCTCCACATGATGTAGGATGGGATCACACATCAATAAAAGTGGTAGATAAAGAAAAAAATTTGTTCAAGGACAGAAAGAAAAACACCTCTGCATGTCAGTGTCAACAAATGGATTGCAAGGGGAATAATATCTTCTTTATTCTTCTGGTATTTCTTTATTTATTATACTTATTTTAGAGCTATTGAAAAAGTTTAATAATGATTGAAGAGATGAATGCACACCACCGTGAATGTACCAAGGCCCAGGGAATGTACACATTGGAATAAAAAGATTTTGGTATCAAATTTCTCAATAAAACAGATTTGTTTTAAAATCGTGGGGATGTCAGGAATTGTACACACAAGTGGAGCCATGGATAATAGTTATTAGTTGTGTTTCACAAATGTTTTGGCCAATTTTTTAAAAAAAGAATCACAAGTCAAGTTTCTGCTGGAGATGTGTGTATGGGACCACTATAAGTTGTTTTACCCCTTTATTTCCAAAGTCATGATTTCTGCTCTATACTTCAAGTTTATGTATGTTCTTGTATGATTGATATGCATCACTAAAAAAATTATTAAGAATAAGAGGGTGGTGAGAGACAAGTATAAAGGTTTGGAATTATCTACTTCTCTAAAGTGGTCTTCCTTTTAGGTTTCTTTATTGTTGGAAGCTACAATCATGCATGAATAGAATGGAGGGGGGTGTACTCTGCTTGACGGATTAGGTCCTTGCCTTTTATGAACCATTCCTCTCCCCCATGATGTCTTGTAAACATTTGAGTCATTTTTTCTCCCCTTGAGGATGCTACAAGTCCCTTTTCTCTTCTAAATATTGGCAAGATCCTTCATAAGCCATAGGAGAAATTTGAAGGCTGGGAGCTATTTGTACATTGAGTTCCTGGGATTTCATTTGTCTATATGTGGATTATGTTACTTTGTAAGAATGAGTTTGATTTTATTTCCAATAATTAAAAAAAAAAAACAATATGTCATAAGAGCAGGTACTTATATATGGATACCTGCATCACAACCTCTCTGCAGTTGAGAACAGCCCAATGGTGTCCAGAAAATCAGGAATGGTTTCCTTGAATGAAAATCCAGAGACTTCTAAACATTCAGTAAAAAATTATGATGTCATGGAAAAAGATCTCCACTGAATTATCGATTTAAAATTGTGAATATTCAGGATTGAGGATTCACTGAGAAGCATTTCTTGTCCTCCCATTCTTATTTCTCCAAGTTAGAGTAGTTTAATATTACTTCAATAACTATTAGGAAAAAAATCTGGCCTAAAAAGTTATGCAAAATATGCATGCCACAGGAACTCTTCTCATTGAAGCTTCTTAATTTTAAAGAATTTTCTACTTATAAGGGCTAAAACTTTTCATTTCCAATCAGGCTGGACAGGATATGTGGAAAAATTCTTTCTGCCTAAGTAAAGATCTATTTGTAGACAAAAATAAGTAATTAACCCTTGTTTTTAAATCTGTATTTTCCCAGGACTTAAATTTTTTTTTCTTAATTTTATATACACCAAATTTTATATACACCAAATGAGTGTATGAGGGACTATCGTAATCCTATATCTAAATTATATCTAATTTTCACCTCCAATTGGCCACATTCTCATTTTCCTTAATATATATTTCCTAACAGAATATATAAACTAAAAAAAAAAAAAAAACATTTATGCAGTCAGTCAGAATAGTCAAACCACTTTTCTTCACAGGACATTTGGTGGAATATTTCTTAAAGATCTTGATAAAATATCATGGCATTTTTTCCACCAGTCAGTGACCATGCTTCAATGGAAATTGCAAAGTAAAACAAAAATTTATTTCATTCATAGAGATTATATTATCCAAGTTATCTATGGGTTATATAATAATTAAAATTTTGTTGTAATTTATTTTCATTACTTCAGACTAATTATTTTCCTTTATAGGTGTTTGTTCCATAGTATCTCTTTCTTATCATTGATTATATTAAATCTAACTTAATCTTGCATTCCCTTTTAAAATTGACATTGTCTTTCAATCAAATATACATTTCAGTTCACACTTTTAAAATAAAGACCTTTCAACAGCTTTAAAAAAGCCATTCATTGCTCACTTTTAACCACATGATATGGTATGAGATCATGTATCAATAAAACTGATAGACAAACAAAAATTTTTATCAAGGATGGCCAGAAAAACACCTATGCATGACAGTGTCAACAAAGCAATTGAGAGGTGAATAATTTCTTGTTTGTTCTTCTGGTTTTCCTTTATTTATTATATTTATTATTGAGATATGGTAAGGTTTAATAATGATTGAAATGATGAATGAATATCTCTGTGAATATATTAAACACCAGGGAATGTACACATTGGATATATAGGGTACTGGTTTAGTGTGTCTCAATAAAACAGATTCATTTAAAAAAATAGAGGGGTTTTCAGGAATTGTACACTCAAGTCGAGCCATGGATCATAGTTATTAGTCGTGTTTCAAACCTGCACTGGTAAGTTGAAAAAATGAAAAAAAGAAATGCAAGTTACTGCTGCAGATGTGAGTATGGGATTCCTGTAATGTGTTATGCCGATTTTTGTTCTAAGGCCATGATTTCTGCTCTAGACTTAAGGTTTATGTATGTTCATATACAATTGATATCCATCACTGAAAATATATATTAAGAGAAAGAGGTTGGTGAGAGTCAAACATGAAGATTTTGAATTTCCTATTTCTCTAAAGTGGTGTTCCTTTTGTTTTTCTGCATTTTTGGAGTCTATAATCATACATGCATAGAATGGAGGGCGGTACACTCTGCTTGATGGAATAGGTCCTTGACTTTTATGAACCATTTCTCTCCTCCATGATGTCTTGTAAATATTTGAGTCACTCTTTGTCACCTTGTGGATGCTACAAGACCGTTTTCTCTTCTGGGTGTTTTCAAAGTCCTTCATAATACATAGGAGAAATTTGGAGGCTGGGAGTTTTTGTACTCTGAGTTCCTGGGATTTCATTTGTCTATATGTGGATTCTGTTTCTTTGTAAGTATGAGTTTGATTTTTATTTACAAGATGTTCTAGAAAATTACAATATGTCATAAGAGCAGGTATTTATATATGGTTCTGTGCATCACAATCTCTCTGCACTCGAGAACAGCCCAATGATGTGAAGAAAATTAGGAATGGTTTCTGTGAAACAAAATCCAGAGCCTTGTGAACATTCAGTAAATAATTCTGAAATCATGGAAAAATATATCCTCTAAATTATTGATTTGTGTACACTTGCATTTAAAATTGACATTGTCTTTCAATCTAATATCCATTTCAGTTCATAATTTTAAAATAAAGACTTTTTCAACAGCTTGAAAAAAGCCATTCATTATTCACTTTGTCCACATGATGTCGTATGGGATAATGTATCAATAAAACTGATAGATAAACAAAAAATGTTGCTCAAAGTCAGCCAGATAAACACCTATTTAAGTCAGTGTCAACAAATGGATTGAGAGGTGAATAATTTTTATTCATTTTTCTGGTATTTCTTTATTTATTATAATTTTTATTGAGCTATAGAAAAGGTTTAATAATGATTGAAGAGATGAATAAACACAACTGTGAATATACCACGGACCAGGGATTGAACATATTGGATAAAAAAGATATTGTTTTAATATATCTCAATAAACCATATTTGTTTTAAAAAATGGTGGGAATTTCAGGATTTGTACATCCAAGTTGAGCCATGGATAATAGTTATTAGTCGTGTTTCAGAAATGCTCTGCCCAAATTTTAAAAATGAATAACAATTCAAGTTTCTGCTGGAGATGGGGACATTGTAAGGTGTTATGCCACTATATTTTCTAAGGATGTGATTTCTGCTATCATATTCAACTTTATGTATGCTCATGTACGACTGATATGCATCACAAAAAATATATATTACAAGAAACCATGTGAGAAGAGACAAATATGAAGCTTCGCATTTACACAATTTTCCAAAGTGTTTTTCCTTCTCTGTTTCTTCAATGTTGGCATCTATAATCAAGCAAGCATAGAGTGGAGAGTGGCACACTCTCCTTGGTGGATTAGGTCCTTGACTTTTATGAACCATTCCTCTCCCCTATGATATCTTGTAAATATTTGCCTCACTCTTTGTCACCTTGTGGACCCTACAATTCCCTTTTTCTCTTCTGGGTATTTAAATGATCCTTCATAAGTCATAGGTAAAATTTGGAGGCAGGAAGCTATTTATTCACTGAGTTCTTGGGTTTTCATTTGTCTCTATGTTGTTTCTCTTTCTTTGTAAGAATGAATTTAATTTTATGTCCAATACATTCTTAAAAAATACAATATGTCATAAGAGCAGATATTTATATATGGATACCTGCATCATGAATGATGTCCAGAAAATAAGGAATGGTTCCTAGAAACAAAATCAGGAGACTTCTAACATTTGGTAAAAATCATGGGAAAGATCTTCCCTCAATTATCAATTTACCTACACTCTCTTTTAATATTAACATTTTCTTTCTATCTAGTATCTGTTTCAGTTCATAATTTGAAAATAAAAACGTTTTCAACAGCTTGAAAAAAGCCATTCACTCTTAATTTTGACCACTTTATGTAGTATGGATCACATTTCAATAATACTGATAAATGAATGAAAAAAGTTGTTCAAGGACAGGCAGAAAAGCACCTATGTATGTCATTGCCAATAAATGGATTGAGAGGAGAATAATTTCTTCTACATTCTTCTGTTTTTTCTTTATTTATTATAATAATTATACAGCTATTGAAAATGTATATTAATGATTGAAAAGATGAATGCACACCAATGTGAATATACCAAGGACCATGGAATGTACACATTGGTTTAAAAAGATATTGGTTTAATATGTCTCAATAAATCAGATTGTTTTAAAAATTGTGGGAATATCAGGAATTATAAACCAAAGTGGAGCCATGGATAATAGCTATTAGTCATGTTTCAAAGATGCTCTGGCCAGTTTTTAAAAATGAATCACAATTCAAGTTTCTTCTGGAGATGGTACCACTGTAAGGTGTTATACCCCTTTATTTTCTATGGCTGTTATTTCTACTCTAGATTTCAAGACTATGTATGTTAATGTATGATTGATATGCAGCTCTTAAAATATATATTAATAGGAAGAGTGTGGTGGGAGTCAAATATGAAGCTTTGGAATTACCTATTTCTTTCAATTGGTCTTCCTTTTGTGTTTCTTCATTGTTGGGGGCTATAATCTCCTGTGCATAGACTGGAGAGCAGTACACTCTGCTTGATGGATTAGTGCTTGTACTTTTATGAACCATTTTTCTACACCATGATATGTTGTAAACCTTTGAGTCACTCTTTGTTACCTTGTGGACCCTTACAATCCCTTTTTCTCTGCTGGGTGTTTGCAATGTCCTTCAGGGTCCATAGTAGAAATTTGGAGGCTGGGAGCTATTTGTACTCTGAGTTCCTGGGTTTTAATTTGTGTATATATGGATTCTGTTTCTTTATAAGAATGCATTTGATTTTATTTCCAATACATTCTAAAAATTTTAAATTTTTCTTAAGAGTAGGTATTTATATAAGGATAACTGCATCATAATCTCTCTGTATTTGAGAACAACCCAATGATGTTCAGAAAATCCATAATGGTTTCCTTGAAACAAAATTCAGAGCCTTCTTAATATACAGTAAACAACCATGAAATCATGGAAAAAATCTCCTCTTAATCATCTATTTACTTACACTCCCATTAAAATTTAACATTTTCTTTCAATTAATGTCTGTTTCAGTTCATAATTTTAAAATAAAGAGCTTTTTGACAGCCTTAAAAAAAGGCTTTCATTTTTCTCTGTGTCTACATTATGTAGTATGGGATCACATATCAATAAAACTGATAGATAAAGAAAAAAAGTTGTTCAGGGACACCTATATATGTCAGGGTAAACAAATGGATTGTGAAATGAATAATTTATTCTTTATTCTTCTGATATTTCTTTATTTATTATAATTATTATAGAGCTATTGAAAAAGTTTAATAATGATTGATGAGATGAATGCACACCACTGTAAATACACAAAATACCATGGAATGTACACTTTGGATTAAAAGATATTGGTTTGATATGTCTCAATAAAACAAATTTGTTTTAAAAATCTTGGGGATGGAAGGAATTTTACAACCAAATCTAGCCATGGATAATACTTATTAGTCGAGTCTCAGAAATGTTCTGACCAAATTTTTAAAAATGAATCACAATTCAAGTTTCTCTTGGAGACGTGTGTATGGGGACACCTTTATTTTCTAAGGTAGTGATTTCTGCTCTAGACTTCAAGTTAATGTATATTCATGTATGATTGATATGGATCAATAATATATATATATATATATATGAATAGAAAGTGTGGTGAGAGATAAATATGAAATTTGGAATTACTTATTTCTCTTAAGAAGTTTTCCTTTTGTGTTTCATCTTTGCTGGAGGCTATAATCATGCGTGCATAGAATGAAGGGCGGTACAATCTGCTTCAAGGATTAGGTCCCTTACTTTTATGAACTGTTCCTCTCACCCATGATATCTTGTAATCGCTCTTTGTCACCTTGTGGACCCTACAAGTCCCCTTTTCTCTTGTGGGTGTTGGGAAGGTACTTCATAAGCCATAGGAGAAATTTGGAGACTTGGAGCTATTTATACTCGGAGTTCCTGCATTTTCATTTGTGTATATGTGGATTCGGTTTCTTTGTAAGAATGAGTTTGATTTTAATTCCAATTCTTTCTAAAAAATTAAAATATGTCATAAAAGCAGCTATTCATATATGTATAAATGCATCACAATCTCTCTGCATTCAAGAATAGCCCAATGATGTCCAGAAAATAAGGAATGGTTCCTTGAAACAAAATCTGGAGCCTTCTAAAAATACAGTAAACAATCATGTAATCATGGAAAAATATTTCCTCAAATTATTGATTTACCTACACTCCCTTTTAAAATTAAAATTTTCTTTCAATCTAATATCTTTTTCAGTTGATAATTTTAAAATAAAAGCCTTTTCAACAGCTTTAAAAAAGGCATTCATTGTTCACTTTGTCCACATGATGTAGCATGGGATCACATATCAATAAAACTGATAGATAAAAAAAGTTGTTTTAGGACCGCCAGTTAAAACACCTATGTATGTCAGTGTCAACAAATGCATTGAGAGGTGAATAATTTCTTCTTTATTTTTCTGGTTTTTCTTCATTTATTAAAATTATTATAGCTATATAGAATAGATTTAGTAATGATTTTAGAGGTGAATACACCCCACTGTGAATATATGAAGGCCCAGGGAATGTACACATTGGATAAAAATGATATTGTTTTAATATTTCTCAAGAAAACAGATTTGTTTTAAAAATCATGGGAAGGTCAGGAATTATACACCCAAATTGAGCCATGAATAATAGTTATTATTCATTTTTTTAAAAAATTTATTTATTTTTTATTGTGGGTAAAAATCAAAATTTTCACAATAATACCAACATTTGCAAAATGATATATAAATATATATGCATAAATGTGCATTTGCTTACAAAAATGTTATATATATATATTTAAATATATTTTAAGAGGTGCTTAGATTACCTAAAATATTACACAGAACCCACTGGGATTCCCATGTTGCCCACCTCCCACACCTCCCACCACATTTTTAAGAAATACTCTGGTCAATTTTTGAAAATGAATCACAATTCATGTTTCTGCTGGAGATAGGACCATTGTAAGGTGTTATGCCTGTTTATTTTCTAAGTTTGTGATTTCTGCTATAGACTTCAAGGTTATGTATGTTAATGTATGATATGCATCACTAAAATATATATATTAATAGAAAGAGTGTCGTTAAAGACAATATGAAGTTTTGGAATTACATATTTCTCTAAAGTGGTCTTCCATTTGTGTTTCTTCATTGTTGGATGCTGTAATCCCACATGCATAGAATGCAGGGCAGTACCCTCTCCTTGATGGTTTAGTTCCCTGAATTAATGAAACATTCCTCTCAAACATGATATTTGTAAACATTTGAGTCACTCCTTTTCACGTTGTAGGCCCTACAAGTCCCTTTTTCTCTTCTGGCTGATGGCATGGTCCTTTATAAGCCATAGGAGAAATTTGGAGGCTGGGAGCTATTTGTATTATGAATTCCTGGGTTTTCATTTTTATATATGTAGATTCTGTTTCTTTGTAAGTATGAGTTTGATTTTATTTCAAATAGTTTCTTAGAAATTAGAAAATATCTTGAGAGTAGGTATTTATGTATGGATACCTGCATCACAATCTCTCTGCACTCAGGAAGATCACAATGATGTATAGATATTTAGGAATGGTTTCCCTGAAACAAAATCCAGAGGTTTCTAAATATTCAGTAAATAATTGTGAAATCATGGAAAAAGATCTACACTGAAATATTGGTTTACTTACACTTTAAAATTAACATTTTCTTTGAGTCTAATATCCATTTCAGTTCATAATTTTTAAATAAAGACCATTTCAACAGCTTTTAAAAAAACATTCATTGTTCACTTTGCCCACATGATGTAGTATTGGATCTCATATCAATAAAACTGATAAAAAACAAAAAAAGTTGTTCAAACACAGCCAGAAAAACACATATGTGTGTCTGTGTCAACAAATGGATTGAGAGGTGAATAATTTCTTCTTTATTCTTCTGGTTTATCTTTATTTATGATAAATGTTATAGAGATATCAAAATGGTTTAATAATTATTGAAGAGATTAATGCACACCACTGTGAATATACTAATGAGCAGCGAATGTACATTGAATAAAAAAGATAATGATTTAATATGTCTAAGTAATACAGCTTTGTTTTATAAATCATGGGGACGTCAAGAATTGTACACCCAAATGAGCCATGGATAATAGTTAACTGTCATATTTCAGAAATCCTTAGACCAATTTTTAAAAATGAATCACAATTTAAATTTCTGCTGGAGATGGAAAAACTGAAAGGTGTTATGCCCCTTTATTTTCTCAGGTTGTGATTTCTGCTTTAAACTTCAAGTTTATGTATGTTCATGTATGCCTGATATACTTCACTAAAAATATATATTAAGAGAATGAGGTTGGTTAGAGACCAATATGAAGCTTTGGATTTACTTATGTCTCTAAATTGGTCTTCCTTTTGTGTTTCCTCATTTTTGGAGCCTATAATCACACTTGCATAGAATGGAGGGGGTGTGTTCTACTTGTTGGTTTAAGTCTTTGAATTTAATGAATGATTCTGATCCACCATGATATCCTGTAAACATTTGACTCACTCATTGTCACCTTGTGGACCTTACAATTCCCTTTTTTTCCTGGGTGTTGGCAAAGTCCTCCATAAGCCGTGGGAGAAATTTGGAGACTGGGATCTATTGGTACTCGGAGTTCCTGGGTTTTCATTAGTCTATATGTGGATTCTTTTTATTTCTAAGAATGAGTTTGATTTATTTCGAATACTTAAAAAAATTCAATATGTCATTAAAGTAGATATTTATATATGGATACCTGTATCACAATACCTCTACACTTGAGAAGAGACCAATGATATCCAGAGAATGAGGAAAGGTTTCCTTGAAACAAAATCTGGACCCTTCTAAACATTCACTAAACAATCATGAAATAATGGAGAAAGATCTCCTCTGAATTATCAATTTAACTACAATTCCTTTTAAAATAAACCTTTTCTTTTGATATAATATCTCTTTCAGTTCATGATTTTAAAATAAAGGCATTTTCAAAAGCTTTAAAAAAGCCATCTATTGTTCATGTTGCCCACATGAAGTAGTCTGGGATCACATGTCAATAAATCTGATAGACAAACAAAATAAGTTGTTCAAGGACAGCCAGAAAAACACCTATGTAAATCAGTGTCAAAAAACGTATTGAGAGGTGAATAATTTCTTCTCTACTCTTCTGGTTTTTCTTTATCTATTATAATTATTATAGAGCTATTGAAAAGGTTTAATAATGAATGAAGAGATGAATGCACAACACTGTGAAGATACCAAGGACCAGGGAATGTACACATTGGATAAAAAGATATTGGTTTAATAGGTGTCAATAAGACAGATTTGTTTTAAAATCGTGGTGATATCAGGAATTGTTCACCCAAGTGGAGCCTTGGATAATAGTTATTAGTCTTGTTTCAGAAATGCTCTGGCCAATTTTTAAAATGAATCACAATTCAAGTTTCTGCTGGAGATGTGTGCTGGGACCAGTGTAAGGTTTTATTCCCCTTTATTTACTAAGGTAGTGATTTCTTCTCTTAACTTCAAGATTATTTATGTTCATGTATGACTGATGTGCATTACTAAATATATCTATTAAAATAAAGAGTGTGGTGGGAGACAAATATGAACTTTGGAATTACCTAATTCTCTAAAGTGGTCTTCCTTTTGTGTTTCTTCATTGCTTGGGTCTAAAATCACACGTGCATAGAATGGAGGGTGGTACATTCTATTTGGTGGATTAGGTCCTTTATTTTTAAGAACCATTTCTCTCCCATGATATTGTGCATATATTTGAGGCACTCATTGTCAGCTTGTGGACTTTAAAAGTCACTTTTCTCTTTGGGGCATTGGCAAGGACCTTCATAAGACATGGGAGAAATTTTGAGACTGGGAGCTATTTGTACTCTGAGGTCATTGTTTTTTCATTTGTTTATATGTGAATTCTGTTTTTTTGTTAGAATGTGTTTGATTTAATATACAATATTTTCTAAAATATTACAATATATCACAATAGCCAGTATTTATATATGGATCCCTGTATCACAATTTATTTGCACTTGTGAACAGCCCAACAATGTCCAGAAAATCAATTATCCTTTAATTGAAACAAAATCTGGAGACTTCTATATATTTAGTTTATAATTGTGAAATCATGAAAAAAGATCTCTAAATTATCGATTTACATACACTACTTTTTAAAATTAACATTGTCTTTCAATCTAATATCTGTTTCAGTTTATAATTTTAAAATAAAGACATCTTCATACCTTTAAAAAAGCCATTCATTGTTCACTTTGTGCACATGATGTAGTATGGAATCACATATCAATAAAACTGATAGATAAACAAGAAAAGTTGTTCAAGGACACACAGAAAAATACCTATATATGTCACTGTCAAGAAATGGAATGAAAGGTGAATAATTTCTTCTGTATTTTTCTGATTTTTCTTTATTATAATTATTATATAAGAATTGAAAAGGTTTAATAATGATTGAAGATATGAATGCAAACCATTGTGAATATACCACGGACCAAGGAATGTACATGTTGGATGAAAAAGATACTGTTTTAATATTTCTCAATAAAAGGGATTTGTTTTAAAAGTCATTTGGATGACTACCCTTGTGAGTCTTTGCTCTTGTAACTGAGACTTAGCTTGCTGTTGTGGGGTGCCTAAGGGTTGCCACCTGAGAGTCACCTTGTTACTCTAATGTGGCCTCTCCCTAAGCCAAACCACAGCATATGAATGCATTACCTTACCGCCAACGTGGGATATGACTCCCAGGGATGAGCCTCCCTGACAACGAGGGATTAATACCAAGTGCCAACTGGCAACACAACTGGAAAAAGACCTTGAATAGAAGGGGGAAAATGTAAAGACAAATGAGTTCAAGTGGCTTAGAGACTTCAAAGAGAGTCGGGAGGTCATCCCAGAGGCAACTCTTACGCACACCTCAGTAGAAGCTCATAGAACGTCAAAGTGCCTATCACCCCACAAAGAGGGGCTTCTGAGAGCTCTGGAGACACCCAGGTCCTATATAAGTGGGAATAGCCCCAGAGACTGATGCCTTATCAGTGGGCTTTATTTTGGAATCTGTGCTCCTGAGGGTGACAGAATTGGACTCAAATAAGTCTTCTCTGCACATGGTTCATCAGTCCCTTCGATTCAAACCTATATGTGATGCATAAGTTTATAGGTATACTTCCAGAGACTGGAGCCTCTGGCCTACCTATGTGCCAGGTTTGTGTGGAATCTTGGTGGAGCTGCAACTCCTACCCTACAGCTGAATGGATGCATCCGAGTCACATGGCAAGGAGACAATGATGGGCAATGACCAGCCCATTGAATGGAGAGGGCCTGCATCTGCAGGCAGGATCATCCCAACCACCATATCCATGGGATATAAGCCCTTTCTCACTTGGTGGTGGAGTGGACATCACCATCCCAGTCCCCTCAGGATTGGGGGAAGAACTATGGACTAGAGTGGACTTGATGGCATTCTGTTGTACACATATGGTGATTCCAGCAATGGAAGAAATTATAACAATGATGTGGAACCAGTGGCCACTTGATACTTTTGGGGCAGGGAGGGGATGTGCAGTTGAAATACAGGGGCTTCTTTAGGATTTGGAGACTGTCCTGAGTACCATTGTGGCAATGGATGTAGGCCATTTTAAATCAGCACACACCACTCAGATCTGTGTGGGAGAGAGTGTGGTCTACGATGTGAACTGCGGTCTATGGCTGGTGGCAAGGCCCCAGGATGTGTAAGTCCATTGAGGATGGTGGGTCACACTTATGGGAGATGTTTGTGTGGGATGTGGTGGGAGGTGTGAGAGGTGGGCAGCATGGGAATCACAGTGGGTTCCATGTAATACTTTAGGTAATCTAAGCACCTCTTAAAATATATTTATATATATATAAATAACATTTTTGTAAGCAAATGCACATATATGCACATATATTCATATATCGTTTTACAAATATTGGTATGTATTCTGAAAATTTTGATTTTTACCTACAATATAAAATAAGTAATTTAAAATAAAAATCATTGGGATGTCAGGAATTGTACACCCAATTTGAGCCATGAATAATACTTATAAAGTGTGCTCCAGAAATGCTCTGGGCAACTTTTAAAATGAATCACAATTCAAGTTTCTGCTGGAGATGTGACCACTATAAGGTGTTCTGCCCCTTTTTTTTCTAAGGATGTGATTTCTGATCTAGAATTCAAGTTTATGTATGTTCATTTATGACTGATATGCATCACTAAAATAAATATTAAGAAAAAGTTGGTGTTGAGAGACTAATATGAAGTTTGGAAGTACCTATTTCTCTAAAGTGTTCTTCCTTTTGGGTTTCTTCATTGTTGGAGCCTATAATCTCGTGTGCATATAATGGAGGGTGGTACACACTTCTTGATGGATTAGGTCCTTGACTTGTATGAAATATTCCTCTCTTCCATGATATCTTGTAAACATTTGAGTCACTCTTTGTCAACTTTTGGACATTACAAGTCCTTTTTTCTCTTCTGGGTGAGGGCAAGGTCCTTCATAAGCCACTGGAGAAATTTGGATTTTGGAAGCTTTTTGTACTCTGAGTTCCTGGGTTTTAATTTGTGTATATGTGGATTTGGTTTCTTTATAAGAATGAGTTTGATTATATTACCAACTCTTTCTAAGAAATTACAATATGTCATAAGAGCAGGTATTTATATATGGATAGTTGCATCACAATCTTTCTGAACTTGATTTCAGCTCAATGGTATTCAGAAAATCAGGAACAGTTTCCTTGAAACAAAATCTGGAGCTTTCTTAACATTAAGTAAACATTGGTGAAATCATGGAAAAGGATCATCTCAGAGTTATTGATTTACCAACATTCCTTTCAAAATGCCCATTTTCTTTCAATCTAATATCAGTTTCAGTTCATAATTTTAAAATAAAAACTTTTTAACAGCTTTAAAAAACCATTCATTGTACTCTTTGTCCACATGATGTTGTATGGGATCCCATATCAATAAAACAGATAAACAAAAATAGTTGTTCAAGGACAACCTTAAAAACACCTATTTAAGTCAGTGGCAACAAATGGATTGAGAGGTGAATAATTTCATCTTTATTCTTCTGGTTTTTCTTTATTATAATTATTATAGTGCTATTGAAACGGTTTAATAATGATTGAAGAGGTGAAAGCCTACCACTGTGATTATAGGAAAGACCAGCAAATGTACATATTGGATAAAAAAGATGTTAGTTTAATATGTCTCAATGAAACAGATTATTTCAAAAAATGTGGGCATGTGAGGAATTGTACACCCAAGCGGTTCCATTGATAATAGTAATTAGTCTTGTTTCAGAATTTATCTTGCCATTATTTGAAAATGAATCACAATTCAAGTTTCTGCTTAAGATGGGACAATTTTAAGGTGCTATGCTCCTTCATTTTCTAAGTTTTTGGTTTCTGTTATAGACTTCAAGATTATGTATGTTCATGTATAAATTATATGCATCTCTAAAATATATATTAAGAGAAAGAGGTTGATGATAGACATATATGAAGCCTTGGAAATACCTATTTCTCTAAAGTGGTCTTCTTTTGTGTTTCTTAATTTTTGGAGGCTAAAATCACGTGTGCATATAATAGAGGATGGTACATCCTGCTTGTGGGATTAGTCCTTGACATTTATGAACCATGCCTCTCCCCCATTATATCTTGTAAAAATTTGAGTCACTCTTTGTCACCTTATGGATGCTATGAGTCCCTATTTCATTTCATAAACCATTGGAGAAATTTAGAGGCTGGGAGCTATTTGTACTCTGAGTCTTGGGTTTTGACTTGTGTATATGTGGATACTATTTCTTCATAAGAATGAGTTTAATTTTATTTTATTTTAATACATTATAAAAAATTAAATATGTCATAAGAGCAGGTTTTTATATATTGATACCTGTATCACAATCTCTCTGCATTTAAGAACAGGCCAATTATGTACAGAAAATCAGGAATGGTTTCCTTGAAAAAATTCTAGAGCTTTCCAAACATTTAGTAAACAATAGTGAAATGGAAAAGGATCTCCTGAGAAATGTCAATTTACTTAAATTCCCTTTTAAAATTAACATTTCTTTCAATCTTTTATCTGTTTCTATTCTTAGTTTAAAATAAAGAGCTTTTCACCAGCTAAAGAAAGCCATTCATTGTTCACTTTGTCCACATGATGTAGTATGTGATCACATATCAATTAAACTGATAGATAAACAAAAAAAGTTGTTCAAGGACAACCAAAAAAATACCTATGTATGTCCATATCAACAAATGAATTGAGAGGTTAATAATTTCTGCTTTATTCTTCCAATATTTCTTTATTTAAGGTTTAATAATAATTGAATTGTAGAATGCACACCACTGTGAATATACCAAGGACCAAGAAATGTACACATTGGATAAAAAAGATAGGGGTTTAATATTTCTCAATAAAACAAATGTGTTTTAAAAATCATGGGGATGTCAGGAATTTTACACCCAAGGTGATCTGTGGAAAGTAGTTATTAGTTGTGTTTCAGAAATGCTCTGGCCAATTTCTCAAAATGAATCACAACTCAAGATTCTTCTGGAGATGGGAGATCTGTAAGGTGTTATGCCCCTTTATTTTCTAAAGTTGTGATTTCTGCTCTATAATTAAAGATTATGTATGTTCATGTATGACTGATATGCATCACTAAAAATATATATTAAGGGAAAGAGGGTGGTAAGAGAGAAATATGATGATTTGCAATTACCTATTTCTCTAAAGTTGTCTTCCTTCAGTGTTTCTTCATTGTTGGAGGCTATAATCAAATGTACACATAATGGAGGATGGTACACAATGCTGGAGTCTTTAGGTCCTTTACTATTATAAACCATCCAATCCTCCATGATATCTTGTAAAACTTTGAGTTACTATTTGTCACATTGTGGGCCCTAAAATTCCCTTTCTCTCTTCTGGGTGTTGGCAAGGTCCTTTGTAAGCCATATGAGCAATTTGGATGCTTGGAGCTATTTGTATTCTAAGTTGCTGGGTTTTTATTTGTGTATATGAGGATTCAGATTCTTTGTAAGAATGAGTTTGATTTTATTTCCAATACTATCTAAAAAATTACAATATTTCATAAAAGCACATATTTATACATGCTGCATAACAAACTCTGTGAACTCCAGAACAGCCCTATGATGTCCAAAAAATCAGGAAATGTTTCCTTGAAACAAAATCCAGAGCCTTCTAAATAATCAACAATCATTAAATCATGGAAAAAGATCTCTAAATTATCGAATTACCTACAGTCCTTTTTAAAATTAACATTTTCTTTCAATATTATATCCACTTCTGTTCATAATTTTAAAATAAATGTCTTTTCAACACCTTTAAAAAAGCCATTCATTGTTCACTTTGTCCACATGATGTAGTATGGGATCACATATCAATAAAACTGATAGATAAACAAAATAGGTGTTCAAAGCCAGAAAAACATCTATGTATGTCATTTTAAACAAATGGATTGAGAGGTGAATAATTTATTATTTACTATTCTGGTCTATATTTGTTAGAATTATTATAGGGCTACTGAAAATGTTTAATAATGATTGAAGAGATGAATGCACACCACTGTGACTATAGCAAGGATGAGGGAATGGACACATTGGATAAAAAAATATTGGTTTAATATGTCTCAATAAAACAAATTTGTTTCAAAAATTGTGGGGGATGTCAGGAATAATACACCCAGGTAGAACCATGGATAATAATTATTAATCATGATTCGGGAAATGCTCTGGCCAAATTTTAAAAATGAATCACAATTCAAGTTTCTGATGGAGATTTGGACCACTGTAAGGTGTGATACCCCTTTGTTTTCTAAGGTTGTGGTTTGTGCCCTACACTTCAATTTTATGCATGTTCAGGAATGAATGATATTCATCACTAAAAATATATATTAACAGAAAAATTGTGGTGATAGAAAAATATGAAGATTTCAAATAACCTATTTCTCTAATGTTTTCTTCCTTTTGTGTTTCTTCATTTTTGGAGGCTATAATCATGCATGCATAGAATGGAGGGCAGTACACTCTTCTTGATGGATTAGGCCCTTGACTTTTATGAGCCATTCCCACCCCCCATAATATCTTGTAAACATTTGAGTCATTCTTTGTCACCTTGTGGTCCCTATAAGTACTTTTTCATCTTCTGGGTGTTCACACGGTCCTTCATAAGACTTAGGAGAAATTTGGAGGCTGGGAGCTATTTGTACTCTGAGTTCCTAGAATTTCATTTGTGTATATGTGGATTCTGTTTTTTGTAAGAATGAGTTTGATTTTATTTTCAATACATTCTAAAAAAATTTCAATATATCATAAGAACAGGGATTTATATATGGATACCTGCATCGCAATCTGTCTGCTCTCAGGAACATCCCAATGCTGTCGAGAAAATCAAGAATTTATTCCTTGATACAAATTCTGGAAGCTTGTGAACATTCAGTAAGGAATCGTGAAATCATAGAAAATGATCTCAGAATAATCAATTTACCTACACTCGCTTTTAATATTAACATTTTTTAAAAATCTAATAACCATTTCAGTTCATAATTTTAAAATAAAGATCTTTCCAACAATTTTTAATTGTTAGTAAAAATCATAATTTTTCACAATACAAACCAATATTTGTTAAATGGTATAGAGATATACACACGTATATGTTCATTTGCTTACATAAATGCTATGTTTTCATATATATTTTAAAAGTTGCTTAGATTACATAAATGTTACACAAAGATTACAGGGATTCCCATGATCTCCACCTCTCATACCTCCCATAACATCTCTCAAAAACATTTTTCATTAGTGTGGAACATCACCTGCAATGCATGTATATAACCTGGCACTTTGCCACTAAGCAGAGACAACAGTTCACATCATAGAACACACTCTCCTACAGAGTTCTCCATGGTATATTCCCATGTAAAATGGCATATATCCATCATCACAATGTCACTCAGGACAAACCCCAAGTCCCGAAAAAGCCCCTGTATTAAAACTGCCCTTCCCCTCCCTGTCCCAAAAGCATCTACTAGCCACTGGTTCCACCTCACAATTATAATTTATTCCATTGTTTGAATCACAATATGTCTACAACAGAATATGATTAAGTCCACTCTAGTCTGCTCTTCCCCCCAATCCAGAGGGAACTGGAGTGGTGATGTCCACTCCACCTCCAAGTGAGAGTGGGCTTATATCCCATGTATATGGTGGATGGGATTATCCTGCCTTCACCTGCAGGCTTTCTCCATTCCCTGGGATGGCAGTTGTCCATCATCGTCTCCTAACCAGGTGACTTGTGTGAGTCAAATGAGCTGTAGAGTAGGAGTTGCAGCTCACCGGAGATTCCAGGGACAGATGGTGCATAGGCAGGCCATAGACCCCAGTCTCTGGAAGTACACTTAAAACCCCAGCCTCACATATAGGTTTGAATAGAAGGGCCTGATGGACCTTGTGCAGGGAAGACTTATTTGAGTCCAACTCTGTCACTCATAGGAGCACAAATTCCAAAGTAGAGCACAATAATAAGGCATCAATCTCTTGGGCTATCTCCCCAGATATAGGACATGAATGTCTCCAGAGCCCTCAGGAGCCCCTCCCTCTGGGGCGATATCCACTTTGGTGTTCTATGAGATCCTCATGAGGTGTGGATAAGTGTTACCTCTAGGATATCTTCCCAACTCTCTTTGAATTCTCTTAGCCTCATGTACTCATTTGTCTTTACCTTTTCCCTCTTTTATTCAAGGTCTTTTTACAGTCCAGTTGGCACTTGCTATTAATCCCTCATTGCCAGGGAGGCTTATCACCAGGAGTCAGGTCCCACATTGGAGGGAAGGTAATGCATTCATATGCTGAGTTTTTCTTAGAGAGAGGCCACATTTGAACAACAAGGTGGCTCTCGGTGGCAACCCTTAGGCACCCCCATATCAGTAGGCCAAGTTTCAATTACAAGAGCAAAGACTCATAAGGATCATCATCAATAACAAGAACCCAACAGTGGGCCACCCTCTTTTGCCAGACACTGCCCTGGAACTCAGGGGACTGTTACTGATCCCTTAAAGAATGCATCAGAGCGCTCCAGGTTGGGAATTCAGTATTCCCTCACTTATTGAGTGATTGTCTATCCACCCTGACCATCCCCCATCCCTCAATCATTTGAACAACTTTATATATCTTTCATGTATATTCAGTTGAACTTACTCCCATGAATCCCCCATCTCAGACACCCACCAAAAGTGATCCTCTGCAGCCCCCATTGTAACCCTACTGTGATCTAAAGCTTCCTTGAACATGTAGCACATATAATAACCAAACACAAATAATAGGAAAATGAAACAATAATCATAAGCTTAAATGGAACAGATAAAATACAAGGAAACCCAGATAAAAAGAACTAAAAATAAGTTAATGGATTGGGATGTTCAAAAAAATAAAATGGGAAAAAATATTTTTTTAAATCAATTGTTTAATTTTTTTCTCCTTGCATAACTGCATTATCTGATGTCCAGAATGTACCATGACACCTCCCCCTCTCATTCCCCAGTATTTCCCAAATTTTCATTTAGTTTTCAAAGGAGCTTTAGGTCGCAAAAAAAGTCACACACGGAATAATAAAGATTACCTTATACCCAACCTCCCTCCCTGTTTCCCACCCCATATTAAAACATTTTTTTGTGTGGATGGTAGCATTGTTATAACTGTTATACAGATAGTTAAACATAGCTAGTTAACATTATCAATGATTTACAGTATAGTTTACAATTTAGACAGTACATTTTAAAAATTTTTGATGATATTTGCCATGTTTTGTGTCCATTACTGTAAGGTAATGAACAATATTTCCCATGACCACTAAATACTCCGTTTGATCTTTCCTGTCCGTCCTCCCCATTCCCCTGGGGCATATCACACTCCCATGTCTTGACTCATGGAATGACAAGATTCATACTTACATGCCCTGGGTATTCTAACCTGCACTTCCTAATCTACCCACCTGTTAACCCTGCACCACCAAACCCAGTAATATCACTACCCACCTGTCCTCTCCTTCAATATGCAACTATATTCAATCCCTTAAACATAGATTC
This sequence comes from Tolypeutes matacus, assembly GCA_026826555.1. NCBI lineage: Eukaryota > Metazoa > Chordata > Mammalia > Cingulata > Chlamyphoridae > Tolypeutes > Tolypeutes matacus. The sequence continues at coordinate 316,647 of JAKSZT010025145.1, read as the reverse complement.
TGTCCATATGGGTGATGGCTCACAACCTACTCTTCCTCTTTCCCTTGTCAACCTATCCTCCAGACAGTGGTTCTCAGAGACTGCTCACTTTCTTCAACTCAAATCAGTGAAATCATATACTGTTCATCCTTCAGTGCCTGGCTTGCTTCACTCAACATAAGTTCTTCAAGACTCATCCATTTTATTCCATGTGTTAGCACTTTATTCCTTCTAGCAGCTGAGTAATATTCCATTGTATATATGTACCACATTTTGCTTATCCATTCATCTGTTGATGGGCACCAGGGCTGATTCCAACTTTTGGCAATTGTGAACAATGCCACTGTGAACATTGGTGTGCATATATCTGTTCGAGTCTTTGCTTTCAATTCTTCTGGGTATATACCCAGCAGTGGAATTGCTTGATCATATGGAACATCTATTGTTATTTTTCTGAGGAATCGCCAAACTGTGCTCATAGTGGCTGGAACATTCCACGATCCCACCAGCGGTGGATGAGGGTTCATATTCATCCACATCCTCTCCAACACTTATATTCTGCTGTTATTTAATAGCTGCCATTCTGATGGGTTTAAGATGGTAACTCATTGTGCTTTTGATTGTCATTTCCCTAATAGCAAGAGACGTAGAGCATTTTTTCAGATGCTTTTTTGACATTTGTATTTCTTCCTTGGAGAAGTGTCTTTCCAGGTCACCTGCCCATTTTTATTTGTGAGGTGTAGGATTCCTTTATATATGCAGGGTATTAGGTTCCTATCAGATATACGGTTGCCAAATATTTTCTCCCATTCGGTAGGCTGCCATTTTATTTTCTTAATAATGTCCTTTGAGGTGCAGAAGTTTTTCATTTTGATGACATCACATTTTTCTATTTTTTCTCTTGCTGCTCGAGCTTTGGCTGTGAAGTTCATAAAATCGTTTCCTTTTACAAGGTCCTTTAGATGCTTCCCTGTATTATCTTCCTGGGTCTTTACAGTTTTCGCTCTTATATTTAGAACTTTGATATATCTTGAGTTGATTTTTGTATAAGGTGTGAGATGTTATTCTTCTCTCATTCTTTTGGATATGGATATCCAGTTCTCCAAGCACCACTTGAGAGAGAGGCCATGCTCTCCCAAATTAGTGGGCTTGGTGGCCTTGTTGAATATCAGAGGGCTGTATATGCAAGGATCTATATCAGAACTCTCAAGTCAGTTCCATTGGTCAGTAGGTTTTTCCTTGTACCAATAACATGCAGTTTTGATCATTGCAAATTTGTAGTATGTTTTAAAGTCAGACAGCTGGAGTTACCGTTGATCTGAAGAAGGTAGCCCTTGACTTCCCACTCCCACACATTTGTCTCTAAAACTTCATAGCAGCAACCTGAGCTACCTGAGGGGGAAGCAGGGAAGAAAGGGCGAAGGCTTGCCTCTGACTTGCCTTGTCTTTTGCAGGCTCCTGGGGGAAGGGTGGTGCTCTTTCCAGGAAGGGGTAGACACCTTTCTCAGCTTGTTCTATTACCCACCCACACCCCAGGCAGGATTGGAAATGAAGGACATTTTTAATCTTTTTGTTTTTTAAAAATTAATATGTAAAACCTGGAAAAAATTAAAAAATAAAAAAGTAAAGTCAGGTAATGTGATACCTCCAACTTTATTTTCTTTTCAATATGTCTTTGGCAATTTAGGGCCTTTTACCTCTCCGAATATATTTTATGTTAATTTATCCTGTTCCTTAACAATACAGTGTTGAATTTTTTGAGATTGCATTAAATCTGTAGATTAGTTTGTGTAGAATAGATATCTTGATGAGGTTTATTCTTCCTGTCCATGAACAGGGAATATTCTTCCATTTATTTAAGTCTTCTTTGATTTCCTTTAACAGTGTTGTGCAGTTTTCTGTATATAAGTCCTTTACATCTTTAGTAATATTTATTCCTAATTATTTGATTCTTTTACTTACTATTGTAAATGGCATTTTTTTCTTGATTTCCTCCTCAGATTGCTCATTAATACTGTACAGAAATGTTATTTCTTTTTGAGCATTGATCTTATAGCCTGCAACATTACTGAACTCCTTTATGAGCTCTAGAAGCTTTGTTGCAGATTTCTCAGGGCTTTCTACATATAGGATCATGTCATCTGCAAATAATGAAATTTTTACTTTTTCTTTTCCGATCTGGATGACTATTATATCCTTTTCTTGCATCAGTGCTCGAGCAAGTTCTTCTAAGACAATGTTAAATAGGAGTGGTGATAGTGAGCATCCTTGTCTTGTTCCCGATCTCAGAGGGAAGCCTTTTAGGATTTCAAAATTGAAGATGATGTTAGCTTTGCATTTTTCATATATATCCTTTATCATACTCAGAAAGTTTCCTTCTATTCCTATCTTTTGCATTGTTTTTATCTGGAAATGTGCTGTACTTTTTCTGATGCTTTTGCTGCATCTATAGTGATGATCAAGAGATTTTATTCTTTCAATCTGCTTATGTGGTGTATTACATTGATTTTCTTATATTGAACGATCCTTGCATACCCGGGATGAAACCCACTTGGTCATGGTGTATAATCCTTTTGATATGTTGTTGAATGTGATTAGCAAGTATTCTGTTGAGGATTTTAGCATCTAGGTTCATTAGAGAAATTGATCTGTAATTTTCCTTTCTTGTGGGATTTTTGTTTGGTTTTGGTATTAGGGTAATGACATTGTAGAATGAGTTAGGCAATATTCCTTCTACTTCTATTTTTTGGAAGAGCTTAAGCAGTATTGTTGTTAGCTCTTTCAAGAATGTTTGGTGGAATTCAGCTGTGAAGCCATCTTGTTCTGGGCTCTACTTAGTTGGGAGGTTTTTGGATGACCCAGTCTATCTCTTTCCTTGTAATTGGACTGTTGAGTACATCATATTCTTCTTTCATCAATGTAGGCTGTTTGTGAGTTTTGAGAAAATTGTACATTTCCTTTAAATTATCATTCATGGCATATAATTTTTCAAAGTATTCTCTTATCATACTCTTTATTTCTGTGGGGTCAGTAGTGATATCCCCTTGCTCAATCCTTATTTGGGGAATTTGTATCCGTTCTCTTCTTCTTTGTTAGTCTGGCTAAGGGTCTGTCAATTTTATTGATATTCTCAAAGAAGTAACTTTTGGTTTTGTTTATTGTTTCTAGTGCTTTCTTATTCTCTATTTCATTTAGTTCTGCTCTAATCTTTGTTCTTCCCTTCCTTCTACTTCCCTTTGGTTTAGTATGTTGTTGTTTTTCCAATTCCTCCAAGTGTGCAGATAGGTCTTCAATTTTAGCTCTTTCTTCTTTTTTAATACTTGTGTTTATGGCTATGAACTTCCCTCTCAGGAATGCTTTTGCTGCATCCTATAGGTTTTGATATGTTGTGCTGTCGTTTTCATTATTTTCAAGGTAGTTATTGATTTCTTTTGAGATTTCCTCCTTGATCCACTGTTTGTCTAAGAGTGTGTTGTTTTAATTCCATATCCTTATGCCTAACCTGTTTATCTGGCCCTTAGTGATTTCCACTTTCATTCCGTTATGGTCAGAGAAATTACTTTCTCTAATCTCAATCTTTCTGAATTCATTGAGAGTTGTTCTCTGGCCTAGCATGAAGTCTATCATGGAGTATGGTCCATGTGCACTTGAGAACAATGTAAATCCTGCTGTATTTGGGTGTAGTGTTCTGTTTATGTGTATTAAGTCCAGGTCCTCTTATGTATTGTTGGTAGCCTTTGTTTCTTTATTGATTCTCTGTCTAGATGCTCTGTCTAATGCTGATAAATGGTGTATTAAAATCCCCCACTATAATTGTAGAGACATTTCTTTCTCCATTAGTTTTTCCAGAGTTTGTCTCATGTATTTTGTAGCACCCTGATTAGGTGCAGAAATGTTTATGATTGTTCTCTCTTCTTGAGAGATTACCCATTTACTAATATATAGTGTCCATCTTTGTCTCTTTTAATAATTTTGCATTTAAATTCAATTTTGTCTGATATTAGAATAGTTACTTCTGCCCTTTTATGGCTATTGTTAGCATGTAAAATTATTTTCCAGCCATTCACTTGCAGCCTTCTTGAATCCCTGGGTCAAAGGAGGGTTTCTTTCTTTCTTTTTTTTTTTTTATTATGGGTAAAAATAAAAATTCTCACAATACATACAAACATTTGCAAAATGATATATAAATATATGTGCATATATGTGTATTTGCTTACAAAAATGTTGTTTATATACATATATACACATATATTTAAAGAGGTGCTTAGATTACCCAAAATATTACACGGAACCCACTGGGATTCCCATGTGGCCCACCTCCCACACCTCCCATCACATCCCACACAAAAATCTCCCACAGTGTGGCCCACCACCCTCAATGAACTTACACCTCCTGGAGCCTTGCCACCAACCATAGACCACAGTTCACACTATAGACCACACTCTCTCCCACTCAGTTCTGAGTGGTGTGTGCTGATTTAAAATGGCCTACATCCGTTGCCACAACAGTACTCAGGACAAACTCCAACTCCCAAAGAAGCCCCTGTATTTCAAGTGCTTGTCCCCTCTCTACCCCAAAAGTGTCAAGTGGCCACTGGCTCCACCTCATTGTTATAATTTCTTGCATTGCTAGAATCACCGTATGTAAACAAGAGAATACCATCAAGTCCACTCTAGTCCATAGTTCTTCCCCCAATCCTGAGGGGACTGGGATGGTGATGTCCACTCCAACTCCAAGTGAGAGAGGGCTTATATCCCATGGATATGGTGGGTGGGATGATACTGCCTGCAGATGCAGGCCCTCTCCATTCCCTGGGATGGCCAGTTCCCATCATTGTCTCCTCACCAGGTGACTTGGATGAGTCCATTGAGCTGTAGGATAGGAGTTGCAGCTCCACCTAGATTTCATGCACACCTGGCACATAGGTAGGTGGGAGGCTCCAGTCTCTAGAAGTATATCTAAAAACTCCAGCATCACATATAGGTTTGAATAGAAGGGACTGGTGAACCATGTGCAGGGAGGACTTATTTGAGTCTAATTCTGTCACTCTCAGGAGCACAGATTCCAAAATAGAACCCACTGATAAGGCATCAGTCTCTGGGGCTATCCCCCCTTATATAGGACCAGGGTGTCTCCGGAGCTCTCAGGAACCCCACTGAGTGGGGTGATAGGCACTTAGATGTTCTATGAGCTCCTATTGAAGTGTGCGTAAGAGTTACCTCTGGGATGACCTCCCGACTCTTGTAGACAGCATATAGACGGATAATATTTCCTTGTCCATTCTGCAAATCTGTATCTCCTGATTGGTGAATTTAACCTAATTAACATCCAGTGTTATTACTCACAATGAATTTCTTACTTCTTCCATTTTTCTTTGCATTAATGTATGTTATATATTGTTTTATTTCTGTTTTTTTCTTTTTAGTTGTTTTTAAACTCTCCTCCAACTCTCTTCCCTTGTTTTTTCCTTCCAACTTGTAGAACATCCTTTAGTATTTCTTGAAGTGCAGGTTTCTTACTGATATACTCTCTTAATTTCTGTTTATCCATGAATATTTTTAATTGTCCATCATTTTTGAATTCCAGTTTTGCTGGATAGAGAATTCGTGGCTGGAATTTTTTTTTCTTTTAATATCTGACTATGTCATACCACTGTTTTCTTGCCTCCATGATTTCAGCTGAGAAATCAGCACTTAATCATATTGTTATTCCCTTGCATGTGATGGCCCTAGACTGTATAAATCATGTGGATGTCAGGAATTGTACACCCAAGTGGAGCAGTGGATAATAGTTTTTAGTCGTGCTTCTGAAATTCTCTGGCCAATTTTTATAAACGAATCACCAATCAAGTTTCTGCTGGAGATGGGACCCCTGTAAGGTATTAGGACCCTGTATTTTCTAAGGATGTGATTTCTGATCTAGAGTTAAAGTTTATGTATGTTCATGTATAAATGATATTCATCAATAAAAATATATATTAATAGAAAGAATTGGGTGAGAGAAAAATAAGAAGATTTGAAATTACTTATTTCTCTAATGTGGTCTTCCTTTGGTGTTTCTTCATTGTTGGAGGCTGTAAACACTCATGGATAGAATGGAGGGTGGTACACTCTGCTTGATGGATTATGTCCTTAATTTTTATGAACGATTACTCTCCCCATGATATCTTGTCAATATTTGAGTTGTTCTTTGTCAGTTTGTGGGCCGTTTCAAGTCCCTGTTTCTCTTCTCTGTGTTTGCAAGTTCCTTCATAAGCCATAGGAGAAATTAGGAGGCTGGAAGTTATATGTATTCTGAGTTCCTGATATTTAATTGATCTATATGTGGATTCTGTTTCTTTGTAAGAATGAGTTTGATTTTATTTCTAATACTTTCTGAAATATTACAATATGTCATAGGAACAGTTATTTATATATGGATACCTGCATCAAATGTCCCTACACCCGAGAACAACCCAATTATGTCCAGAAAATCAGGAAAGATTTTCTTGAAATAAATTCCAGGGCCTTCTAAACATTCCATAAACAATCGTGAAATCATAGAAAAAGATCTCCTCAGAATGATCGATTTACCTATTTTCCTTTTAAAATTAACATTTTCTAGAATCTTATATTTTTTTAGTTCATAATTTTAAAATAAAGACTTTTTCACAGCTTTAAAAAAGCCATTCATTGTTCACTTTGTCCACATGATATAGTAAGGGAACACATATCAATAAAACTGATATATAGGGAAGCGGCTGTGGCTCAATCAGTAGGGCTCCCGTTTACCATATGGGAGGCCCCGGGTTCGGTTCCCGGGGCCTCCTGGTGAAGGCAAGCCCGCCCGCATGGCGTGGTTAGCTGACCCAGCGAGCACAAGCAGCAAGGGGGGGATAAATGAATAAATAAATTTTAAAAAAACTGATATATAAACAAAAAAAGGTGTTCAAGGGCAGCCAGAAAAACACCTACGTATGTCAGTGTCAATAAGTGGATTGAGGGGTGAATTATTTCTTCTTTATTCTTCTGGTTTTTCTTTATTTATTATAATTATTATAGAGCTATTGAAAAGGATTAATAGTGATTAAAGAGATGAATGCACACTGCTGTGAATATACCAAGGACTAGAGAATGTACACATTGGATAACAAAGATATTGGTGTAATATATCTCAATTAAACAGACTTGTTTGAAAAATCATGAGGATGTCAGTCATTGTACATCCAAGTTGAGTTATGGATAATAGTTATTAGTCATGTTACAGAAATGCTCTGGGCAATTATTAAGAATGAATCACTATTCAAGTTTCTGCTGGGTATAATCATTGTGAGGAGTTATGCTCCTTTATTTTCTAAGGCTGTGATTTCTACTCTAGATTTCAAGATTATGTATGTTCATGTATGATTGATATGCATCACTAAAAATATGTATTAAGAGAAAGAGCTGGTTAAAGACAAATATGAAGCTTTGGAATTACCTATTTCTCTAAATTGGACTTCCTTTTGTGTTTCTTCATTGTTGGAGGTTATAATCACATGTGCATATAATGGAGGGTGGTACACTTTACCTGATAGACTATGCCATTAACTTTTATGAACCATTCCTATCCCTCATGGTATGTAATATATATTTAAGTCACTCCTTGTCACCTTATGGACACTACAAGTCAGTTTTACTCTTCTGGGCATTTGCAAGTTATTTCATAAGCCATAGTAGAAATTTGGAGGCTGGAAGATATTTACCTGGATATCCTGGGTTTTGATTTTTGTATACATTGATTCTGTTTCTTTGTATGAATGAGTTTGATTTTATTTCCAATACTTTCTTAAAAATCACAGTATGCACTAGAGAACAGCCCAGTGATGTACAGAAATTCAGTTCTGGTTTCCATGAAACAAAATCCAGAGCCTTCTAAACATTCAGCAAACAATCATTAAATCATGGAAAATGATCTCATAATTATCAATTTACCTACACTCCCCTTTAAAATTAACATTTTCTTTCAAACTAATATCTGTTTAACTTCTTAATTGTAAAATAACATCTTTTCAACAGCTTTAAAAAATCCACCCATTGTTCAGTTTGTCCACATGATGTAGTATGGGATCACATATCAATAAAACTGATGGATAAGCCAAAAAGTTATTCAAAGACAACCAGAAAAATAACTATGTATGCCAGTGTCAACAAATGGATTGAGAGGTGAATAATTTTTCTTTATTATTTTGGTTTTTCTTTATTTTAATTTTTATAGAGCTTTTGAAAAGGTGTAAAAATGATTGAAGAGATGAATGCACATCGCTCTGTGTATACCATGGACCAAGTAATGTACACATTGGATATAAAATGTATTGGCTTTACAGGGTCTTTTACAGGATTTGGGGATTGACCTGAGTGACATTGTGGAGACGGTTATAGACCATTTTACATCAGTGTATACCATGCAGAACTGTGTGGGAGAGAGTGTGGTCTATGATATGAGCTGTGGTCTATGCTTAATGGCAAAGCCCCAGGATGTGTATATCCATTCCAGGTGATGTGCCACAATAATGAAAGATTTTTATGTGAGATGTTATGTGAGTTATGGGAGGTGGATATCATGTGAATCCCTGTTATTTTTGTGTAACGTTTATGTAATCTAAGCATCTTTTAAAATATATATATAAAAAAACTTTTGGTTTAATATGGCTCAATAAAACACATTTGTTTAAAAATCATGGGAATGTCAGAAATTGTACACCCAAGTGGAGACATAGATAATAGTTATTACCAGTGTTTCAAAGGTGCTCTGGTCATTTTAAAAAGGAATCACAATACCAGTTTCTGCTGCAGATTGGACTATTGCAATGTGTTATGCCCCTTTATTTTCTGAGGTGGTGACTTCTGCTCTAGACTTCAAGTATATGTAAGTTCATGTATGATTGATATGCATCACTAAAAATATATCTTAACAGAAACAGGGTGGTGAGAGACGTATATGAAGACTTGGAATTACCTATTTTCCTAAATTGTCCTTCCTTTTTTGTTTCTTCTTTGTTGGAAACTATAAAGACGTGTGCATAGAATGGAGGGCGGTGCATGCTTTTTGTTGGATTAGTTCCTTGAATTTATGAACCATTCCTCTCCCACATGATATCTTGTAACATTTGAGTCACTCTTTGTCACCTTGTGGGCCCTAAAAGTCACTTTATTGACTTCTGGGTGTTGGCAAGTTCCTTCTAAAGCATAGGAGTAATTTGGAGCCTGGGAGCTATTTGTACTCTAACTTCCTAGGTTTTCATTTTTGTATATGAGGATTGTGTTTCTTTGTGAGATGAGTTTGATTTATTTCCAATACTTTGTAAAACATTACAATATGTCATGACAGTATTTATGTATGAATTATCAATTTACCTACACTCCCTTTTAAAATTAACATTTCTTTCAATCTAATATTCATTTAAGTAAATAATTTTAAAATAAAGACCTTTTCAACAGCTATAAAATATCCATTCATTGTTTACGTTGTCCACATGATGTAGCATGGGATCACAGATCAGTAAAACTGATTGTGTCACTTTGATGTAATTATGAATTCCAAAAATATAATTGAATCATGCTTGTAAACTGATCTGTTAATCTGGGCATGATTAGGTTAGGATTAGGGCGTTGAGTCCCACCCCTTGGTGGGTGGGGAATTGAATATAAAAGGCAATGCAAAGGAAAGTTGAAGCAGTCTTTTGAGAAGAAGTTTTGATGTTGGAAAGAAGGCCCCAGGAGAAGAGAAACAAGCCATTCACCTGATCGTCTACAGCTGACCTTGTGGAGCAAACTGGAGCTAAGCCCGGAGAGAAATGCAGCCCCGGGAAGAGAAGAACCCTAGAAGCCTGAACCCTGGCAAATGTCGGCAGCTGTCTTAATCTAACACATGGCAATGGATTGTGGTGAGAGAAGAAACTTAATGCTTTATGGCCTGGTATCTGTGGACTTCTACCCCAAATAAATACCCTTTATAAAGACCAACCCATTTTTGGTATATCACATTAGCACCCCTTTGACTGACTAATACACTGATCAATAAACAAAAAAGTTGTTCAAGGACATCCAGAAAACATCTATGTATGTCAGGGTCAACAAATGGATTGACAGGTGAATAATTTCTTATTTACTCTTCTGGAATTTCTTTATTATAATTTTTTTAAAATTTATTTTTATTGTGGGTAAAAATCAAAATTCTCACAATACATACAAACATTTATTATAATTTTTATAGTGCTATTGAAAAAGGTTTAATAATGACTGGAGAAATGAATGTACCTCACTGGGAATATACCAATGAGCACTGATGTACACATTGGATATAAAAGATATTGGTTTAATTGTCTCAAAAAAAGAGATTTGTTTTAAAAATCATGGGGATGTCAAGAATTTGTACACCCAAGTTGAACTAAGGATAATACTTACTGATCATGTATCAGAAATGCTCTGGCCAAAAATATGAATCAGAATTCAAGTTTCTGCTCTGGATGGGACAGCTGTAAGTTGTTATTCCCTTTTATTTGCTAAGATCATTATTACTGCTCTAGACTTCAAGTATATGTATGTTCATGTATGACTGATATGCTTCACTAAAAATATACATTAATAGAAATAGGGTGGGGAAAGAGAAATATGAAACTTTGGAATTATGTATTTGTCAATATTTGTCTCGTTTTTGTGTTTCTTCATTGTTGAAGGCTATAATCATACATGCATAAAACGGAGGGGGTACACTCTGCTTGATACATTAGGTCCTTGACTTTTATGAAACATTCCTCTCCCCCATGAAATCTTGTAATCCTTTGAGTCACTCTTTGGCCCCTTGTGGATGATACAAGTCCTTTTTTCTCTCCTGGAGTTTGGCAAGGACCTTCTTAAGTCATAGGAGAAATTTGAGGCTGGGAGCTACTTGTACTCTTAATTCCTGGGTTTTCATTTGTGTATATGTGGATTCTGTTTCTTTGTAGGAATGAGTTTAATTTTATTTCCAATACACTCTAAAAATTGCAATTAGTCAAAAGAGCAGGTTCTATGTATAGATACCTGCATCACAATCTCTCTGCAATTGAGTACAGCCCAATCATGTTCAGAAAATCAGGAATGGTTTCCATGAAACAAAATCCTGAGCCTTCTAAACATTCAGTAAACACTCGTGAAATCATGGAAAAAGATCTGCTCTGAATTATCAATTTACTTGCACTCGCTTAAAATTTAACATTCTTTTTCAATCTAATATATGTTTCAGTTCACAACTTTAACAGAAAGACCTTTCAACAGCTTTAAAAAAAAGCCATTCATTGTTCATTTTGTCCACATGATGTAGTATGGGATCACATATCAATAAAACTGATAGATAAACAAAAGAAATGTAGTTCAAGAACAGTGAGAGAAAACCTATATATGTCATCATCAGTAAATTAATTGAGAGGTGAATAATTTCTTATTTATTCTTCTGGTATTTCTTTATTTATTATAGTTATTATAGAGCTGTTGAAGTGGTTTAATAATGATTGAAGAGATGAATGCACACCACTGTGAATATACCGAGGACCAGGGAATGTACACATTGGATAAAAAGATAGTGGCTTAATATGTCTCAATAACAGATTGGTTATAAAATTTGTGGTGAAGTCAGAAATTGTACACCCAAGTGGACCCTTGGACATAGTTATTAGCCATGTTTAAAATGATTCACAATACAAGTTACTGCAGGAGATGGGACCAGTGTAAGTTGGTATGCCACTTTATTTTCTGAGGTCGTGATATCTGCTTTAGATTTCAATTTTATGTATGTTCATGTATGATTGATATGCATCACTAAAAAATATATTATGAGAAAGAGGATAGTGAGAGACAAATATGAAGCTTTGGAATTGACTATTTCTCTAAAGTGGTCTTCTTTTGTGTTTCTTAATTTTTGGAGTTTATAACCACGTGAGCATAGAATGGAGGGTGGTACACTCTGCTTGATGGATTAGGTCCTTGACTTTTATGATTCAATCTTTTACCCCATGATATCTTGCAAACATTTGAGTCAGTCTTTGTCACCTTGTGGTCCATACAAGTCACTTTTTCTCTTTTGGGTGTTTTCAAGGTCCTTCATAAGCCATAGGAGAAATTTGGAGGCAGTGAACTATTTGTACTCTGAGTTCCTGGGTTTTAAGTTGTGTGTAAGTCGATTATGTTTCTTTGTAAGAATGAATTTGGTTTTATTTCCAATTCTTTCTGAAAAATTGCATTATGTCATAAGTGCGGGTATTTATATATGGACACCGGCATCACAATCTCTCTGCACTTAAGGACAGCCCAATTATGTCCAGAATATCAGGAATGGTTTCCTTGAAACAAAATCTGGAGCCTTCTAAACATTCAATAAACAATGGTGAAATCATGTAAAAAGACCTCTTCTGAATTATCGATTCATGTCTACTACCTTTTAATATTGACATTTTCTTTCAGTCCAGTATCCTTTCGGATCATAATTTTAAAATAAAGACCTTTTCAACAGCTTTTAAAAAGTCACTCATTGTTCACATTGTCCACATGATGCCATATCAGATTACATAAAAATAAAACTGATTGATAAAAAAAGTTGTTCAAGGACAGCCAGAAAACACCTATGTATGTCAGTGTCAAAAATTGGATTGAGACATGATTAATTTCATATTTATTCTACTGGGAATTCTTTATTTTTTATAATTTTTATAGAACTATAGAAAATGTTTAATAGTGATTAAAGACATGTATACACACCATGTTTAATAGTGATTAAAGAGATGAATACACAACAGTGTGAATATAACAAGGACCAGGGATTGTATAGATTGGATAAAAAAGATGTTGTTTATATTGTCTCAATAAAACAGATTTGTTTTAAAAATTGTTGGGATTTCTGGAACTGTACACCCAAGTTTAACCATTGACAATAGTTTATTAGCCATGTTTCAGAAATGCTTTGGGCAATTTTGAAAAATGAATCACAATTAAAGTTTCTGCTGGAGATTTGTGAATGGGACCACTGTAAGGTGTTTTATCCCTTTATTTTTTAAGGTGTGATTTCTGTTATAGTCTTCAAGTTTATGTATGTTCATGTTTGATTGATATGCATCACAAATATATATATATATTAATAGAAAGCTGATGGTGAGAGACAAAGATGAAGTTTAGAATTACCTACTTCTCTGAAGGGGTCTTCCTTTTGTGTTTCTTCATTGTTGGAAGCTATAATCACGTGTGAATAGAATGGAGGGTGGTACACTCTGCTTGATGGATTAGGTCCTTGACTTTTGTGAAACATTCCTCTCCCCCATGATATCTTGCAAACATTTGAGTCACTTTTTGTCACCTTGTGGACCTTATACATCCATTTTTCTCTTCTGGGGTTTTCCAAGGTCTTTCAAAAGCCATAGGAGAAATTTGGAGGCTCTAATTATTTGTACTCTGAGGTCCTGGGTTTTCATTTTTGTATATGTGGTTTCTGTTTCTTTATAAGGATGTTTTTTATTTTATTTCCAATATTTTCTAAAAAATTAAATATTTCATAGGAGCAGGTATTTATATATGGATACCAGCATCACAATCCTCTGCACTCAAGAACAGCACAATGATGTCCAGAAAATCAAGAATGGCTTCCCTGAAACAAAATCTGGAGCCTTATAAACATTCAGCAAGCAATCATGAAATCATGGAAAGAGATCTCATCTAAATTATCGATTAACTTTCACTCACTTTCAAATTAACATTTTTTTCAATCTAATATCCATTTCACTTCATAAAATTAAAATAAAATTATGTACACATGATATTGTATGGGATCACATATGTATAAAACTTATAGGTAAACAAAAAAAGTTGATCAAGTACAGCCAGAAAAACACCTACGTATGTCAGTGTCAACAAATGGATTGAGAGGTGAAAAATGACTTTTTAATTCTTCTGGAATTTCTCTATTTATTATAATTATTATAGAGCTATTGAAAAGGTTTAATAATGATTGAAGGGGCGAAGGCACACCACTGTGAATATACCAAGGACCATGGAATGTACACATTGGATAAAAAAGATATAGGTTTAATATATTTCAATAAAATAGATTTGATTTTAAAATCATTGTGATGTCAGGAATTGTAAACCCAAGTTGATCCATGGATAATAGTTTTTAGTCATGTTTCAGAAATGCTCTGGCCAATTTTAAAAAATGAATCACAATTCAAGTTTTTGCTGGAGTTTAGACCACTGTAAATTGTTATGCCCTTTATTTTCTATGTTTGTGATTTCTGCTCTAGAGTTCAAGTTTATGTATGTTCAACTATGACTGAAATGCATCAATAAAAATATATATTAATACAAAGAGTGTGGTGAGAGACAATATGAAACTTTGGGATTACCTATTTCTCTAAAGTTGTCTTCCTTTTGTGTTTCATCATTATTGGAGGCTATCATCATGCATGCATAGAATGGAGGGTGGTACAATCTTCTTGAAGGATTAGTTGCTTGAATTTATGAACCCTTCCTTTCCAACATGATATCTTGTAATATTTGAGTCACTTTTTGTCACCTTGTGGACCCTACAAATCCCTTTTTTGACTTCTGGGTGTTATCAAGTTCCTTCATAAGCCAAAGGAGAAATTTGGAGGCTGGGAGCTATTTGTAGTCTGAGTTCCTGGGTTTTAATTTTTGTATATGTGGATTGTGTTTATTTGTTAAATTGAGTTTGATTTATTTCCAATATTTTCTAAAAAATTACAATATATCATGAAAGTACGTATTTGTATATGAATACCTGTGTCACAATCTCTCTGCACTCAAGAACAGCCCAATGATGTCCATAAAATCAGGACTGCTATCCTTGAAACAAAATCTGGAGCCTTCTCAACATTCTGTAAACAATTGTGAAATCATGGAAGAAGATCTCCACAGAATTATCAATTTACCTACATTTCCTTTAAAAATTAACATTTTATTTCAATCTAATATCCATTTCAGTTCTTAATTTTAAAATAAAAACTTTTTTGACAGCTTTAAAAAAGCCATTTATTGTTCAGTTTGTCCATATGATGTAGTATGGGATCATATATCAATAAAACTAATAGAGGAGGCAAGATGGCCTTGGTTTAGGTGGGCACTTGCTGAGAGCTCCATGAGGACAGCAGATTGTGGAGAAGGTCCTTCCCTGGGGTCTGTGCTGTGGTCCCATGAAGTGAGAAGCTTGGGACATCTATCAGCGCAGATCGCCGATGTGGACTGTTCAGCTGAAATTCGTGATTTTTTAGCCTGCCTGTGGTGGTTAACAGAAATGGCTGGGCCCCACCTATATGAAAAAATAAAGCCCTTTTGAGGTGCAACTCCCGGCCTGGCATCCAGGTGATAGCGAGTGGGAGGGTTCTGGAAATGAGTGAGAGAGCTTTACTTTCTGTGGATTTGGCTATCTTGAACCCCTTGCAGGTTGGGCAAACAAAACAGCTGGATTGAATCAACAACCAGCATAGGGGAGGGGTAAATATGCTGAAGGAGTTGGATTACCTAGCTGCCCAGGGATAATCCCCAAACTGGCCAAGCCAGGAGGCTGGAGCATTCTCTGAGAGAAGGAGGGTTCTGACAGAAGGTAGAGAGGGGATACTTTACCATTGATTTGACTACCTGGACCCCCTCAGTGTTTTGGGGAGCAGATAAGCTGGCTTGAAGCAGCTCCAGGCTGAGGGGAGATGTGAATCTCCTGAGGAAACCAGATTTCCCCAGTAGCCCTGTGATGCTGAGGCTCCACTCCAGAAGGGGCGGATTCGGCCATTTTTATCATTCTGCACTGACTAGGATCAGAACTTTAGGAAGTGGGAAGTGCTTGATTAGTTTCCACGAGCCTAGTTAGGGTCTCCTCAGTGAAGGGGATGGTCTAGAAGAGGACTTATTTTGTGTCCTGTATTTTGCAAAAAAAAGAGAAAGTCATTTTACAAAATGAAAAATAAAATCTTTTTAATTTAGTTTAATAGCTAAATGCTGCTTTCAAAATTATGCAGATAGATAACTGCAGGGAAATTGTTTGATAAACACAAGCTGGCTGAGAGGATCCACAAGGACCCTAGTAAGCACATTGATCCTCCTTATCTTGGTTTGACTGCTTGCCTGTGTGGTTGTTTGGTTTTTCTTTATTTGTTGTCTCTTGCTTTTCATTCCTCTTTACTCCTGCCTTTTTTCTTTCATTTTTTTAAAAAATTAGGTGCTGCTGGCTTGTCTTTTCTTTGCTGTACTTCTTCAGTGAGTTCCCATTCTCTGTGTTTATTGATTTTGTATTCCAAACTATCTCTTATTCTTCCTGCATCTTTCTGCCTTCTGCTTTCTGTTGTGGCTCATATATACCATGTTTATTCATATGCCCACAACCTAAGGGTCTCAATTTCTTTTCTATTTATTTTGTTTTCTTCTTTTTTTATAAATATTAACTTTTTCTTTTCAGGCCTTTCTTTACTCTTTCTCTCCCTCCTCATAATTCTAGCCTTCTAAATCAATATATATATATTCCTCTATTTGGTTTCCCAGTAAATTGTAAGTACTCCACTTTTTCCCCATTTCTCTACACTGCCTACATGAGTTAAATATTCATTTCATTAAGTCTTATTTGGTCTCTCTTCTAACTTTTATCAATATTACTATTATTCTTCTTCCTTTCTCACATCTTTCAATTCCTCTGGCCATAATATTTTGCCTTCAAGGAAACATATAAAGAAGTAAGGAAATAAAATAAGAAGGAAAAATATCAAAGAGAAAACAACACAAATGCAGAAACAAAAGCTAAATAAAACTCTATAGCAGAGAGAAAAGTTAATAAACTGAATAAACCCATCAAGAAAAATGATGAATAGAGGGCAACAAAAAAGTAGAAACCACACTGAGAAACAGGAAAACATGGACCAGTCCAATGAACAAACTAAAAACCAGGAAGTGATGCAGAATATTGAACAACTAAACAAAGATTACCAAACAAATATCATGGACCAACATAAAGAAGTGAAGATAAAGATTAAAGATATAAAGACACTGTGAGAACATACTGAAAAATTGTCCACATATGGAAAAAGATAACAGATAATATTATGATCAACGGCAAAATCCAAGAAATCAAAAAGATGATGGATTCACATAACAGCAGATTAGAACATGTAGAAGAAAGAATTAGTGATGTGGAAGACAATACATCTGAAATCAAACAGATAGTAGTTGAAACTTGAAATACTCTCATGTGGTGTGTAAGGGTTGCCATCTGAAAGGCTCTTTATTGCTCAAATGTGGACTCTCTCTAAGCCAAACTCAGCATATGAATGCATTACCTTGCCTCCAACGTGGGACATGATTCCCAGGGATGAGACTCCCTGGCAATGAGGGATTAATACCAAGTGCCAACTGGAAACACGATTGGAAAGAAACCTTGAATAAAAGGGGGAAAATGTAAAGACAAATGAGTTCATGTGGTAAGAGACTTTAAAGAGATTTGGGAGGTCATCCCCGAAGTAACGCTAACACACATCTCATTAGGATCTCATCAAACACCAAAGTGGATATCACTCCACACAGAGGGCCTTCTGAGGGTTCTGGAGACACCGAGGTACTATATAAGGGGGATAGCCCCAGAGATTGATGCCTTATCAGTGGGCTCTACTTTGGAATCTGTGCTCCTGAGAGTGACAGGGTTGGACTCAAATAAGTCCTCCTTGCACATGGTCCATCAGTCCCTTCTATTCAAACCTATATGTGAGGCTGGAGTTTGTAAGTGTACTTCCAAATACTGTAACCTCTGGCCTGCCTATGCACCAGCTGTGGCTGGAACATCGGTGGAGCTGCATCTCCTATTCTACAGCTCAATGGATTCACCCTAGTAACCAGGTGAGGAAACAATGATGGACAATGGCCATCCCAGGGAATGGAGAAAGCTTGCAGCTGAAGGCATGATAATCCCATCCACCGTATCCATGGGATATAATCCCACTCTCACTTGGAGGTGGGGTGGACATCACTGTTCCAGTCCCCTCAGGATTGGGGGAAGACCTATGGACTAGAGTGGACTTAAATTATTCAGTTGTAGACATATTGTGATTCAAGCAGTGGAAGAAATTATAACAGCGAGTTGGAGCCAGTGGCCACTAGATGCTTTTGGGGCATGGAGGGAAGGGCATTTATAAAACAGGGGATTTTTTAGGACTTGGGGGTTGTCCTGAGTGACATTGTACTGACGGATATATGCCTTTTTACATCAGAATATCCCATGCAGAACTGTGTGGGAGAGAGTATTGTCTACAATGTGAACTGTGGTCTATGCTTAGTGGCAAAGCTCAGGATGTGTATATCCATTACATGTGATGTGCCACATTTATGGAAGATGTTTATGAGTTGTTATTGGAAGTATGAGAGTTGGAGATCATGGGAAACACTGTAATTTTTGTGTAACATTTATGTAACCCAAACAACTTTTAAAATATATATGAAAAAAATATTTATGTAAGGAAATGCACATATACACATATATATCTATATATCATTTTACAAAGATCAGTTTGTATTGTGAGAAATTTTTATTTTACCCACCATAAAAATGAAGAAATAAATAAAACTGATAGATAAACAAAAAAAGTTGTTCAAGACAACCAGATAAAAACCTATGGATGTCAGTGTCAACACATGGATTGACAGTTGAATAATTTCTTCTTTTATCTTCTGATTTATCATTATTTATTGTAAATATTTTAGAGCTATTGAAAAGGTTTAATAATGATTGAGGAAAAGAATGCACACCACTGTGAATATACCAACGACCAGGGAATGTATACATTGGTTAAAAATATATTTGTATTATATGTCTCAATAAAAGAGATCTGTTTTAAAAATCATCAGGATTTCAGGAATTTTACACCAAAGATGAGCCATGGATAAGAGTTATTAGTCATGTTTTAGAAATGCTCTGGCCAATTTTTGAAAATGAAACACAATTCAAGTTTCTGCTGGAAATGGGACCATTGTAAGGGCTATGCCACTTTATTTTCTAAGGTTTTGATTTCTGCTCTAGACATCAAGATTATGTATGCTCATGTATTACTCATAGGCATTGCTAAAATTATACATTAAGGGAAATAGGGTGGTAAGAGACAAATATGAAGCTTTGGAATTGCCTGTTTTTCTAAATTTGTCTTCTTTTTTGTTTCATTTTTGCAGAATATAATCACATGAGTATAAAATGGAAGGCGATACACTCTGATGGATTTGATCTTTGATTTTATAAGACATTCCTCATCGCTATGATATCTCGCAAACATTTGAGTCACTTTTTGTCACTTTGTGGATCCTAAAAGTCCTTTTATCTCTTTTGGATGTTGGCAAGGTCCTTGATAAGAAATAGGAGAAATTTGGAACCTGGGACCTATTTGTACTATGAATTCCAGGGTTTTCATTTGTGTATATGTGGATTCTCTTTCTTTGTCAGAATGAGTTTGATTTTATTTCCAATCAATTCTAAAAAATGTACAATATATCATAACAGCAGGTATTAATATATGGATACTGGCATCACAAACTCTCTGAACTTGAGAATAACACAATGATGTCCAGAACATCAGGAATGGTTTCCTTGAAACAAAATGCAGAGACTTCTAAATATTTGTAATAATCATGAAATCATGGAAAAAGATCTCCTTGGAATTATTGCTTTAATTAACTGTCATTTAAAATTAACATTTTCTTTCAATCTAATATCCATTTCAGTTCATAATTTTAAAATAAAGACCTTTTCAACAGCTTTTAAAAAGCCATTCATAAGGGAGGCATGGAGGGGAAAAAATAAAAATAAAAAAATAAAAAGTCATTCATTGTTCACTTTGTCCACATAATTCAGTGTTGGATCACATATCAATAAAACTTGTAGATAAACAAAAAAAGTTGTTCAAGAACAACCAGAAAAACACCTAAATAAAAAAATTTGCTCAAGGACAGCCAAGAAAACACCTATGTATGTCAATGTCAGAAAAGTGGATTGAGAGGTGAATAATTTTTTCTCTATTTCTCTGTTTTTTCTTTATTTATTATAATTATTATATAATTATTGAAAAGGTTTAATAGTGATTGAAGAGATAAATGCACACCACTGTGAATATACCAAGTACAAGAGAATGTACACTTTGGATAAAAATGATACTGGTTAAATATGTCTCAATTAAACAGAATTTTTATAAAAATCATCAGGAATTGTATATGCAAGTTGAGCAATGGAAAATATTTATTAGTCATGTTTCAGAAATGCTCTGGCCAAGTTTTAAAAATTAAAAAAAATGAATAAATATTCAAGTTTCTCCTGTATATGTGTGTTATGCCACTTTATTTTCTAAAGTAGTGATTTCTGCTCTAGATTTCAAGTTCATATATGGTCATGTATGACTGATATGCATCATTAAAAATATATAGAGAAAGCATGAGTGTGTTGATAGAGAAATATGAAGCTTTGGAATTACCTGTTTCCCTAAAGTGGTCTTCCTTGTGTATGACTTCATTGTTGGATGCTATAATCACGCGTGTATAGAAAGGAGGGCTGTATACTCTGCTTGAGGTATTAGGTCCTTAAATTTTATTAACCATTCCTCTCCCCCATGATATCTTGTAAACTTTTGACTCACTCTTTGCCACCGTTTGCACCCTACAAGCCCCTTTTTCTGTTCTGGGTTTTGGCAACATCCTTAATGTGCCAAAATTTGGAACCTGGGAGCTGTTTGTACTGAGTTCCTGGGTTTCCATTTGTGTATATGAGGATTTTGTTTTTTTGTAAAAATGAATTTGATTTTATTTCCAATACTTTCTAAAAAATTACAATATGTCATAAAATCAGGTATTTATATATGGATACCTGCATCACAATTTCTCTGCACTCAAGAACAGCCCAATAATGTCCAGAAAGTCAACAATGGTTTCGTTGAGACAAAATCCAGAGCCTTCTAAACATTCAGTAAATAATTGTGAAATAATGGATACTGTTCTGCTCTGAATTATCCATTTACTTATGCACCCTTTTAAAATTAACATTTTCTTTCAATCTAATATACTCTTCAGTTCATAATTTTAAAATAAAGAATTTTCAATAGCTTTAAAAAGCCATTCATTGTTCACTTTGTCCACATGATATAGTATGGGATCACATATCAATAAAACTGAGAGATAAACAAAAAAATTGTTCAAGGACAGGCAGAAAAACATCTATGTATGTCAGTGTCACCAAATGGATTGAGAGGTGAATAATTTCTTTTTTATTCTTCTGGTATTTCTTTCTTTATTACAATAAATTATAGAGCTATGGAAATGTTTTAATAATGGTTGAAGAGATGACTGTAACCTCTGTGAATATAAGAATGACCAGGGAATGTACACATTGGATAGAAAAGATATTTTTTAATAGGTTTCAATAAAACATATTTGTTTTAAAAATCATGGGGATGTCAATAATTGTACATTCAAGTTGAGCCATGGATAAGAGTTATTAATTTTGTTTCAGAAATGCTCTGGCCAATTTTTAAAAATGGTTTCACATTTCAATAAAACTGATAGAAAAAAAATTTGTTCAAAATTCAAGTTTCTGTTGTACATGTGTGTATGGGACCACTGTAACTTTTATTTCCCTTTATTTCCTAAGGTCATGATTTCTGTTGGAGAATTCAAGTTCATGTATGTTGATGAATGGATGATTTGCATCACTAAAAATATATATTAAGAGAAAGTGTGGTGAGCATCAAATATGAAGGTGTGGAATCACCTATTTCTCTAAATTGGTCTTCCTTTTTTTGTTCTTCATTGTTGGAGGCTGTAATCAAACATGCATAGAATGTAGGACAGTACACTCTTTTTGATGGATTAGGTAGGTGAATTTTGTGAATCATTCCTCTCCTCCATGATATCTTGTAAAAATTTGAGTCATTCTTTATCACCTTGTGGACCCTAAATGTCCCTTTTTCTCTTCTAGTGTTGGCAAAGTCCATCATAAGCCATGTAAGAAATTAGGAGCCTGGGTGCTATTTGCACTCTGAGTTCCAGGGTTTTCATTTGTGTATATGTGGATTATGTTTCTTTGTGAGAATGAGTTTGATTTTATTTCCAATATTTTTTAAAAATAACAATATGTCATAAGAGCAGCTATTTATATATGGATACCTGCATCACAATCTGTCTGTACATGAGAACAGCTGAATGGTATCCAGATAATCAGGAATGGTTTCCTTGAAACAAAATACAGGAATTTCTAAACATTCAGCAAACAATCATGAAATAATGGAGAAAGATCTCTTCAGAATTATTGATTTAAATCCACACCATTTTAAAATTAACATTTTATTTCAATTTAATATTCGTTTCCATTCATAATTTTAAAATAAACACCTTTTCAACAGCTTTAAAAAAGTCATTCATTGTTCACTTTGTCCACATGATGAAGTGTGGTTTCGCATATCAATAAAACTGATAGATAAACAGAAAAATTTGTTCAAGGATAGCCAGAAAAACAGCAGTGTAAACAAAGGGATTGAGAGGTGAATAATTACTTCTTTAATTTTCCAGTTTTTCTTTATTTATAATTATTACTGAGCTATTTATAAAGTTTAATAATGATTGAAGAGATGAATGCACATGACTGTGAATATACCAAGGATCAGGAAATGTACTCGTGGGATGAAAAATATATTGATTTAGAATGTCTCAATAAAACAGATTTGTTTTAAAAATTGTGGGGATATCTGGAATTGTACACCCAAGTTGAGCCATGGATAATAGTTATTAGTCAAGTTTCAGAATTACTCTGGACAATTTTTTAAAATGAATCTCAATTCAAGTTTCTGTTGGAGGTAGGGCCACTGTAAGGTGTTAAGCCCCTTTATTTTCTAAGGTCATGATTTCTGCTCTAGACTTCAAGTTTATGTATGTTCATGTATGATTTATATGCATCACTGAAAATATATGTTAAGAGAAAGATGGTGGTGAGAGACAAATATGAAGCTTTGGAATTACCTATTTCTCTAAAGTGGTCTTCCTTTTGTGTTTCTTCATTATTGGTGGCTATAATCAGGTGTGCATAGAATGGAGGGTGGTATACTCTGCTTCAGGGATTAGGTCCTTGACTTTTATGGACCATTCCTTTTCCCCATTATATCTTGTAAACATTTACATCAGTCTTTTTCACGTTGTGGACATTAAAATCCCTTTTTCTCTTCCAGGTGTTTCATAAGCCATAGGAGAAATTTGGATACTGTAAGGTAATTGTACTGTGAGTTCATGGATTTTCATTTGTGTATTGTGGATTCTCTTTCTTTGAAAGAATGGTTTTGATTTTACTTCCAATAGTTTCTTAAAAATTACAGTATGTCATGAGAACGGGTATTTATATATGGATACCTACATCACAATCTCTCTTCACTCCAGAACAGCCAGTGATGTCCAGAAAATCAGGAATGGTCTCCTTGAAACCAAATCCAGATCCTTCCAAACATTCAGTAAACAATCAGGAAATCATGTAAATAGATCTCATCTGAATTGTCAATTTATGTACACACCCTTTTAAAATTAAGATTTTCTTTAAAGCTCATATCTGTTTCAGTTCATAACTTTAAAATAAAGACCTTTTCCACAGCTTTAAAAAAGCCATTTATTGTTCACTTTCTCCACATGATGTAGTATAGACCACTTATTAAGAAAATGAAAAGCTAAACAAAACAAGTTGTTCAAAGAGAGTGAGAAAAATGCCTATGTATGTCAGTGTCAATAAATGGATTGGGTGGTGAAAAATTTCTTCCTTATTCTTCTGGTATTTATTTAATCATTACAATTACTATAGATGTCAGTTTTAATATGTCTCAATAAAACCTATTTGTTTTAAAAATCGTGAGTATGTCAGGAATTGTACACCCACGTTGATCAGTGGATAATAGTTATTTCATGTTTCAGAAATACTCTGGCAAAATTTTAGAAATGATTCAAAATTTGGGTGTCTGATGGAGATGGGACCCGTTTATGGTGTTATTCCCCTTTATTTTCTTAAGTTGTGAATTCTGCTCTATACTTCAAGTTTATGGATGTTCATGTATGACTGATAAGAATCACTAAAAAAGTATATTAAGAGAAAGAGTGTTGTGAAGCATATATATGAAGATTTAGAGTTACCTATTTCTCTAAAGTCGTCTTTTGTGTTTCTTCATTGTTGGATATTATAATCACGTGTGCATATAATGGAGGGCAGTACATTCTGATTGATGGATTAATTGATTTTTATGAACCACTCCTCTCCCCCATGATATCATGTAAGCATTTGAAACTCTCTTTGTCACCTTGTGGACACTACAAGTAACTTTTTCACTTCTGGGTTTTGACTAGGTCCTTCATAAGACTAGAAGACATTTGAAGGTTGGGAGTTATTTGTTCTCTGAGTTCCTGGGTTTTCATTTGTGTATATGTGGCTTCTGTTTCTTTGTAAGATTGAGTTTGATTTTATTTACAATACTTTCTAAAAAATTGCAATATATCATAAGAGCAGATATTATATATGGATACCTACATCACAATCACTCTGCACTTGAGAACAGCCCAATGATGTCCAGAAAATCCTTGAAACCAAATCTGGAACCTTCTAAACATTCAGTAAACAATAGTGAAATCATGGAAAAAGTTCTCCCCTGAATTATCAATTTAAAATTGGGATCATTCAAAAGTCAAAGAATCGTTGAAAAGCATTTCTTGTCCTCCCATTATTATTGTCAATTAGAGTATTTTAATATTATTTCAATAACTATTAGGAAGAAAATCTAGTCCAAAAATTTATGTTAAATATGCATGCCACATGAACTCTTCTCTTTAAACCCTCTTATTTTTAGAGTTTACTATTTATAATGGCTAAAACATTTCATTTCCAATTAGAATTGACAGGGTAAGTGGAAAAATTCTTTCTGTTTAAGTAAAGATTTATTTTTAGACAAAAATAGATAATTAAGTCTTATTTTAAAATCTGTATTTTACCAAGGACTTAAAATTATTTTGTAATTTTAAATAAAGCAAATTGGTGTATGAGGGAATATCATCATGGAAATCTGAATTATATCTAATTATCACTTCCATTTGGCCACATTCTTGTTTTTTTTAATATGTATTTCTTAACAGGATCTGTAAATTCAAAAAAAAACTTTTATGCAGTCCGTCAGAATATTTAAATCACTTTCCTCCAGCATCACACCACATGTGGTAGAATATTTCTTACAGATCTTGATAAAATATCATGGCATGTTTTCCACCAGCCAGTGACCATATTTTATGTTGAAAACACACATTCCTGCCATGCCTACAACATATCTGGATAGTTAGTTGTATATGGTGTGTTTATATAGAAGAAAACAAAATTGTCTCATTGAGACATATTGAGACTTACTAAACCAATATAATTTTTATAATTCTGAGGAGATCTTTTTCCATGACTTCTCTATTGTTTATCAAATGTTTGGAAAGCTCAGGATTCTGATTCAAGGAAACCATTATTAATTTTCTACACATAATTGTGCTGTTCTCGACTGCAGAGAAATAGTGATTCAGGTATCCATATATAAATACCTGCTCTTTTGACATATTTTAATTTTGTAGAAATTATTTGAAATAAAATCAAACCAGCCTTACAAATAAACAGAATCCACATATACACAAAACCAAGGATAGCAGAGAACAAATAGCTCCCAGGCTCCAAATTTTTCCTCTGGCTTAGGAAGGAATTTGTGAATACCCAGAAGATACAAAAAGGCTTTTAGGGTCCACTGGGTGACAAAGAGTGACTCAAGTGTTTACAAGATAACATTTCAGAGAGGAGTGGCTCATAAAAGACAAGGATCTAATCTATCAAGCAGATTGTACTGCCCTCCATTACATGCAGGCATGATTATAGCCTTCAATAATGAAGAAACACAAAATGAAGACCACTTTGGAGAAATAGGCAATTCCAAAGTTTCCTATTTGTCTCTCACGACGCTCTTTCTCTTAATATATATTTTTAGTGATGCATATCAGTCATACCTGAATATTTATTAAATTGAAAGCCAGTGCAGAAATCACAACCTTGGAAAATAATGGTGCATTACAACTAACAGTAGTCTCATCTCCAGTAGAAACTACAAGTGTGACTCATTTTTAAAATTTGGCCAGAGGATATCTGATACATGACTAATAACTATTATCCATGGCTCAACTTGGTGTACAATTCCTGACATCCCCACGATTTTTAAAACGACTCTGTTTTATTGAGAACTATCAAACCAATAACTTTTTTATCCAATGTGTACATTCCCTGTTCTTGTTATATTCACATTGGTGTGCATTCATCTCATTATTAGACCTTTCAATCATTATTAGACCTTTTCAATAGCTCTATATTATTATAATAAAAAAAAGAAATAAAAGAAGAATAAATAAGAAATTATTCACCTCCCAATCCATTTGTTGACAGTGACATACATCGGTGTTTTTTTAACTATCAGTTTTAATGATGTGTTCCCATACTAAATCACGTGGACAAAGTGAAAAAATGAATGGCTTTTTTAGACCTTTTGTAAAAGTCTTTATTTTAAACTTATGAACTGAAATGGATATAAGATTGAAAGAAAATGTTAATTTTAAGAGGGCATGTGGGTAAATAAATAATTCTGAGGTATCTTTTTCCATGATTTCATGATTGTTTACTGAATGTTTAGAAAGCTCCAGATTTTGTTTCAAATAAACCATTGCTTATTTTCTGGGCATAATTGGGCTGTTCTCAAGTGCAGAGAGATTGTGATGCAGTTATTCATAAATAAATAAAAGCTCTTATGATATATTGTAATTTTTAAAAGAAAGGCTTGGAAATAAAATCAAAATGATTCTTACAAAGAGAAAAAAATCCACATATACAAAAATGAAAAACAAGGAACTCAAAGTACAAATAGCTCCCAGCCTCCAAATTTCTGCTAAGTCTTATGAAGAAACTTGCCAACACACAGAAGAGAGAGAGGGATTTGTAGGGTCCACAATGTGACTTAGAGTGACTCAAAGGTTTACAAGATATCATGGGGGAGAAGAATGGTTCATTAAGTTCAGGAACCTAATCAATCATGCACAGTGTACCACCCTCCATTCTATGCACATGTGATTATAGCCTACAACAATGAAGAAAGACAAAAAGAAGACCAATTTAGAGAAATATGCAATTCCAAAGCTTCATATTTGTCTCTCACCACCCTCTTTGTCTTAATATATATTTTAACTGATGCATATCAATCATACATGAACATACATAAACTTGAAGTCAAGAGTAAAAATCACAACCTTAGAAAATAAAGGATCATAACAACTTACAGTGTTCCTATCTACAGCAGAAATTTGAATTGTGATTTATTTTTAAAAATTTTAAAAATTGGCCTTAGCATTTCTAAAACACAACTAAAAACTATTATCCATGGCTCAACTTGGGAATACAATTCCTGACATCTCCACGATTTTAAAACAAATCTGTTTTATTGAGACATATTAAACCAATATCATTGGGTCACCAATGGCAGGATGACCATGATTTTAGTCTGCCATGCTCCACACCAGGGAGTCCTTTTGGAATCCAGTGGAAAATTTCAATTTCATATTACTTGGAAAGGGTATCCACTGCCCTAATCTGGGATGTATCTGGTGTCTGGTGAATTTTGATTATATTGAATCTTCATTGAGATGACAATACTTTCTCATTCTATTCTAATTTCTTCCTCTGCCCTTGGATTCCATTGCTTTGAAGATCACTAGTAGGATATACTATGGTTTTCCTAGTGATCTTGTTATGTGTGGAAATTTAGGCCAATGAGGTGTGAGCAGTTTCCAAAGAGGGCATTTTTTTTCTCAGAAAGAATGAATGCCTCAATGGAAATGGCATGATAAATCAAAAAGTTATTTCAATCTTAGGGAGTATAATGTTCAAGTATTTTATAGAGAATATAATGAATAAATTTTGTTGTAATTTATTTTTATTACTTCAGACTATTTTCCTTTATAGGTCTTTGTGCAATACTATCTCTTGTTTATCATTAATTATATTAAATATAAATTAATCTTGAACTCCCTTTTAAAATTGACATTCTCTTTAAATCTAAGGTACATTTCATTTCATACTTTTAAAATGAAGACCTTTTCAAAAGCTTTAAAAAACCCATTCATTGCTCACTTCTTCCACATGATGTGGTATGAGATCATATATCAAAAAAACTGATAGAAAAACAAAAATATGGGAAGTGGCTGTGGCTCAATCAGTAGGGCTCCCGTTTACCATATGGGAGGCCCTGGGTTCGGTTCCCGGGGCCTCCTGGTGAAGGCAGGCCTGCCTGCACGGCGTGGTTAGCTGACCCAGCGAGCACAAGCAGCAAGGGGGGGATAAATGAATAAATAAATAAAATCTTTAAAAAAAAAAAAAAAAAAAAAAAGAAAAACAAAAATATGGTCAAGGATGGACAGAAAACCACCTATGCATGACAGTGTCAACAAAGACATTGAGAGGTGAATAATTTCTTGTTTGTTCTTCTGGTTTTTCATTGTTTATTATAATGATTATATAGATGTGGAAAACATTTAATAATGATTAAAGTGATGAATGTGCACCTCTGAGAATATACCAAGGACCTGGAGTGTACACATTGGATAAATAAGATATTGGTTTAGTATGTCTCAATAAAACATATTCATTTTAAAAATCCTGGGAATGCCAGGAACTGTACATTTTAGTTGAGCCATGGATCATAGTTATTAGTCGTGTTTCAAATATGGACATGCCAAGTTGAAAAAATGAATTAAAATTCAACTTCCTTGTGGAGATATCTGTAGGGGACCCCTGTAAAGTATTATGCCAATTTATGTTCTAAGGACATGATTTCTGCTCTAAACTTGTAGTTTACATATGTTCATGTATAATTGATATCCAACACTGAAAATATATATTAAGAGAAAGAGGGTGGTCAGAGTCAAACATGAATGTGTGGAATTACCTATTTCTCAAAAGGGGTCTTCCTCTTAATTTTCTTCAATTTTGGAGTCTATGATCATACCTGCATAGTATGGAGGAGGGTGATACACTCTGCTTGATATATTACTTGTCTTTTATGAACCATTTCTCTCCCCCATGATATCTTGTAAACATTTGAGTCACTCTTTGTCACCTTATGAGCACTACAAGTCCCTTTTTCCCTTCTGGGTGTTGGCGAGGTCCTTCATAAGCCATAGGAGAAATTTGGAGATTGGGAGCTATTTGAACCTTGAGTTCCTGGGTTTTCATTTGTGTATATGTGGATTCTGTTTCTGTGTAAGATTGAGTTTGATTTTATTTACAATACTTTCTAAAAAAATTCAATATATCATAAGAGCATGTGTTCATATATGGATACTTGCATCACAATCATTCTGTACTCGAGAATAGCCAATTGATGTCAAGAAACTCGGGAATGGTTTCATTGAAACAAAATCCAGAGCTTCTAAACATTCAGAAATAAATCTTGAAATCATGGAAAAAGATCTCCTGTGAATTATAGATTTAAAATTGTGATTATTCATAAATGGAGTAATACTGAGAAACATTTCTTGTCCTCCCCTTATTATTCTCCAAGTTAGTGTACTTTAATATTATTTCAATAACTACTCAGAAGAAAATTTACTACAAAAATTCATGTAAAATATGCAAGCCACATGAACTCTTCTCTATGAAGCTTCTAATTTTTAAAGAGTTTACTATTTATAAGTGCTAAAACTTTTCATTTCCAATTAGGATTGACAGGGTATGTGGAAAAATTCTTTTTGACTAAGTAAAGATTTATTTGTAGACCAAAATAGTTAATTAACCATTCTTTTAAAATCTATATTTTACCAAGGACTTCAAATTTTTTTTCTTAATTTTAAATACACCAAATGGGTGTGTGAGGGAATATCATCATCCTAATCTGAATATCATCTAATTTTCACCTCCAATTGGCCACATTCTTGTTTTCTTAATATATATCTCTTAACAAAATATATAAACCAAAATACCTTTTATGCAGTCTGCAGAATAGTCAAACCATTTTATCCAGCTTCACAAAAAATGTGGTGGAATATTTCTTACAGATCATGATAAAATATCATGGCATTATAACCATCAGCCACTGACCATAATTTATGTTTAAAATACATTTTCATACCCTATCTTCAACTTGTGTGGATAGATGTTTGTATACAGTGTGTCTGTTTTGAAGACTCTTGTGTGTTAATTTTTTCCACATATCCCTTAGTTGGCTAGTGGATTTGTTCTTTCACTTTTACTTTTCAACCAGCACCACAAAACATTGGAAAGGAGAATTAGAACTTGGTTTCTTTCTTCCAGGATTCCATTGTTCTCCTCTTTCTTTGCTATTTTTAGCAGTGCCTTCTCTCCTGCTGTTGTCTTTTCCAAGCAGCCCATTTTCCATGCCACCATGCTCCAAATAATTAGTCCCAGAATTGTTTGTGCTGCATCCAGGTGAGGTCCCTGTTTTGGAGGAGCAGAAGGGAGACAAAGCAGGCTAGTTATCAGGAACCTCCTCGTGGCTATTTTTCCTGCGTCAGCAATGGCAGGATGACAATGATTTTAGTGTGCCAATCTCCACCCCTGGGAGCCCTTTTGGAATCCATTGCAAAAGTTCAATTTCATGTTACTTGAAAATTTATCCATAGTGCTAAGTTGGGACGTATGTGGTGTCTGGTGATTTTGATAATGTTGACTCTTCAATGAGATAGCACTACTTTCTCATTGTATTCTAATTTCTTCCTCTGCCCTTAGTTTTCATTGCCCTGAGCATTGCTGTTTGGAAATAATATGGTTTTCCTAATGATTTTGTTATGAGAGGTAATTTAATAAATGTGATGGGTTCAATTTCCAAAGAGGAACTTTTTTATTGAGAAAGAATGAATTCCTCAATGGAAATTGCAAGGTAAAATAAAAATTTATTTCATTCCTAGAGATTATATTATTCAAGTTATCTATGGGGAATATAATAATTAAAATTTTGTTGTAATTTATTTTCATTACTTTGAACTAATTATTTTCCTTTATGGGTTTTTGTGCCATACTATAACTTTCTTTTCATTGATTATATTAAATCTAACTTAATCTTCCACTCCCTTTTAAAATTTACATTCTCTTTCAATCTAAGATATATTTCAGTTCATATTTTTAAAATAAAGACCATTTCAAAAGCTTAAAAAAGCCCACTCATTGTTAACTTTGTCCACATGATGTAGAATGGGATCAGATATCAATAAAACTGATAGATAAACAAAAAAAAAGATGTTCAAATACAGCCAGGAATATCCTCATGTATGTCAGTGTCAAGAAATACATGGAGAGGTGAGTTATTACTTATCTATTCCCCTGGTTTTTCTTTATTTATTATAATTATTATAGCTATTGAAAATGTATAATAATGATTGAAGAGATGAATGCACACCACTGTGAATATACCAAGTAGCAGGAAATGTACACATTGGATAAAAATATATTCATTTAATGTGTCCCAATAAAAGAGATTTGTTTTAGAAATCATAGGGATGTCAGGAATTTTACACCCAAGTGGAGCCAAGGATAATAGTTCTTAGTAATGTTTCAGAAATCCTCTGGGTAATTTTTAAAAATGAATCACAATTCAAGTTTCTGCTGGAACTGGGATCAGTTTAAGGTGTTATGAACCTTTATTTTCTAAGTTTGTGATTTTTGCTCTAGATTTCAAGTTTATGTATGTTCATGTATGATTAATATGCATCACTAAAATATGTATTAAGAGAAAGATCATGGAGAGAGACAAATATGAAGCTTTGGATTTACATATTTCTCTAAAGTGGTCTTCCTTTTGTGTTTCCTCATTTTTGGAGGCTATAATCACGTGTGCACAGAATGGAGGGTGGTACAATCTGCTTGGTGGATTAGGTCCTTGACTTTTAAGAACAATTCCTCTCCCCACATTATCTTGCAGACCTTTGAGTCACTCTTCATCACCTTGAGGATCCTACAAGACCTTTTTTTGCTTCTGGATGTTGGAAAGGTCTTTCATGTGCCATAGGAGAAATTTGGAGCCTGGAAGTTTTTGTACTCTGAGTTTCTGGGTTTTCCTTTGTGTATATGTGGATTCTTTTCTTTGAAAGAATGAGTTTGATTTTATTGGCAATATTTTCTAAAAAATTACAATATGTCATAAAAGCATGTATTTATATATGAATAACTGCATCACAATCTATCTGCACTCGAGAACAGGCCAATGATGTCCAGAAAATCAGCAAGGATTTCCTTGAAACAAAATCTGGAGCCTTCTAAACATTTAGTAAACAATCATGTAATCATGGAAAATTATCTCCTATGAATTATTGATTTACCTACACTCCTTTTTAAAATTAACATTTTCTTTCAATCTAATATCCTTTTCAGTACATAATTTTAAAATAAAGAACTTTTCAACACTTTAAAAATTCCATTCATTGTTCACTTTGTCCACATGATGTAGTATGGAATCACATATCAATAAAACAGATACATAAACAAAAAAAGTTGTTCAATGACAGCCAGAACAACAGCTATGTAAGGCAGTGTCAAAAAATGGATTGAAAGGTGAATAATTTCTTATTTATTTTTCTGGTTTTTAATTATTTATTACAATTATTACAGAACTATTGAAAAGTTTTATTAATGATTGATGAGATAAATGCACACCACTGTGAATATATCAAGGACCGGGAAATGTATGCATTACATAAAAAGATATTGGTTTAATATGTCTCAATAAAACATATTTGTTTTAAAAATCATGGGGATATCAGGAATTGTACTCCCAAGTGGAGCCATGGATAATAGTTAATAGTCATTTTTCAGAAATGCTGTGGCCAATTTTTAAAAATGAATCACAAATCAATTTTCTGCAGGAGATGTGTGTATGGGAAAACTGTAAGGGTTTATGCCACTTTATTTCTAAGGTTGTGATTTCTGACCTAGAATTCATTTATGTATGTTCATGTATGACTGATATGCAGCTCTTAAAATATATATTAATAGAAAGAAGGTAGTGAAAAACAAATATGAAGCTTTGTTATTACACATTTCTCTAAAGTCTTCCTTTTGTTTTTCTTCACTGTTGGAGTCTTTAGTCTCATGTGCATAGAATGGAGGGAGGTACACTGTGCTTCATGGATTAGGTCCTTGACTTTTATGAACCATTCCTCCCCCTCATGATATCTTGTAAACATTTGAGTCATGGTGTCACCTTGTGGACCCTACAAATCCCTTTTAGTTTTCTGGATGTTGTCGAGGTCCTACACAAGGCATAGGAGAAATTTGGAGGCTGGGAGCTATTTTTACTCTGATGTCCTGGGTTTTCATTTTTGTATATATGGATTGTTTTTCTTTATAATAATGAGTTTGATTTTATTTTTAAACACTTTCTTAAAAATTGCAATACAGCATAAGAGCAGGAATTTATATATGGATACCTGCATCACAATCTCTATGCAGTTGAGAACAGCCAAGTGAGTTTGATAAAATCAGGGATGGTTCCTTAAACCAAAATCCAGAGCCATCTAAACATTCAATAAACAATCATGAAAACATGGAAATAGATCTCCTCTTAATTATTGATTTACCTACACTCCATTTAAAAATTAACATTTTCTTTCAATCTATTATCCATTTCAGTTCATAATTTTAAAATAAAGACCTTTTCAACAACTTTAAAAAAGACATTCTTCTTTCACTTTGTCCACATGATGTAGTTTGGGACCACACATCAATAAAACTGAGAGATAAACAAAAACAAATGTTCAAGGACAGGCAGAAAAACACCTATGTATGTCAGTGTCAACAAATGGATTGAGAGGTGAATAATTTCTTCTTTATTCTTCTGTTTTTATTTTATTTATTATAATTATTACCCAGCTATTGAAAAGGTTTAATAATGATTGAAGAGATGAATGCACACAAATGAGAATATACCAAGGACCAGGGAATGAACACATTTGATTTAAAAATGTACCAGTTAAATATGTATCAATAGAACAGATTTGTTTTAAAAATTGTGGGGATGTCAGGAATTGTACACCTTAGCTGAAACATGGATAATAGATATTAGTCATGTTTCGGAAATGCTGTTGCCAACTTTTGAAAATGAATCACACTTCATTTTTCTGCTGACAATGGGACCACTGTAAGCTTTTATGCCAAATATTTTCCAAAGCTTCGAATTCTGCTTTAGGCTTCAAGTTTATGTGTGTTCATGTATGATTGACATACTTCACTAAAAATATATATTAAGAGTAAGAGGGTGGTTAGGGACAAGTATGGAGCTTTTGAGTTACCTATTTCTCAAAGTGGTCTTCCTTTTGTGTTTCTTCATTGTTGGAAGCTATAATCATGCGTGCATGGCATCGAGGTCAAATTACTGTCCTTGATCGATTAGGTCCTTGACTTTTTTTTTTTTAATTTTATTTATTTATTCATTTATCCCCCCCTTGCTGCTTGTGCTCACTGGGTCAGCTAACCACGCCATGCGGGCGGGCTTGCCTTCACCAGGAGGCCCCGGGAACCGAACCCGATTGAGCCACAGCAGCTTCCTGGTCCTTGACTTTTAAAAACCATTACTCTCCCCGATGATATCTTCTAAACATTTGAGTCACAGTCACCTTGTGGACACTACAAGTGCCTTTTTCTCTTCTGAGTGTTGGCAAGATACTTCATAAGCCATAGAAGAAATTTGGAGGCTGGGAGTCATTTGTACAGTGAGGGCTTGGGATTCATTTGTATATATGTGGATACAGTTTCTTTGTAAGAATGAGTTTGATTTTATTTTTAAATACTTTCTTAAAAATTGCAATACATCATAAGAGCAGGAATTCATATGTGGATACCTGCATCACAATCTCTCTGCAGTCAAGAACAGCCCAATAATTTCCAGAAAACTAGGAATGGTTCTTGAAACAAAATCTGGAGCAATCTAAACATTCAGTAAACAATCATGAAATCATGGGAAAAGGTCTCCTCTGAATTATCAATTTACCTACACTGCCTTTTAATATTAACATTTTCTATCTATCTGCTATCCATTTCAGTTCATTATTTTAAAATAAAGACCTTTTCAAAAGCTTAAAAAAGCCATTCTTTCTTCACTTTGTCCATGTGATGTAGTATGGGATCACATATCAATAAAACTGAGAGATAAACCAAAAAAAGTTGTTCAAGGACAGCCAGAAAAACACCTTGATATATCTGTGTCAACAAATGGATTGAGAGGTGAATTATTTATTATTTATTCTTCTGGTATATCTTCATTTTCTATAATTATTAGAGAGTTATTGAAAAGGTTTAAAAATGATTGCAGAGATGAATGCACAGCACTGTGAAAATACCAAGGACCAGGGAATGTACACATTGGATAATAAAGATATTGATTTAATATGTCTCAATAAAACTGATTTGTTTTAAAAATTGTGGGGATGTCAGGAATTGTACACCCATGTGGAGCCTTGGATAATAGCTATTAGTCAGGTTTCAGAAATGTTCTCGCCATTTTTTAATAATGAATCACGTTTCAAGATTCTGTTGGAGGGAAGCGGCTGTGGCTCAATCAGTAGGGCTCCCAGGTTCGGTTCCCAGGGCCTCCTGGTGAAGGCAAGCCCACCCACATGGCGTGGTTAGCTGACCCAGCGAGCACAAGCAGCAAGGGGGGGATAAATGAATAAATAAATAAAATCTTTAAAAAATAAAAAGATTCTGTTGGAGATGGGCCCACTGTAAGCTCTCATGCCCCTTCCTCATCTAAGGTTGAGATTTCTGTTCTAGACTAAGTTATGTATGTTCATGTATGATTGATATTAATCACTAAATATATATACTATGAGAAAGAGGGAGTTGTTAGACAAACAGGAAGGTATGGAATTACCTTTTTCCCTAAAGTGGTCTTCATTATCTGTTTCCTAATTGTTGGAGGAATAATCAGGAGTGCATAGAATGGAGGGCAGTACAATCTGCTAGATGGATTATCTCCTTGACTTTTATGAACCATTCCTCTCACCCATGATATCTTGTAAACATTTGAGTTACTCTTTTTCACCTTGTTGATCCTACAAGTTCCTTTTTCTTTTCTGGGTGTGGTCAAGGTCCTTCATAATCCAGAGGATAAATTTGAAATCTGGGAGCTATATGTACTCTGAGTACCTGGGTTTCATTTTTTTATATGTGGATTCTGTTTCTTTGTAAGAATGATTTTGATTTTAATTCCAATATTTTCTAAAATATTACAATATGTCATAAGAGCAGTATTTTTATATGGATTCCTGCATCACAATCTCTCTGCATTCGAGAACAGCCAAATGATGTTCAGAAAATGAGGAATGGTTTACTTGAAACAAAATCAGTGTCCTTCTGAACATTCAGTACACAATCATGAAATCATGGGGAAATTAAATCAGAATTATCGATTTACCTACACACCCTTTTAAAATTCATATTTTCTTTCAATCTAATATCCATTTCACTTCATAATTTTACTATTAAGTCCTTTTCTATAGGTTAAAAAAGCCATTCATTTTTCACTTTGTCCACATGATATAGTATGGGATTACATATTAATAAAACTGATCAATAAAGAAAAGCACTTATGTAAGTCAGTGTCAACAAATGGATTGAAAGGTGAATAGTTTCTCCTTTATTCTTCTGGTATTTCTTTATTCATTATAGTTATTACAGAGCTATTGAAAAGGTTTAGTAATGATTGAAGAGATGAATGCACAACACTGTGAAAATTCCAAGGACCAGGTAAAGTTCACATTGGATAAAAAAGATATTCATTTAATATGTCTCAATAAAACACATTTGTTTTAAAAATCATGGGGATGTCAGGAATTGTATAACTAGGTTGATACACAGATAATAGTAATTAGTCATGTTTCAGAAATGCTCTGGAAATTTTTAAAAATGAATTTCTGTTCAAGATTCTGCTCAAGATGTGTGTATGGGACCAATGTAAGTTGTTATGTCCCTTCATTTTCTAAGGTCATGATTTCTGCTCTGCACTTCTAATTTATGTATGTTTATGTATGACTTGCATGCATCACGAAAAACATATATTAAGAGAAAGAGGGTGGTGAGAGTAAAATGCGAAGGTTTGGAATTGCCTATTACTCTAAACTGGTATTACTTTAGTGTTTCTTCCTTTTTGGAGGCTATAATCATGCATGCATAGAAAGGAAGGTTGTACATTGTGCTTGATGGATTAGCTCCTTGACTATTATGAACCATTCCTCTCCCCCATCATATCTTGAAAACATTTGAGTAACTCTTTGTCACCTTGTGTACCCTACAAGTCCCTTATTCTCTTCTAATGTTGGCAAGGTCTTTCATGAGCCATAGGAGAAATTTGGAGGCTGGGAGCTATTTGTACTCTGAGTTCTTGTGTTTTAATTTATGTAAATGTGGATTCTGTTTCTTTGTAAGAATGAGTTTGATTTTATTGTCATTGTTTTCTAAAAAATACAATATGTCATAAGAGCAGTTATTTTATATGGATACCTGCATCACTATCTCTCCACACTTGAGAACAGCCCAGTGATGTCCAGAAAATCAAGAACTTGTATAAGCCCTCTCTCACTTGGAGTTGGAGTGGACATCACCATCCCAG